>CM053399.1:90898860-90935256 GCA_028644305.1 Xerus rutilus | reverse complement strand
GTAAAATAGAAATAGTGTTATTTCTGGAAGTGCAGCAATGAGATCTTTGTAAAATATCACCTCTTCAAGAGGACAGGTCACCCATCTACCACCTAATAACAGGCATAAACATAATTAAAGAGTCAAAAAAAAAAAAAAAAAAAAAAAGAAACTATTATCCAAATGATTCTATGCTATGTTTTTTATAAGCTATTGTTAATTCCATTTAAAAAAATGAGGGCTGGGATTGTAGCTCAGTAGTAGAGCGCTTGTCTCACATGCATGAGGCACTGGGTTCAATCCTCAGCACCACATAAAAATAAATAAATAAAATAAAGATATTGTGTCCATCTACAACTAAAAAAATATTTTAAAAAAAGGCAACAAAATCGAAGCCAATGCAAATAGGGAGAAACTATTTTTTAAGTTGACAGAGTTGAAGATTTAATTTTAGAGAACTAATTTTTAAGCTTACCCTGCAGGCTGCCCACACTCCTTTTGTGAAGACTGTTCCACACTAGCTGTATCCTGCTGCTCAGCCTCTGCTCCTGGAGTCCTGGAACAGAGAAGCATTTGTATCTTTGCATGAAACCACAGGTACACATGTTGCAAATTAAATGTGGAGGCCAGTCTACAGAAATGACTCTATCAAGAGTTGATAAAATTTGTGAGCTTACAAAAAATACTTACGGTCATAAAGGTTAGAATAATGGTTACCTGGAAGGGTACTGACCAATAGAGGGTACAAGGGGCCTTCTGGGGCAGTAGAAGTGTTCTATATCTTGATCTGAGTGGTGGTAACATAGTATATACATATGTAAAAATTCACTTGTAGGTCGGGCACAGTGGCACATGCCTATAATCCCAGTGGCTTGGGAGGCTGATGTAGGAGGATCTTGAGTTCAAAGCTGGCCTCAGCAAATTAGCAAGGCCCTAGATAACTTAGTGAGACTCTATCTCCAAATAAAATGTAAAAAAAGGGGTAGGATGTGGCTCAGTGGTTTGAGTGCTCCTGGATTCAATCCCTGGTACCCCCTTCCGCCTCCCCCCGCAAATCACTGGTTGGGGTGGAGTTGTAGCTCAGTGGTAGAGTGCTTGCCTAGCACATGTGAAGCACTGGGTTCAATCCTCAGCACCACATAAATAAATAAAATAAAGGTGTTGTGTCCATCTACAACTGAAAAAATATATTAAAAAATCTCTTATATATTTTACATGCCATAATAAGGACATTTTAAAAAAGGACTCTGAGCCTATAACAGGGGCCTTTGCCCACCAAACAGAAATAAGCATTTTCTAGTATCCTAAAAACAGCAGAAAAAAACAGGAGCAAACAGCAACAATGTCTGAAATCAGTCCGAAGTGTATTTACAGATAGACTTCTATCCCAGAGTCAAACTGTTCACTTTATGGAGCTAAATTTTGCTCTATTAATCACCACTGGAAGAAAAAAAAAATCAAAGCTAAAACCCAGAAAACCCAACTAATGCAACTTACTTCCAAAAGTCCCTCCCCAAAGACTACTGCTTCAACAGCCCCTAATCCAGAGCACAAAATCCTGCAGACACAACATAGACAATATTGCATGGCTCACCCTGTGACTGAGGTCAGGGATGCCGTGTTGGCTTCTTGGTCTGGAATGTGTGCTTCAGAAGAACTGGTCCGCAAATGGGAAACTTTGTGCTTCTTGCCATTCCCTTTGTCCAGGGGAGGCTGAATCCGTTTGATTTTTGGTTTGGGTTTAGTAGGAGCCGGCACTGAGGGGTTCACTGACTGCTGTCCAGAGGATGGAGAGCCCGCCGGAGAGGCTGATCTGGCTTGCATGGCTGAGGGTAAAGCCTTGTTCTGCTCTAGCCCCACACTATTAGGAGCATCTACTGTCTGGGTGAAGTTGGATACCTGGGTCCCGGAAGCAGAATCAAGGTCACGCTGGGAAGAGAGGATTCCGGCTTTGCTGGCCAGGAGCTGGTTCACGTGTTGCAGCTGATAATGTTCTTCTGCCTCCCCAGCTGGTGATGGAGCTGTCAAGCCCGCAGTCTGAGAAGAGGGGAGCACACAGATGCTAGACGCTGCTGTCATTGCAGCAGTAGAGGGAGTCTGTGATGTACCCATTTGTGGAAACATTCCTGAACTTGGTGGTATAGCCACAGGCTGTTCCTGAATGCCCAGGCTCTGCTGGCTGGCTTTGATTAGAAGATTGCTTATTGAGCCAATGTCTGGAGTACCAAGCAACCTCGGGTTGGTTAAGGTGACATGTCCTGGAACTGATGCACTACTTGTAGGAGTTGTTGTAGTTTGCATGGATACGACATTCAAGACAGAGGAACTGGATGCCAAGCCAGATACAGGCCCTGATGTGAGGTGGCTATTGTCTTGGCTTATTGTTGATGTGCCCACCGCTGTGGCAGCAGTTCCTCCCACACTCTGTGGTGGTAACAGGGGTGCCTGTTCAAAATACATGATGCCAGATTTAGATCTTTTTATGATGTTGGGGACAGTTCGATGAGATGAAGTATTAAGTGACCCCAAATCTAATAGATTGGGATGATTTGAAATCTGGGAGGGTGTGAAGTTAATCAATGTCATATTAGGAACCACATCAGAAGGGGCAATGTTTGAAGGGGTACTAGAGGGAGCAAGTTTTTTATTCTTTCGGGTATGTAGACGAGATATGGGTCTTTTCTTGAGTCCAGAGGATGGAGTGGCTACTGTGGTAGTGAGGTCTGTCCTCTGGCTGGCTTCTGAAACCAACAGCTGGGGATCTGGAGGAGGCTGAACCCCAATAAGTAGGCCTGAAGGAGGACTGCTGATGTTGGGTGGGAAACTACTTTGAGTAGCTGCAGGGAAGGAATGTAAGTGCTGGTGATGAGGCATGGGGAGCAATCCTTTGCTAGCAGGAGGGAACAGAGGTTGAGAAGTTGGCAAGCTTGGATTTAGTCCTGTGGTTAGGGTGAGGCCACCTCCCATGGGTCCCAATACTGAAGTATTTGTCTCCATCACACTGGGTGTAGAACTAACAGAAGAGGTCAACTGGATTTTTTGGGTCACTCCATTTGGAAGAGTTTGGAGAACATAAAGTGGCTGCATGTTCTGGTTAACAACAATGAGTTTTTCAGTGGCTGGTTTCAGGTGGGGTGGAGTGGTCTGGACAGCTGCATTAGAAATCTGAGATGGGCCAGGACTATCAGTAGAATTGGGCACATACTTCTGGTTCTGGATGGGAACAGTAGGGGAAACAGGTACCTGAAGGCCAGGGGTGCTACTGTTTCGAGTTAAATCTTGGTTGTTGCTGTGACCTTGCTCCACTGAACCACAAGGAGGGCTGGAGATGTGGTCTGCATCCATGTGTCCTTGGATAAAGTGATCAGGAGTCATGTGGCCTTCAGGAGTAGGATCTACTCCTGGACTCAGCAGTGCTGGGTCACCTTCAGTGGGGGCTACAGATTTCTCTGTGATGGTTACTCGCTTCTCCCCTGAGTCTGAGATGACAGCCAGTCTACTGGGATTCTGGCTAGGGACCGTAGGACTTCGAGTGGTCAGAACAGAGAGATCAGATGGCAGCTCTAGAGGCAACTCAAACTGCTCCTCTGCTGAGATAGAGGAAGAGACACTACTGTCCACAGGCTCTGTTGTGGGCAGCTGCTGAGAAAATACCTCAAAAAGACCCATGTCCTTTTCACGATTACTATCAAGACCCAAACCTTCACCAAGATTCAGGAGTTCTGAGGAAGATGACTCTGGGCTCTCACCCAAAGCCTGCATAGATGGAGTATTCTTCAGTACAAAGTCCATAATGTCTGAAGGCAGGATATTCCCACAGTCATCACTGTTGTTATTGTCTGAATCTGATTTCAGAAGCTCAGTATTGTAGGTGTCCAGTAAATTTTTGTCTGAGGGGGTACTTGTGTGGACCCTGCGGCTTGACTCCAATGAGCTTAGCTGAGCTTCCAAGGAATCCTGTCCCTGTGTTTTAACTCTGCTTACTGAATGACAGTTATCCATCTTTGGCTCATTTTTGTGGCCAACAGAACTCTTAATGACATGTTCTTTTTCTCCAGCATCTTCAGGTCGATCAATCTTTAAGTTTTCTGTTCCATTTTCTTTACTGCTTCTTTTTGGAATCTGGCTGCTTTTCCTTGTTGTTGCTGTGACACTGGTATCACTCTCTGTCCCATCATCAACACCATCCAACTGTGAAATTTTTGGAAGATCGCATTGTTCCTCTTCCCGAAATAAATTATGGGATGCCAGCCGTTCTTCTCCACCTGAAGAAATGACTGTTCTTGTGAAGTTGTAGTAGTACAAGTCATCCTCATCTGAAGTGCTCAAGTCATCGGCCCCGTCCACCTGCCCTTCAGCTGATCTCTTGCCTCGCTTCTTCCCAGTGGAGCTGCTATAGAATGGAATGTCTTCTTCACCATAGGATCTGACACCATAAAGTGGGGTTAGCCCAAAGAACATGTTAGAACGTGCGCGGGCGCTGCGACGGGGATATCTCCTCTTAAAAGAGCCGTCTTCCTGAGGTTTAGGGGCATCTGGAAGCATTAGGTTTCTGTCCTGTACTGGAAGGTTCTGATAGTTGTTACTTTGAGAATCCTGGGATGAGGTATTATTGGGGCTTGGTTGAGCCACTGGCCCATCTCCTGAACTTTCAGAGACTGAAACTGGTTCTGTTGGTGATGCTGACTCTATTTGCAAAGGGGAGGCAGGACCACTTTCTTTCAATGCATTTTTGGACTGATTCTCACTCTCCATTTTTAGAGGTGTCAATGTCACTTTGACTGTGCGTTTACGGGGTGCCTGTAATTCCTTGGCAGGTCCTTCTACTTGCATGGATGAAACTTTGGGGACTCCTGAAATAGAAAGGACTTTATCTCCAATCTTATCAGAAGAAACATTATTACATGGTCGTTGTCCCATAAACTCAGGAGTCAAAACTTCATCCACAAACTCTGGCTTTAGGTTTCCTTCCTCACCGGTTGTTACCTGCCCAGGTTCCAAAAAAGATTTACTGGAATGCTTTTCTTTAAAAGTTTCTTTACAAGACTTTTTCCCTTTCTGTCTCCTGTCTCTGGAACTAGATGCCACATGTTCACTGACAATGGATGATCTGTTGCTCACTCCAGAAAGCTTCAAGGTTTTGACTTCAGTTTCTTCATCTGGAGAAGGACTGGCCAGTTGGGTAGAATCTGTGTGTTGGTCTCGGTCATTCCTTTGTCCTCTCAAATGGAGTTGTGGGAAGGAGAGGGCCTCTTTAGAAGAAAATGGTACCGAAGGGGGTTCAGCAAAATTGCTGATTTTACCAGCATTTAATTCTCCAGAAGCTGTGTTATGAATCTGTGGGGCCAGTTTAGGAATTCCAGGGTAAGACAAGTTATGTGCAGATCCCTCTGAATTCTTGGAACTCAGCATTTTGGTCTTTTCTCCCTTTAAAGAGGAGCTCTTGGATGCCACATCAGAAGCACCAGAATGCTTCATTTCTGAAGATGAAGATCCATCCAAGTGACTTGTTTTAGAGCCTACAGTGACCACTGTCCTCTGCAAACTTGAAGAGGTGAGAGTGCTGTGCCCTACATTAGCGCTTGAATTCAGTGGCCCTAAGGCATGATCAACTGCTTTGGCCCCTGATTCAGGATCTATAGGGTTCCCAATGGTGGAGGCTGAGGAAACACTATTCCTGGAGTAAGTATTCCCAGTTCTCATTGGAGACATTATCCGGAGCTTAGACCGCTGGGGTGACAAGGAAGAAGTACTGTGTCGCCTGGAGCCAATGCTTCGCAGTCCAGAGGAAAGTAAAGGGTCACCTACTGTGACTATTTCATGAGTGGTTGGGGTAGGACTTCCTGAACAAAAGAGAAAAGGTAAGAAAGTCTATTACAGACAGAACAAATATGTGGAAGTCACTGGCTTTAATGACTTGGTTTCATCTATCTATAAGTAACTGAAAATCTCTTTTCAGTAGCCAAAGTCACCAAGATAAGGTTGCCTGAAAGAATTATAAATTAATCTTTGGGCTGACCTTGGGTCAAGTAGGTCAATGAAGTCCTTTACCTGCAGAGGGCAATGGCCGACAGCCAGGGGATCTCTGTGTAGGAGAGTAACTGGGTGTTCGAATCCTAGGGACCTTTGAGATGACATGATAATAACAGGAGCTGGAGGTTTGTGAATGAGGTCGGTCTGGTGATGGAGGACTTAGAATTTCAGCTGTATTCTGACTCTCTTTAGATGAACTTTCTGTGGTAGGAAATAAAAACTCTTAACTGAAAAAGCTTAAAATAAAATATCAAACAAATGAACCAATAAAAAGCAAGCTATTAAGTAAATGTCAAACTAGAAACAAAGAAGACCTTCCAAATACATGGCTTTTCTTGCATCTTTCAATCTTAGTACATGCTCCCCAAACTCAAGTCCTATCTCAAAGACTAACCTGAAAACGATGATGGACTATGGGCAATGGTCCGATTTTCATCATGCTCAACAGTGCTGTTGATATCTGGCTCTACAACTGGAGGACGGCACTCCACTATCTTACATGTGTACACACAGCGCTTGCGAGCATCCGTGGTGCTCCAGTATACTCGGGAACACCTGGCAAACAGATAGGGAAAAATTACAAATGAGAGGCCAGAAACAGAAACTGACATTTGTCAAAACCTCTCCTCATCCTAGGTTCCCTGTCTTGATTTAGAGAATTTACCCTTATTTCATGGATTCTTGGTATAGATTCCTCTAGTTAGGTGACTCCAAGTTTTTGAAGTTCTTACTACTTCTTAGTTTCTCAGGAAATAACACAAGATCTTTTTTAATTGAATTGTAAGCAGGCACATAAAATAGCAAAATATCCTAAAATGAGAGAAAGAAAAACACTACTACTAGAAATAGTTATTAACCTCCAAGAAGTGACTATTGCTCCTCAATGTATACAAAGTGAAGTCCTAAAATAAAGGACAAACCAGAGGTGTTTCCTTTCAGAGAAATAACGAGTACAAAGGAAATGTAATTGCTTCAAATCTGCTGAATGCCATGGAGAATTGTTTGTACAATGAGCTGCCAGCTAAATGTCAAGGATAGTCTGTGTTATCAGAATGAGAATGCAGGATAAATTGAAGCATATACTGCAAAATGACACTCCAATAAGGGAGAGGTAGAAAGGTAATTTTGAATTTATACTGTCAGCTTGTTGGATGCTTAAACTATCTATTTCACATAAAAGATTATAGGTTCTGACTGGAGAATCTGATGATTACTATGAGGACTTAAATTTTTAGAAAAGACTTATAAAATATAAAACTGGGGGTGGGGGGTACAATTCAGTGGTAGAATGCTCATCTAGTATGTGCGAGGCCCTGTGCTGGATCCCCAGCACCATGGAAGAAAAAAAAAAGTAAAACTGGGGACAGGATATGAGGTGCTTCATCCATGAAAACATCTGGACTTCTGCATCCAGATGAATGGGATTTGAAGAAATCTTAAGAGACTAATTCTGTGTTTTCTATTTAGGTTTTATTTGGAAATTATTCTAAAATTATACCAATAACACTTTGTTGGTATAATTTTAAAATCACAGGATTTTCCTGACTTGGTGGGTTAGTCCTAATCTATAAGCCAATGAACTAGGGAACTAGCAAAAAAAGTCATTTTTTTTGCAGCATTATTAGAACTACCTAACAAGCAATACCTCTACATTTTAATGATCTGTACGTACTTCAGAGTGCTCAAATTGTGAGGGTTGCTGTCTTCTCTTTACTTACTGATATCCAATAGGAAAGAGCTTATCTTCACAGTCAGAGAGATCATTCAGAATTCCTAAGCAGTCAATCGTCATTGAGCCTGACCAAGGAAAGAACTGATTAGAAAACATAATGGGGAGGGTCATTTTATAACTGAGGACTAGGAAGTGCCTAAACGACAATAGTCTTCCCAATAACCCAGGCCCAGGTCATACCAATCATCATGTGAATATTTTCTGGTTCTAAGCCATTGAGGAACTTCCTTCTCAAGCTGATTCCTTCGAAGTCCACAAACACTCTTCTAAAAACTTCAAATCCATTCTCAGGAACCACCTTAAATAAAAACCCAAGATTTCTATTAATAGACTGTCTCTTTACACATTATACTCATGGTACTGACCTCTCAAAGGGAAAGTACAGAGCTTCTCAAAATCACCTTTCAGTGTTACTAGAAACAACTCTTTATTTTTCATAAACAGGTGACTCTTGGAACACCTAGTAGGAAGGCAAAACTGAATTTACCATTTTGGCATTTTTTAGTTTTTTTCCCCAAATTCCTAGAGAATTCAAAAAGCAACTAAATAAGCCATAAAAAGACTTGAAGGAAACTTAAAGGTATATTGTGAATTGGAATAAACTGGTCTGAAAAAGCTACACACTATAGCATTCCAACTGTAGGAAGCTCTAGAAATGGCAAGATCACGGAGACAGTAGAAAGATCACTGGTTGCACAAGGTTGGGGGTGTTGACAGGCAGAACACATTCTAGGGCAGTGAAAATATCTGCTTGATATTACAGTGGTGAATATCTGTTATACATCTGTCTAAACCCACAGAATGTATAATACCAAGAGTGAACCCTAATGTAAACTATGGTTGCTGAGTGGTAATGATATATATATATGATATATATATGATGATATATATCATATATATATATATATATATATATATATATATTTGGTGCTGAGGATTGAACTCAGGCACTGGACCACTGAGCCACATCCCTAGCCTTATTTTGTATTTTATTTAGAGACAGGATCTCACTGAGTTGCTTAGCACCTCACTTTTGCTGAGGCTGGCTTTGAACTTGGAATTTTCCTGTCTCAGCCTTCCAAGCCAGTGGGATTACAGGCATGTGCTACCGCACCTGGTGATAATGATATATTGATGGAGATTCATCAACTGCAACAAATATACCACTCTGAAGGGGACACTATTAATAGGGGAGGCCACATGTCATGTAGAGGCAGGGAGGATATAGAAAATCTCTGTACCTTCTACTTAATTTTACAGTGAACCTAACCCTGCTCTAAAGAAATAAAATCAAGGGCTGGGGATATATAACTCAGTTAGTAGAGTGCTTGCCTTGCATGCACAAGGCCCTGGGTTTGATCTCCAGCACCACAAGTCAAATATATACATAAAAAGTCAAATATATACATAAAAGCAGCTAAAGCTATCTCACCTCGCCTTTGATCAAATCCCGATGTCGTTGGCAATACACTTTTTTATCATCCAGGAAGACACAGTTCTTGGCTCGGGAACACATGAAATGATAATTGCTGGTGCAGGATGTAAGACAGCAACCCACGGTGGCTCCTGGCTTTTGGCAGAATTCACATCTCTAAAAAAACATAAAAAAACAGAGTTATATTCAGACTTTCAGATGTTCTAAACATTTGTCATCTCCTCTATAGAATCATCCCATTCTCGCTTTTCTAAAATTAATTTTGTTGATCAGTAATCTGCTGAACTACAGAAAAATCCTGAGCCAAAAAGCTTTCTCAAGTCCTTTCTCTCTCATTATCCACACAACTTTTTAGCTATACAGTTAAAAAGTACAACTGGATTCAGTACTTGGTCTAAAACGTAGTTTTTCTAGGATTAATGATTGATTTACAAGACACGAAACCCTAAATTTCAATCCTAAAAACATCACTTTTCAAGAAAGTTACATCCCAAAACATCTCTGTTTTACAAAGATTTTACTCATCAGAAACAGAATGGTTCTTCAGTTACCACACTAACATAACAAACGTATCAAATGATTCAAAGATTTTCTTCAACTGGTCTTGTATGTCACCACCTTATTTTGTTAGTCGCAATCTGGAATCCTCCCCAGGGAGAACTTTCTGTTCGTGCTCACCACACAATCTACTATTGCTTCTTTTCAAGTGCTATTTTGTTTGTTGGCCGGCTTGTTTTACAATCCTTCATTTTCTTTCCTCCTTCAAAACATAGCTTTTAATTTTTTACTCCTTCAATGCCTTTTGTGATTACTCTCAACTGCTATTGATCACTTTCCATATCTCCTCAACATGTATTTATATGAACTACATGTTGAGGTTCCACTACATCTGTGGAACCTCAGAATGTTAACTGAGGCCTCAGAGATCATTTAGTCTAAATCCCCTAATACATTGATACTATTCTCACCTATATGAATTATCTCCCAAATTAGGTAATACTTTGTTTTGTATTTCTTTTATATCCCTCTTCCAAGGATCAAAATAGCAATCTGCCTATAATGTGTGTCAATACTTGCTGGCTAACTACTCTGAAGACACTGAAAAATCTCATCAAAGCAGCAGTGACCCACAGAAAGAACATCTAGAAACTGAAAGGATATCTCTTTCATAAAATTTACCCATTAAACTCTTACCAGCTGCTTGCCTCTGATCACAGCCATATGCACATTCTTTAGTGACCCATCATCATCTTCAAATACTTCCGCAGACCACAAAGCACAGTTTACATGTGTCCATTCATTTTGGCCAATGTATAGCAAACGGCCAGCATCCTATGAAATAAAAAGATTTCTTTCTTTTTAAAGAATAAAATGTCAAAAGAGGCTTTCCTTGATATTAGCTTTACCTTAATGAAGATTACCCTCAAGAGAACAAATATAATTCTTTAATTTAGGGATGTACACAAAAATCACAATTCAGTTTTCAATGTTTGTTTTCTACTTCCCTCCTTTCTAAATTACTTTTTCTGTAGATTGTAAATTTTTATAAATCTAGATAATATAAAAATGAGCAATATGTGGTGAGTTTGTATAAATATGCACTGACTTCTTTAAAATCAATTCTCTCAGACTGCATTAGATATTTTTTGAAAAAATTAAAAGCTTAGCCAGGTACAGTGGCACATGCCTGTAATCCCAGAGGCTTGGGAGGTTGAGACAAAAGGATCACAAGTTAAAGCCTCCCCAGACCCCCCAAAAAAACAAGGATTAAGGATGTAGCTCAGTGAGTAAACTGCCTCTGGATTAAATCCCCTGTACCCAGCCCACCCAAATTGAAAGCTTGCTAAGCATTAAATGAAGGCTTTGCATACATGATTTCATTTAATCCTCACAATCACTCTTAGGTAAGCATTATCATCTTTATTTTAAAGCTGTAACTACGTGTCAGAAAGGTTACACCATTGGGTAAGGCCAAAGGGTAGGTGGTAAAGCACAGAAAAGAACCTAGGCTGCCATCACATCTGGAGCTCTTAACTACTCTGCTGGCTTACCTTAAACTAAAAAGCTATGTAAAATGTAACTTATGTTTTATTGACTTTTGTGAAATTTTTGAGAAACTTCCAGTAGAAAATACTGTACATCAGGGCTAGGGATGCAGTTCAGAGGTAGAGTCCTAGCTAGCATGTGTGAGGCCCTAGGTTCCATCACAATAAATAAATAAATAAATAGATAGATAGATAGATAAATAAATAAGTAAATAAATGAAATTGCTGGGCAATAATAGGTTAATTGGCTAATTTAAGGCAAATCAATTAATTTGGCTTTGAATCAACTAAATAACTTATTAAAATGAAATTTTAAGTGCCACAAACTGATAAGGAGACATTCATTAAATAAATGGCAGCCAGTCATTAAGTGTTGACACAAAGGATAAACCATTCATGTGAAGCGTATGTTAACTAGAACCTCAGGTCCCAAAGTACTTACATTAGCACTGTCATCACCATACATTAAACATAATGCACACTGTCTATTATCTTCTATGCCTGGGGGTGGGTTCAGCTCTGGACTGTCTTCTCGGCTCCTATCAGTACCTTGGAACCCGAAAGACATTCAGTTAAAATTACCAGTACTATGTCTGATTTTCAGGAAAAAAGAAACAATCCAGATAAAATAGTCTATAAAAGAAATACTTTGGGGAAAAGTGTTCAAAGTTATGCTATTTCACCATCACATAATACTTAAGTGTTGCACAAGGCCCTGGGTTCAATCCCTAGCACCACCAAAAAAAAAAAAAAAAAAAAGAAAAGAAAAGGAAAAAAATCATGTGAAACATAATACTTAAGTATCTTCACATCAAGGCCTTGTTAACATGTTAAGTAAGCAAAAACAATGATACTATTACATTTAAGGATGATCTGAAAATTGCTTTTTGATATCCAAGTATATTAATATTTTTTCAAGTACATTAAATTTAGATCCACAATATCAATTATTTGCATCTATCAAGAAGTGGATAATTCTTTGGTTCCTTACTCAAAATTGGTGGAGTAGGAGGATGTAGAGGAGTTGGTGAGTCTGGTTCTCCAGGCCCTTTGGGTTTGGGAGCTGGAATGATTTTCTTCATTAAAGGAGGCTGCTCAGTGTGGCTATTTTCCTCTCGCTCCTGCCACTGAGCATAATTATGGTCAAGTGAAGGTGGAAGCACTGCGTTTGGTAACATCCCACTGCTGAAAATAATTGATTCAACAAGTATTTATTGAACTCCTACAATATATCTAAAACCATACAAAATCAAATTCTTGAAATCATCAGGTCTTAGACCCATGTATGAGCTATTTACAGAATGTAAGAAAAAGTCATAGAATTTGAAAACTACCAAAATACACAGAACTTTAATTTTCATATCATAATCTCAACACATGACTCTTGCCTAAACTTCCTGAAATAAATGATAACCCTTTCAAAAATCGAAAGCAGGCTGGGGATGTAGCTCAGTGGAACAGTGCTTGCCTAGCATGTGTGAAGCCCTGGGTTGGATCCCCAGTGTTGCTCTCCCCAGTCAAAAGAATTTATTGGAATAAAATTAAAGGTTAAATATGAAGAATCAAGAGTAGTAGACAGCAACGTCTGAATTAAGTAAAACAGAACCCAATTATAACAAGGCCAATTATGTCGCTGTATCACATATGTCTTGTCCTTATGCCACAAATTAAACAAAGTTCCCTAAAACCTAACAAATATGTAAGTTAAAAAAGAGGCAATAGCTTACAATAAACATAAAATGTTGGCTCAAAACCTCCACTAAAACTGATTCATTTTTAATATTAATACTTCCTAGAACTCTGATTTCTGGCTGACAAGGAGTAGAAAAGTGTAGTACTTAGTTAACTTACTTGCTTGACACTTTATTTGGCTCCCAAAATCTTGACTTTTTGACGCTGAACCATGGAAAAACTCGTTCCATTTGCTAAAAGAAAAACAAACAATGTAAACATGTTAACATTCATTTGGAAACCACAAAAAAAAACTTGACAACTTCACACCAGCACCTCTGTTAATATGAGGATAATTTCAGGCTACCAAGGCAAAGATCCATCCACTTAAGCAACTTCACCAACTTCCTCCCAAAGAAGCAGAGGAACAAATGAAACTAAAAGATGTTTTGTACATGTGGCAAAGTAAACAGTAGACCAGAATAAGTCTACTGTATTCACGGAGCAATTACTCATAGGTAAGCAATAAAAACAGAACTATTAATATCATTCACCCGAATAAAGAAGGACTTGACCATGCTGTTGGCTTTTTTAATCTCTGGCTGCCCTCCATCTGAATTAATGGCTGCTTGAATGATCTTCACGATATCATCGCTGAACTCCAACTGTAAACAAAAATAAAACATTAATTATTCATAAAACAGCAAGCTCTCAAAATCACTTCCTCTTCTCTCTTTAATCATCTAGCACAGAGATCCAACAGAAAACTCATACCCTATTCTACTACAGTGTAACTTCTCTTTGGCTGAGGCCTGTGGGATTCACTTCACAACTAACTTAAGGCAATCAAGAGATGCAAGGCTAATAAGAGAAGAATACAAACAAATTAGCTCTATTATGGTAAGTTACCTAGACAGGCTCGCAATTTTTTATTTGAAACAAAATGAATATAGACTTGAATAGCAAATACAGACCAAGAGATAACAAATGATCATTTCCTATACATTCTTAAAATCATAATATTAAAAGATATCTATAAATGAATATCCTAAAGACACATTATTCAGAGCTGAGCTCAAAAGAGAACAAATTAACTTCACATTAGCATTTTTCCCATAAACAGTTCTTACTGCTTCCTCTCATAAAAATAATTTTCAGAGAACTCAGATGAAAGCCAAATTAAAAAAAATTTAAGATATTACCATATCATAACCCTTCTTCTGAAACATAGGGCTAAAATAGCTCACATACTTTTAGATTATTTAAAGCTACATGACATTTCTAAATATAATACAAATAATTCTTTAATTTATTTATACCCAGTCTCATTCTGCAAAGATCTAAGAAAGCTAAATTGGCACTTGAAACATTGGTGATTCGCTGTAGAGACATACCACAGATGTGTAGTTTCCCTGGTCCATTTTCCTCTTGACTCCTTCCAGATCTAAAGGCTGTTGATCATCTTGCTTGCTGACTTCAGTAAGAATTGGGGGATCAGGTCCTTCTGGGGAGCTGCGGGAAGGTATACTCTCTTCTGTCTCAGGGTTTAAGTCTGGAGGCTTGGCAGCCTGTTGCCAGAAAACAGATGTTCCTTTAACCTCACTCTTAAAATGAGGCATCCATGCACATTCTATTAAAGTTACTAAAGACGGCACTGATATAATATATATTACAAAACAGACAACATGAAAAGAACCAGAGATTTCTGAAAAGTTAAAATGAGCCTGTTACCTAATAGCTTAGTTAAGCTAGCTTTTGAGGTTTTCTTGATAATTTCCAAACCTAGTATAAAACATTGAAACTATGTCTAGGGGCTGGGATTGTAGCTCAGTGGTAGAGCGCTTGCCTCGCATGCGTGAGGCCCTGGGTTCGATCCTCAGCACCACATACAAAGCAATAAAATAAAGACATTGTGTCCATCTACAACTAAAAAAATTAAAAAGAAAAAAAGAAACTATGTCTATAGTTCCTTTGGAATATAACACAGATAACAACTCGTTTTCTTACTCAAAAACAAAAAAAAAAGCTTTATTAAAAGATAAAACAAGCCGGACGTGGTGGGACAAGTCTGTAATCCCAGCACTTAGGGAGGCTGAGACAGGAGAATTGTGAGTTCAAAGCCAGCCTCAGCAATGGTGAGGCGCTAAGCAACTCAGTGAGACCCTGTGTCTACATAAAACACAAAATAAGGCTGAGGATGAGGCTCAGTGGTTGAGTGCCCCTGAGTTAAAGTTATCTGGGTGGTTCTTTCAACTTAACTTTTTCCAATGACTAACTATAGATGTATAGTTCACAACTTGGACAAAAAGTAGTAGTTTTTAAGTAGATCACTGTGCCTGCCTCCCAATATTGCTCTTACTTCTAGGCTCAAGCCTCTCTTAATCCTTCTCTATTCCAGTGGAGATTTCTTTTTTTTCTCTAAAAATCAACTTTACTCTTGGGTAAAGTCCTTCACTGGCTCCCCATTGTCATCAGAATAAAAAGTCCAAATTTCTTATTATAGGAGTGAGGCCTTTGAAGATACAGCCCCTTTCTACTTCCTATTACACAGAAGAACCTACACTAAAAATTTTCCCTAATGGTTATCACCAAAACAAGTAACTTTATAAAACTAAACAAAGAATGAAGCAAAACAAACCACAAAATCCTTTCTATTCTTAGGTAAAAACCACCTAAGAACAAGCTCTCAGAAAACAAAATGCTACTTCAGTCTACCTGCCGGTAGCGTAGCAAATGGCTGGTAGTCCGCGAATTCAACAAGGCTGTCAGAACTTGCTTCAGAGAAATCTGTAGCTCTTTTTCAAGAGCCAGTCGCCACTCGGCAGGGTGCCGCTCAGTACAGTTGATACAAGTGTAGGCCACACTTTCTGGCAAATTAGATAGAATCTCGTACATCTCATCTAGGAAAACAAAAACCTACAATGAGGAGGTTCTCTGAAGAGCAAAAGAGAGAGAGAGAAGGTAAACTATGCCACTGACCTCACTATAAAGCTGCATGTTAGGAACCAACCTGAGAGGCTACTATACTGTAGGATATCATACACACTGATCTCCTAAAGGGACACTATTAATTAATACTAATCCAGGATTTGGTTATTGGAGAACTCATAGGTTATGGTACTCACAAAGGACAACAAGTAAATAAAGGGATGTGTTCGGGAGAAATGACCACAAACAACACAATGCTGCTTATTCTAGAGACTAAACAATAACTTTTAAAGGACTTCAAATAGCACTACCATAATTTTAGGTTCATAGTGCTTGGGGGGCTATAAATGTAGCAGTACCAAGGGAGAAAGAAACTGTAATAAAAAGACTCCAACCTTCTGTACCTGAAAGATTCTCACATTTGGAATGGACCCAGCGATCACACTTCCCACACTGCATCATCTTACTCTCATAGTCATCATCATCATAACACTTGTCACAGAGAGGGCAGAAATTTCCTGAAAGCAGAGTAAAGATTGCAATAGTGCCTTAGCTCACACACCAATGCTTTTAAGGTCCTCAACCTAATCTAAAATCTGTATTCTTCCAGACTGGCACTCACTTATGAACTGTAGCATAGATCTACTATAAACACTGACACATCTGCTAAGTGTTAAGATTATTCTGGGCTTCTAGAATACTCTTAGGAAATATTTGTATGTGCCATTATTTCTCTTCTTTGGACCCATTTATATTAGTCATGAGATAGATTCAAGATAACATAATAGAAAAAGAAAATCTCTTATATATTTGACAAAATGTTTAAATTTACAAAAAGAGGTGGCAATATAGGAGTATAGAACAGTTAATTTAACTTTTTTCTAATCTCAGTATTTTTACATTAGAACTCAGAGCAGCATTTTCTAAAATCCAGTACAATATGCAACCTTCATATATTTCCTTTATTTGTGTATCCCCTCAATTATTTATTACTTAATAGAATTCTTTAAAATTGATCTGCTTATTTTACGTAAAATAATTCTAATAGTGACTACATCATTATTAGTCTAAGTCAATAAAATAACAGCTCTCATATATTGGTTAAAATTTTTTTCCTAGCATAACTATTAAAATAAAATGCTTGCTGGGCACAGTGGCACACTCCTGTAATCTCAGAAGGCTGAGGCAGAAGGATTAAGTTCAAGGCCAGCCTCTGCAACTTAGCAAGGCCCTAAGTAACGTGGTAAGACCCTATCTCGAAATAAAAAATAAAAAGGGCTGAGGATGTAGCTTTGTAGTAATGCACCTGTGGGTTCAATCCCTAGTATCAAAAAATTTTTTAATAAAATTACAAAATAAAATGCTAGAGTACCACTTAGAGCCATTTCTGAAACAATCAAATGTATATGTATCACACTTTAGTTATATTGGCTTAGAGTATTTACTTGCAGTTAGCTACAATTAAAACTTCCCTTCTATCTTCCCACGGAAGTTAGCAAAATATTCCAGTTTCTAAGTAGTCTCTGTAAAGGAAAGAGCAGCAGTAGGAACACAAAAATGTGTCTAAATGGCATCCTTGACACAACAAGTAAGACTCTGTACTTCATTCCCCCAGAGAGGCCAATTCATTTTCAAAATACCAGATGAAATTGGCTTTTTTGAGTACCTTTAGCAAAGAGTTTGGCACAATCATGGCACAGTGAAAAATCATGAGACCACTGTGCATCCCACCCTTTGCCTGGAGTTGTGGATCCACAGCTCTTGCAGCGAACACACTTGGTACATATCTGGAAAAGAAGAAGAGAAATTCAACAGGAATTTTAGTTTAATATCTCTCCTTATTTAAAAAGTTAAAAATAGAAAGATCACAAATGCTACTCATTTCTAGATTTGACTTTTTATTGAGATGAGTTTTCCAAATGAGACAAGAAAATTGTTACACTAACATCCCCAAGCAAAGATATGCCCATTAAAAGTTATACAAGCCTAACCAACCCATGACAGTTCTTTCTGAAACAGCACAATGTGCATACTCACCCAAACTTTCTTTTTCTTCGTGGGTTTGGTGGGGTAGTTTGGTCCCAGGCACTCAGGGTGATAGCTGTTTCGGCACTTATTACACTCCAGCAGTTGCTATAGAAGAATATAATGGCAAAAAAGTGGGCGTCACATCACCGTCACTAAGTACCTCTTACTTAGTACCCCATTTCATATGTATCTTTAAGTGAGTATAGCACACCACTTGAACAGCTTTTCCTCATTATAAAAGTAGAGATTTATTTCTTACCAAATAAAGTACAGATTTATTTCCTAACAAAAGCACTCAATAGGTAATATTATCAGATAGATTCTTACTTATTCTTGGAATTTTTTCCAGTATCATATTCTCTGCTATATTTCTAAAATTCATTTCCACAGAATCAGACAATTGATTATACCCAATTAAACAGTCAAAACGGATTAAGTCAGAGAAGAAAAGAACATAGATATAAAAGCTCAAAGCAGAAGGTACAAATACAGAAAGAAATCCTCTAATAGTTCTATTACTATGTTTGTACCTTTGTAGCCTGATGCTGCCTTCCACAAACATGACAGAACTTGCAGCGACGACAACACCAATTTTCCAGCTGGTCCTCCAGAGGGCGCTCATTCTCCTCTAAACAAAACTTGTGGAAGGGTTCACAACACACTTGGCAATACACAAACTAAAGCAAGAAGATGGGAACACAGAAGCATGTCAAATAACAGTGCAGGAAAAAATATCAACCATACCCCACTTACATACTTTGAGTTTTAGAAGTCCACTGATATATACAGGTTGAGCATCCATAATCCCAAAATTTGAAATTTGAAATGTGTCCAAATCTAAAACCTTGAGTGCTGATATGAGAAAATCCCATACCTAATCTCCAGTGACTCAGTGTACCCAAACTATGTTTCATGTACAAAATTATTATTATAAATAATGTATAAAGTTACCTTCAGGCTATGTGTAAAAGGTATATGTGTATGAGGTATATGTGAAACAAATGAATTTCATGTTTAGAAATGGGTCCCACTTCCACCATATCTCAATATGTATATATAAATATTTCAAAACTCTCCCAAATAGCCAAAGTTCAAAACACTTCTGATCTCAAGAATTTCAGATAAGAGATACTCAAACTGTATTTAACTCAACAAAGTGAATTAAAAATAGTCAATGAGGGGTGGGGATTGTGGCTCAGTGGCAGAGCGCTTGCCTTGCACATGTGAGGCACTGGGTTCGATCCTCAGCACCACATAACAACAATAAAACAAAACAAAGATAATGCATCCACCTATAACTAAAAAATATTTAAAAAAAAAAAATAGTCAATGAGCTGGGTGGGGTGCTGCAAGCCCGTAATCCCAGCACTTAGGGAGGCTGAAATAGGAGAATCGCGGGTTCAAAGCCAGCCTCAGCAATGGCAAGGTTCTAAGCAACTCAGTGAGATTCTGTCTCTACATAAAACACAAAATAGGGCTGGGGATGTGGCTCAGAGGTCGAGTGCCCCTGAGTTCAATATCCAGTACCAAAAAAAAAAGTCAATGAGCAATGCAGGAAATTTAGGGAACTAAAGTATTAATAACAGCAGAATTACAAAGTAATGAAATAAATATAACCTAAGATTTAACAGAAAGTACCAAGTACCATAGGAGACATTAAAAACTATGGGAATGAAGCCAGGCATGGTGATTCACATCTGTAATCCCAGCATTTAGGGAGGCTGAGACATGAGAATTGCGAGTTCAAAGCCAGCTTCAGCAACGGCGAGGTGCCAAGCAACTCAGTGAGACCCTGTCTCTACATAAAACACAAAATAGGGCTGGGGATGTGGCTCAGTGGTCGAGTGCCCCTGAGTTCAATCCTTGGTACCAAAAAAAAAAGGAAAACTATGGGAATGTAAAGGAGTTGGGCAGGAGGGCTTTATAAGCTTTCTATAATACAATGAACAATCGTAGTCGGGCGCAGTGGCTCACGCTTGTAATCCCAGCACTTAGGGAGGCTGAGACAGGAGAATCGCGAGTTCAAAGCCAGCCTCAGCAACGGCGAGGCACTAAGCAACTCAGTGAGACTCTGTCTCTACATAAAACACAAAATAGGGCTGGGGATGTGGCTCAGTGGTTGAGTACCCCTGAGTTCAATCCCCAGTACCAAAAAAAAAAAAAAAAAAAAAAAATGAACAATCGTATACTGTTTTATCATTTCTATCTGTAATTTTTAAAATAAATAACTGTCAAGCCAGGTGTGGTGGTGCACACCTGTAATCCCAGCACTTGGGGGGGTTGAGACAGGAGAATTGTGAGTTCAAAGCCAACCTCAGCAACGGCGAGGTGCTAAGCAACTCAGTGAGACCCTGTCTCTACATAAAACACAAAATAGCGTTGGGGGATGTGGCTCAGTGGTCAAGTGCCCCTGAGTTCAATCCCCAGCACCAAAATGAATGAATGAATGAATGAATGAATGAATGAATGAATGAATGAATAACTTTCAGTTGCTGCAGTGGTGCACATCTATAATCCCAACACTTGTAAGACTGAGATAGGAGGATCACAAGTTCAAAGCCAGCCTCAGCAACTGAGGAAGGCCCTAAGCAACTTAGTGAGACCCTGTCTCAAAATAAAAAATAAAAAGGGGTAGGATGTAGCTCAGTGATAAAGTACCCACAGGTTCAATCCCCTACACCAAAAAAAAAAAAAGTTATTTCCAAATTGATAAAGCATTGTCAAAAATACTGAGGAGAACCCACAAATTTTTGCCATAAAGTAAATATTGGGACAATTGATCAAACCTAAATAAGTTCTACATATTAGATAACAGTAACGCACCAACATTAATTTCCTGGTTTTGATAATTATACCATGGTTATATAAAAGAATATCCATAATTTTAGGAAATATAAACTAAGACAGTTATTGGCAAAAGAGTTTATGTCCACAACTTACTCTCAAATGTTTAGAAAAAAAATCTGTCTATATATAACAAACATGTGAACATATTTGATTTCTAATTTTTAAAAATATATACATACAAAGAGAAACAGAGGAAAAAATTCACTTTTTAGGAATTCTGTGAGACTGTTGTGCACATCTATACACAATTTCAATTAGTACAATACTGCTTTGAAAAAAACATCAATTTAATCATAAAAGTTGAAGGACTGGTACTACAAAAAGTTAAGTTATTCCTGTGGGTAAGTGTATATGTAGATGCAAAGTATTAGTCTATGGAGGAAAAAAGAGATATTGTAGACCCTTGGCACTTAAAACCCAATATTCTTAGCCTCAGCGACATTCCAAACAACCCTGGCACTTAGAACAATATGAAGCACAAAAGAAATATCTGTTTAATGAATAAATACTAGCCCACAACTTGTAATTTTGTTAATGCATAATTAAAATAGCAAGTGGGCAGAACTGAGTCTTGCTAGTTTTGAGTATAACTAATTGCTCAACATCTAGGCCTTGGATGTTGTTTGTGATTACTGAATATATGTGTGATAAATAAAAAGTTAACTAGGTATTCAAGAACTTGAGAATTATATAGGTCTTAAAATTTGTCCCTTATGAATAACAAAATACTGCTTCCTATTTAAAATTGTGCTTTTTCCTTCCTTTCTCATCCTACTGCAGAAACCTCAAGATGATAAAAACAGAAAACAAAGGCTACTCATAATCCAGCTACATTTTAATATTATGATATGAATTGTTCTCCATTCTATCTATCTGTCTAATCTATTTATTTTTTATTGGGGTGGTTTACTACTGAGCCTCATCCCCAGTCCTTTTTATTTTTTTATTTTGAATCAGGATCTTGCTAAACTGCTGAGGTTAGCTATGAACTTGTGATTCTCCTGCCTTAGCCTCCCAAGTCACTGCGATTATAGGCATGTGCCACCGCACCCAGCTCTATGTATATATTTTAAAAACATTTATTCAAACCCGAATGAGATCATGTGTATTTCTACTTTGTAAACTGCTCTTTTTACTTGGTGACATGTCATGGACACCTATGTTAATATCAGACTAAATTATCATATTTTTCCATTATATACATGTCCTATCATTATTTTTTTAATATTTTTTTAGTTGTAGGTGGATAGGATATCTTTATTTTATTTTTATGTGGTGCTGAGGATCGAACCCAGTGCCTCACGCATGCTAGGCAAGCACGCTACCACTGTGCCATAACCCCAGCCCTATCATTATTTTAGCCAAGGTTCCCTATTGATGGAAGTTGTTTCTATTATTTATATTATGAAAAATATGAAATAAACTCATATATACATGGGTAGATAGATAATTTGTCAACTTTTCTAAGTATTTCTTCCTTTATTATTTTTCAGATGTTGATGGACCTTTATTTTACTCATTTATTTATATGTGGTGCTGAGAATTGAACCCAGTGCCTCACACATGCTAGGCAAGTACTGTATCATTGAACCACAACTCCGGCCCTCTAAATATTTCTTTAAGACAAACATGTAAGCCAGGCATGGTGGGACACACCTATAATCCTAGCTACTTGGGAGGCTAAAGCAGGAGGATAGTCAAGTTCAAGGGCAGCCTGGGCAACTTAGTGAGACCCTGTCTCAAAATGAAAAGGGATGGGGATGTAGCTCAGTAGTAGAGCATTCCTGAGGTCAAGCCCCTGCTGGGTTAGAGAATATTCCCATTTTAAGGATGAACATGTATTTCTAAGCCAGGCACAGTGGCACATGCCTGTAATTGCAGTTACTTAGGAAGCTGAGGCAGGGGATCTTGAATTTGAGGCCAGCCTAGTCAACACAGCAAGATCTCATCTGAAAACAAAAATACGTATTTCCAAACAACTCCTGCAGAAAGAAAAAGTGTAACTAATTTATATTTCTTCTATGTAAAAGTTCCTGTTGCTGCATTTCTTTTTACCATGCTGTAATTCAGTTTTTGGTTACTGGAAGGGTTAAAAACTCTCCCCCACACAGTCATGTTTTTTTTTCCATTTTGTGAATTATCCGTTTCTGTCCTTTGCTAATTTTTCACTAGGTTTTGTTTCTTTTTCTTACTAATTGTCAAAAAGAGCTATTTATAGGGGCTGGGATTGTAGCTCAGCGGTAGAGCGCTTGCCTAGCATGCATGAGGCCCTGGGTTCAATCCTCAGCACCACATACAAAGCAATAAAATAAAGACATTGTGTCCATCTACAACTTAAAAAAAAAAATTAAAAAAAAAAGAGCTATTTATAAATAAAAGTGCTTTGGTAGTCAATATGAAACAACCATCAATATTGCATTGTATGTATGTATAAATATGTAACATTGAGCTGGGCATGGTGGTGCAAGCCTGTAATCCCAGCCTTTGGGAGGCTGAGACATGAGAATCGCGAGTTCAAAGCCAGCCTCAGCAACAGCGAGGTGCTAAGCAACTCAGTGAGACCCTGTCTGTACATAAAACACAAAATAGGGCTGGGGATGTGGCTCAGTGGTCGAGTGCCCCTGAGTTCAATCTCCAGTACCAAAAAAAAAAAAAAAAAAAAAGTAACATTGAATCCCACTATCATATATAATTATACCAATAAAAAGAAAAAAAAAGAAAAAATTAAATAAGCATTAACAACATTCCTTTTTATAAAGGGGCACTATCATTTTCCCATGTTTAAACATCTAATAGAAAAATCAAAACTCTAATAAAGATTGAATTCAAGAGACTACTACTCTAAAAAGCAGATTTCTTCCTGAAATTTCCAAAAAATTTAATAATATTTCTTTTTTTCTTTTTTGAACTCAGGGACACTTGACCACTGAGCCACGTCCCCAACCCTAGTTTGTGTTTTATGCAGAGACAGGGTCTCACTGAGTTGCTTAGCACCTCGCTGTTGCTGAGGCTGTCTTTGAACTTGTGATTCTCCTGTCTCAGCCTCCCTAAAAATTTAATAATATTTCATTAGCTGATTCAAACAAGGATAGTACCTGCTAAATACCAACAAAAAGAATAGTTTCTTTTATCCACAGCAAAATAATCTACTGTTATAGTTTCTAGGATATAAAGAAGCAGGATACTTACCTCTACATGCCCACTACTGGCACAGAGAAAGCAAACCACCCTGGGTGTTATAGGAACAGAGGTCAAGATTCCTAAGCCTCCCATCTCCCACACGTTTTCTGCTTCACAATCCTCCTGTAGGGAGAGAGAAAGATCACTTAACGCAAGCTTTTTTTTTTTTTTTTTTTCTGGTACTGGGAATTGAACTCAGGGGTACTTGACCACTGAGCCACATCCCCAGCACTATTTTGTGTTTTATGTAGAGACAGGGTCTCACTGAGTTGCTTAGCACCTCGCCATTGCTGAGGCTGGCTTTGACCTCACGATTCTCCTGTCTCAGCCTCCCTAAGTGCTGGGATTACAGGCTTGAGCCACCGCGCCCGGCTTAACGCAAGCTTTATAAGAGCCTGGGAGTGTAGCTCATCAGTAAAGCACTTGTCCAGCGTGCATGAGGCCCTAGATTTGATCCCAGGAGTGCAAAAAAACCGAAAACTTTTATAATGATAAAATGAAGGTAAAAAGCATAAAATCAAAAGTGACATAATGTCAAGAGTTATTTCATTTCAGTGAGTCCAAACATAACTGCTTTTAAATTTTTAAATCTCAGACACAAACTATTACCTCTTGGCTCAATTCTTACTGAATACACAGCCAAGATATACTTGGACTAAAATTTCCTTAGTTTTGCTAATTCAAGTAATCATCATAGTTTGATCATTCCTACATGAAAGAGATATTTCCTTGGATACTGCTTAGGATGGATAGGTTTTTCAATGGCTGTATTCTTCAGGAAATTTAAAAACAGTGACCTCACAACAGTGACTAAAGCTCTTACACACCTGAACCCATATGCTAACCTATAGTTATTATACATTTCTTCAAGTTGTTGCTGATTTCCTCTTTCAGCACCTTTCAGCACCATTTTCTTTACTTAAAGGTCATGAATAAACGGCATCATCACTAAATACCTTTACCTTAAAGTCCACTCTGATCCTGTGGACTCCATCTGCAGGGATTTTTTGCTTAGAACTATTGCCATTTGAGAGAGTGCTGAGAATGTTCAAAGTGCCTGCATTCTCCTGCTTATTGACTGGAGGAGGTTTTTCCTAAGGAGACAAAAGATGGTTATAGAACAAAACCACACCCTACTTGCCTTCACATTTTCAACAGACAATAGTGCAAATGCCAAACCTTATTAATAAAACTGGAACATATATTTATAACATAAGTATCCTATAACAACAGAGAAGTAATCTTCAGAAAATCCTTAACTGGGCTGGGAAGGTAGCTCAGTGGTACAGCACTTGCCTCACATGCAGGAAGCCCTGGGTTTGATCCCCAGCACCACAAAAAACAAAAACCCCTAAATCCTCTGTTTCTGTCCATAATAAATGAAAATAGCGGACATAAGTAAAGGTGATTTTTACAGACAAATCTTGCTCAAGTATGTTGTATGTGACCTACAGAATAAGTGAATTCTAAGGCTACAACATGTGGGATTCGCAAAGAAGCAAAAAACAACAAGAGACCAAAAAAGACATGGGCTAAAGCCTAGACCTTAAGTTGGTTAATTTTAAGAAATTCCACCACCATTTAAATACTGTTAGTTAATCACGAAAATGTTAAGGACAAGGTTTTTCCCTGCAGAACTGAACACATCCCTGAGAAATGGCAGAGAAACATCTCTCTCCTCACCTTTTCTTTTGGTTTTTGTTTTACAGGGATACTTGGGCGGGGAGCCACTTTTTTCGGTTTGCTTTGCTCTGGACCTAAAGAATTGAAAATATATTGCAGTCAGATGCTGGCAATGAATACTTTAGGCTCAACTGCCTGTGAAGAAAGAGGCTTTAGAAAAAAACAACTCCAAGAGTCACATAGGCAATTAAGGCAATATCTTTAATCTTTTTTTTTTTTTTGCTTTTCTTTCTTTGTTATTACATAACAGCTAAAAAGAAAGTTAATTTTCTAGAACTGAATACTTCAAACATTGTAGTTTTCCAAATGTTACAGACACCAGTGAAACAACACTGTACAGCACTATAGTTCATCATTGCTTCCTGCCTTCCTTGCTTACCAGACTCTGGTGGTGTAGGCTGCTTTTTCTTGGGCTCACTTGGAGTGGTCTTAGGAACGTCTTTCCTTGGTGGTGCTGTGCTAGGTGGCTGAGGGGGGATAACTGGTGTTGTCTGGGAGACCTGCTTGCTGGACTTCCTGGAAGCAGGAGTGGTGACTTGTTTGGGCTCAGGCCCAGGTACGGGGGCATTCCCTTCCTCAATCTTTTCCTCCACTGGCTTTCGAGGTGGAGGCTCACTGCTGCTCTTCTTTGGGGGAGGATCCTCACGCGCTGATGGGGGAGGTTTCTGACTAGAGTCCACCAAGCTTTTCACAACAGTGCTCTCTTTGCTTTCTTTCTTTTCACTGGTCTTAGACTTTTTCTCTTTCTTTTTCACAGCTAGGGGAACAACACAACAAGATCATCTATAAATATGAGAAAAATTTTAGTTAAAATAGAAGAATAGAAATGTAACATCATGGGGCTGGGGTTGTGGCTCAGTGGTAGAGTGCTTGCCTTGCATGCATGAGGCACTGAGTTCGATTCTCAGCACCACATATAAAATAAATGAATAAAATAAAGGTCCATTGACATCTAAAAAAATATTAAAAAAAAAAAAAGAAATTTAACATCATTTTGTTCTCAGTTTCCTGCAGCTAAAATTGACAGTGAAAGACTCAAGAAACAATGTCAAGTTGATCAGGTGAAGTAGCTATATTTTTATTGCTCTAGGAAAAGTGATGAACTATAATTTTTATATGAATTTTCAAAAAAGTTTTTTTTACTATGGATTGTCAAACATACCCCCAAATATAGGGAAGAGTCAAATAGTCAAATGAAACCCCACGTACCTATCATCTAGCTTCAACAACCATCAACTCCCCAGGAAAGAGTAGAACTTTAAAAGAAAAAACAAAACAAACAAACAACAAAAAACCCCTAGTATTCTCTTTATGCTGAATGTATACAACAATGACATAAAAGCAGGGAGATCTGGGGGAAGGCCTTTTTACAACACTACCTTTAGCTTGCTTCTGAAGGTAGGCTTTGGAAGGCATCCATTGTAGATTCTGACATTTTCGCATCCTACGATAAGAAGGGATAAGCCATAAAATAAATTGCATTTAAAAGAGAAACAACTGAAACAAGTGTTGATTTGTCTGCAAAAATCAGTGAATCCTTATTCAAGTTCATTTTGACAGCTGAAACAAGGGCTGCTCATTATTCAAGTTAAATTTGAGCCTTTGAAATCCTTGGATCAGCAATTTTACCTACCTTTAGGATTTAAAAGGAGCAAAATTATCTTGGAAATGGGCCTCGAATTTCTTGTAACTCAATACTGACTACCACCACACACAAAATGATCAATATTTCTTGTAGTCAAATGAGTGCTGCCTCCTTTATGAGATTCGATATTCATATTCACACAAAACAGACTAAAATCATCCAAGTCCTTTGTCTGCCACTGTAACTCTACACGTATATTTCATGGCTTTAATAACTCTTTCACCCTTTTGTTGATTTAAATTTAACAAAACTCACACTTAATATGAAGTCTAAAATTGTACAGTCTATTTCAACCCCTAAATTTAGTGCAACTGTATCCTGTTATCATGTACCTTCTTGTAATATGTGAATTAACTCACTTTTTACCACTAACGGGCTTAAGACAAAATTAAGGACAGACCAAACCAAACCAAAGCACAGAAACTATCTCCCCTTTTATAGTATTTCCTCCAACTATGTTTTATAGTGATCACTTTCATGTCATTCATTCATTCAGCAAACATCTACTTGTGTCAGGCACTTTGTGACATGCTCAATTACCAAATTTTCTGTGTGACTCTTCTGGTTCTTTTTCAACAAATAATCACAGATGGCAAAAAGTATGACTAAAATAGGGGAGAAAAGATAGGATATTCTGAAAGAGTCAGAGAGCACAGAAATTTAGGTAAAATGTCTCCAAAGTTTCCTGCATGTCATAAAGATGAAAGTGGTTTCAATTGGCTCAATAAATATTATGCTTAAATTTGTCAACTTTTTTTTTAAGTATTTTTTTAGTTGTAGGTGGACACAATGTCTTTATTTTATTGCTTTGTATGTGGTGCTGAGGATTGAACCCCGGGCCTCATGCATGCGAGGCAAGCGCTCTATCACTGAGCCACAATCTCAGCTCCAAACTTGTCAGCTTTTAAGCAGAACCCCTCCAGAGCTGCACTGACTAATATGGTAGTTGCTAGTCACATGTGGCTATTTAGATTTAAATTAATTTAAAAGAAATGGAATAAAAATATAGTTCCGCAGTCACCCTAGACACAAGCAAGTGCTCAAGAGACACATGTGGCTGGTTAATGAGCATACACAGAACATTTCCATCACTCTACAATGTTCTGTTAGACAGTAACAGCATTGCCCCAGAGCATTTCTTATTTAAGGACAACCCAAATCTAAACATATCACAAAATCCAACTCTGCAACTAATCTTGCAGCTCAAGGAGATTCAATACAACCACTTTCAGTTTCCTAATGCATCTCTGCAACAAACCAAGGATAAATAAACAACCTTCATGACTGGGAGGCCAACACCTCAGAGCAAGACCAACTCACTTGCAGCACTGCTTCTTTATATTGCGGCCACCAAACTTGGGCTTGTCTAAGCAATTAGTGCAAACACCACAGTCCTCAGGCACCTGGCAGCCAGGACACTGCCCACACCGCCTTGATCTTCTTCCTTTCTTTACTGGAGGTTCCTGAGGTGCCTTGTTCCTGGTGACAGGCTTAATTGGTTTGATGGGTGGAGCAAGAGGTTCAGCATCTTCTGAGCCAGCAATTGATGACTTGTCTGTTAAAGAAATGTGTCATTAATTCCAAGGAAGTATCCATTTCTTTTTGGGGAGTACAGTATGAAACACTTAAAATCCCTTTGAATCATTAGATACATTAAAACCTCATTTTAATTGGTAACTAAAAAAATGAAATACATTTTTTTTAAATATTTTGTTTAGTTGTAGATGAACACAATATCTTTATTTATTTTATGTGGTGCTGAGGATTGAACCCAGTGCCTCACGTATGCGAGGCAAGCGCTCAACCACTGAGCCATAACCCCAGCCCCGAAATACATTTAATTTTTTTTTTTTAGTTGTAGATGGGCACAATATCTTTATTTATTTTTATGTGGTGCTGAGGATCAAACCCAGTACCTCACATGTGCGAGGCAAGCGCTCTACCACTGAGCCAGAACCCTAGCTCCATGAAATACATTTTTTTGGGGGTACGGGGATGGAATCCAGTGGCACTCTACTCTTAAGCTACAGCCCCAGTCCTCCCCCCACCCTTTTAAAACTTTTTAATATTTTTTTTTAAAGATTTTGAGAGAGTGACTTGCTAGGTTGCCCAGACTGGCTTTGAACTCATGATCCTCCTGTCTCAGCCTCCAAGTTTCTGGGATTACAGGTATGTACTACCATGCGAAAATATTCTTATATAGAACTCAGAATTTGTTCTAAGTAATTATTTAAATGTTTAAAAATACCTGTACCTTGCAGCCTAATGAAAGCAAAAATACAAATATTGAAAACAAAACAGTCTAACCTAGAATCAAGAATATGAGTTGAATGCTTCTACGGATTCTATAAATCTCCAAATTTGTTAAGAGCTGCAACTCAACATTTCAGAACTATATGGCAATTATGAGAATGTGCCTCACAAGACCTCCAACTCCAGGGAGCATAACTGACCAAGAGGCCCTCTTACATCCAGTGATAAAGAGGCCACATGGTAGTTTCCAGGCAATGAGTTGATGCAGCAAGGTACCAAGGCAGGCTTATTCCTGAGACACAAGTCTCCTCTGACAGCCAACTTTGTTCAAGGACGTCCTGTCAGCATCGCCAAACTTCTTACACTGCATGGCAATCTAAGAAGGTTCTGCCCCTCTCTTCTTGCACTACAATCTTACAGCTCTCCCAGTCTTCTCTGGCTACTTCTCCCTTTTCTTTCTCAGGCATTTCCCCTAATAAAATCCTTATACATTTAATCTGCTCTAGTTATCTGTGTTTCAAAAGACCCAAAGTATGAACAGCCTACTGGGTAACTTGGAAAGATCAGTGAACAAATCAAAAGACTGCTTATATCCCAGCATGAACCCCTCTGACCTACCATCATTCCCCATGGAAGACAAAATCTTTTCTCGTTCTTCCCATGGTAAGGCACTCAGGGTGGGCATGTCATCAGGAAACACAGCTCGTTTTCGGCCAAGAGCAACAGCAGCTCTTCTACAGACATGTTTAATCCGGGGCCCTCGCACAGAGGTCTCTGATGAATCACTTTCTTGACCCTAAACACAAGGAAGGCCAAAAAACAATGCTGACCATACATGTTGCAAATATGATTAAATGCTGCAAATGTAACTAAATGAAGCCAAGGTATACTTGAGCATTTCCTTATGATCCATTATCAAAACATGCAACTAGTTACTCCCAGCTGATAAGCCCTATCAATTCACAGAAATCAACTACTTCTACATTCTGAAATTGGCAGCAAAAAGGTCTCTCATCAAACAGAAATCTTCCATTTCCAATTATACTCATTCTTTACAATTCCCCTCAAAATTCAAGCTGCCAATCTATATTATGAAAAGATTCAGTCTGGTGTCAAATGGGATATTCTAACTATAGATTATTTCTTATATTTCCATAATCAACAGAGAAGTGAGGGAAAATAGTCTACAAATGGAAATATAAAAGACCATGGCTCCAAACATAAGTATCTCACATATTAAAAAACCACTGGTCTTATCACCAGGAGGCAACCAAACCATCTAACATGGTGTCAGAAATAAGTCTCATCATACTGCTACCACAACTCTCAATTGGTAGAATTATTAAATGTAAATATGGCTCTAAGGGGAATTACAACAACAAAATCTGTTTGTGGCCATCTTAACCTAACTCAGTATGTTAGAATAAATAAATATATATCTACTACAGAATACAAATTGCTGTTCTTGGTAAAAATTGGTTTGGTGTGGTGTTATGGTTTTGTTTTTGTTTTGTACCAGGGATTGAACTCAGGGGTTCTCGACCACTGAGCCACATCCCCAGCCCTATTTTTGTGTTTTATGTAGAGACAGGGTCTCACTGAGTTGCTTAGCACTTTGCCATTGCTGAGGCTCGCTTTGAAGTCACTATTCTCCTGTCTCAACCTCCCAAAGTGCTGAGATTACAGGCGTGAGCCACCGCACCCGGCTGTTTTTTATTGGGGTGAGGGAGCTACGGGGGATTGAACTCAGGGACACTCAACCACTGAGCCACATCCCCAGCTGTATTTTGTATTTTATTTAGAGACAGGGTTTCACTGAGTTGCTTAGCACCTCACTTTTGCTGAGGTTGGCTTTGAACTTGTGATCCTCCTGCCTCAGCTTCCCAAGCCGCTGCTGGTATTACAGGTGTGCGCCACCACACCCAGCCGGTTTGGTGTCATCTTTTATTATCATTATTTTAGTTGTTGATGGGCCTTTATTTTATTCATTTATTTATATGTGGTGCTGAGGATTGAACTCAGTGCCTCACGCATGCGAGGCAAGCGCTTTACCACTGAGCCACAACCCTAGCCTGTGGTGTCATCTTAATGAACTGAATTCTACATTTTTTCTGCTTCACAATTTAAAGATAAGCTTCCATTTGTACCTCACAAACATCTATTATCTATTGCTCTAATCACTCACTAAACAGAGGAAAAGAATGTTCTCCAGTTTTCTATTCTTTCACAGATATTAAAACAATGTGACTGTAAAAATGGACTTTCAAAATTTAAGCCACCGATTATACCTCAAACAATGCAGCAGTCTCTGTAATATGGTTCCAACTTATCTTTTAGCTACTTAGTTCATCACTTTCTCGTATGTACCAATCCAGCTATATACTGTTTCTCAAATGTTTTATACTTTTACATCTCTACCCGCACTGTTCCCTCTACTTGGAATGTTAATGCCTTCCCATTTTCTAATTATCAAAATCCTACCAGTCTGTGAAAAACTAATGCAAACACCACCCCTCCATCATACTTTCACATAGGGGGATGTAACTGAAACACGTAGCTTAACTAAATGTAGCCCATAGAAGGGGTTCAATAAACTGATAGTTTTAAAGGCAAGGTGCAAAAGAGTACCTGTGCTTTGGGCTGGTCAGTTTGTTTAAGACTCTTACTCTTCTCGATCTTGCAGAGCTGGGCTTTGGCCTTTTTTAGGAGGCTGGCAACCCTCTTGTCAGTCATTGGAAGCTTGTCTGCCTGAGCCAACATGGAGCCTATGGAGGAAGTGGAATGTTTAACAGTGCTAGATGAAGGAGTGGAAAGGCAGAGGGTTTTCTCCTTCTCCAGGGATGGGGCAGTTGGGCCGAGGTCCAAGTTGTTTTTTTCCAGATTTCCTCTCCCTTTTTTTATAAGTATTTTGGTTTTGACAGCTGTTGTATCCCCAAGAGTCACAGAAGCAATATCAGTCCCAGAATCAAGTGATGAAGACTTCTTCCGCCCTGTTGCTTTTTTGGCAGAAGATGAAGTGGCAACATCTTCACCAACCACCTTCTCTTTGGAAACCCTACCCACAGGATACAAAGCAGAACTACTCTGAATTTCTGATCCCTTTTTCCTTTTCTCTTTCCTTGACTCCCGCTTATTCTCCTTTTCTCTCTCCCGGTCTCTCTCTCTACTCTTGTCCTTCTCCACGCTCTTGTCAGCATCTCGATCTTTGGACAGTTCCTCAGGGGCCTTGTCTTTATTTCTCCCCCTCTCAGTCTGAGAGCCTGGGGTAAACCAAGGGAAGAGAGGAGTAGGACTACTTGATGAAAATGGCTCTGCTGGAGTGCTAGTCGGCTTCCTTGGTCTCTGATTTTTCTCTGGAGATTCCCCAGACTGAGTCAGGGAATGAGAAGGAAAAGCAAAAGTTGGGTTTAAGGCACTAGTGGCAAGAGGACTAACAGAAATGCTCAATGAGGAAGAGACAGAAGACGGGGGAGTGAGAGGTGACAGCTCAGAAGTACTTAGCCTTCCGCTTCTTGTCCTCATAGAGTGAGAAGGAGATCTTGGTTCAGATCGAATAGGACTAAACACTTTTCTTTTCCTTTTTCTATTAGAAACTCCTGAAGAGGATGTTCCAGCAGAAGTTCGATTACTAGGCAAGGTTACAGACTCAAATATTCTAGAGTGTGCCTCACTTGGAGTAAATCTTGGAGCTCTCAGAAGAGGGCTCCTTTTGTGCATATCAAACCTTGTTCCAGAATGGAGAGGTGAAAACAACCTGGCTGAAGCAGCAGTACCAGATGTAGAAAAACCAGACGCGAAGCCAACATCCTCAGGAGTTAGTGGAGGGGGTCGGAAATTATCAAATATTGGTTTGCGAATCAGACCTTCTTTGGCATACTTTGCTGAGGAAAAGTATTGTGGCTCTGACCTAGAATGTTTTAAAGAAGTCCACCTAAACGTCGGCTCTCGCAAAATAGATTTTCGCTTCCCTTGCATGGGAGCAGCAGAAGCAGGCAAAAATGGTGATGCTAAGGGGATTGTTGGAGGCATAAGCCAGGGCGTGTGGTCAGAGATACTGGAGGCTGGCTGCAGTGGAGGAGGGGGAGTAAGCAGAGGCGGCGGTGGAGAGGAGGAGGTCTGCTGCTGGGGGGCACTCTGCAGAGTTGATAACTTTTTAGTTGTTCTAGATCCAAAACTTCTCTCGGACACTGAATACCTTCTGCTTCTCCGATCATTACTCTCATTTTCTGGGGACTGGGAAATAGGCAGTGGAGTATGAACTTCAGGTGTGTCACTCCGCTCTTCAGGAAGTACCTGAATCTCCTCAGAGGCCTGAGAATCTGTGGAGGTAACACTGGGGCTGCTAGATCGCGAGGAGTCTGAAGACATTTGAGAGGAGTGCTGAGAAGCTGCACTTGATTTTTCAGAAGATCCACAGGATGTGGCACTGAATCTACTATTCGGTGTAGACTCTAGCCGGGCAATTTTAATGGGAGGGTCATAATCCTCATCCTCTATAAACCGCCGAGGAGTTTTAATGATCCGTGAGGAGATAGCACTGACAACAGGCATGATGAACTGTCGGATGTTTTTGACCTGTGTCTTCACCTTTCTTCCTTGCAGCTGTGCTGCTTCTTTCTCAATTTTCTTTTGAGCCCCCTTTTTTGCCCTCTGCAAAAGTTGCTTAGCAATTGTTGCATCTGTCCTTTTAGAAGAAGGAATAATCCTGACTGGCTTAATCCTTCGAGGGCTTTGTCTGACAACTGTCTTATCTTCTTTCGTGGGTGGAGGTGTTCCTTCCTTGTCTTTCCGGACCTTCTGGGACTTTTCCAGTTCAGAATTAATGAGGAGACCCGAAGGGGTCTTTATTCGTTCTGTTGATGGAGGCCTTCCTCGTCGTCGTACAATCTGCACCCCTTTCCTTCCTATTTGAAGCTTCCCTGTCTTAAATTTAGACTTGAGAGGAGAGAGTTTACCTGCTCTTAATTTTTTAATCTTTGTGGCTTGCTGAAATGTAGCAGAAGGTGTCCGTTTAATTTTTTTCAGGCTATCTTCTTTGTTTCCCTTTGGTAACTCTGAAATGTCCTTTCCATGTGTTATTTTGATTTTTACTCCAGGGAATGTGGGAGGTCTTCCTCTCTTCTTTTCTATACTTTTAGAATCTTTCTTCTTGATCTTATCTCCAGATTTGGTCTCTGATTTATTTAGAGGGGAAAACACAGATGGGTCTGAGAGGATAGCTGAATTTCGGTCAGAGCCACTTCTAGGTCTCCCGCGAGGTTTTCGAGGACTAGTTTTAACTGTATATAGAAATTAAACAATGAAGAGCATATATTTAGCTGTGTAGTTCAGGTCTTAGCTAAGCTGAATATAATTTAGTACAGGCCATTTTGTACTGATCTCAACTTGAGTCTATTGAGTCAATAGAACATCTTAATTGTGCTTAGTTTCTTTTCACCAAAAATGTCTCAAAAAAATCAAGTAAATAACATTCCATCTGAAAGAATATTTACTTTTTGACATAGAAATCAAGATAAGAGGTTTTCAACTGAAAACTAATTTTTCTATAACTTTAGATGAGCAAGTTCTTTTCTGAACTAAAATAATTTTTTTTCTTATTCTAGCCACTAACAGTAACATTTAGAAACATGCTTCTAGTAAATCATCCCACTTTTTTATTTTTTGGGTACTGAGGACTGAACTCAGGGGCACACGACCTCTGAACCACATCTCCAGCCCTACTTTGTATTTTATTTAGAGACAGGGTCTCACTGAGTTGCTTAACGCCTCACTGTTGCTGAGGCTGGCTTTGAACTCATGATCCTCTTACATCAGCTTCTGGAGCCACTGAGATTACAGGTGCGCACCATGGCGCCTGGTAATCATTCTACATTTTTTTGGTACCGGAGATTGAATTCAGGGGTACTTGACCACTGAACCACATCCCCAGCCCTATTTTATGTTTTATGTAGAGACAGGGTCTCACTGAGTTGCTTAGCGCCCCACCATTGCTGAGGCTGGCTTTGAACTCTTGATTCTCCTGTCTCAGCCTCCCAAAGTGCTGAGATTACAGGCGTGCGCCACCATGTCCGGCTAATCATTCCACATTTTTACTTCAGCATTTTGGCTCTGAATAAATTTGAACAAGCCGCTCTTCAATCAACAACATACTAACTTTCATAAGAAAAATCTCCTGGGCAGCTCAGCACCCTACATATTCAATCTATTTTACCAAATTAAACTAAGAAAGTTTTATTGAATAGGAAAATAATCATTCATAAGATTTCAGAATAAGGTCACTGAACCCAGTGATATGCAAGCTAATCAGTGAAGTGACATAATGATGTGTCCACTAATCTACTTTCCTATCTAGTGGTTTTTTTTTTTTTTTTTTTTTTTTTTTCTGTACTGGGGATTGAACTCAGGGGCACTCAACTACTGAGCCACATCCCCAGGCCTATTTTGTATTTAATTAGATAGGGTCTCACTGAGTTGCTTAGCTTTGCTTTTGCTGAGGCTGGCTTTGAACTTGTGATCCTCCTGCCTCAGCCTCCTGAGCCACTGGGATTACAGGCATGTGCCAGTGCATCCGGCTTTATCTAGTGGCTCTTGAATTACTTAGTTCCAAGTTACAAAAATACTTAACCTTAATTGATGTCAAGAACAAATCAGCAATTTATTAAATCAAATTACGTCTATTCTAATAACAGGAATTTGCGAATTTATAAATTAGATCAATTTGCTACTCATCAACAGATTTAAGAAAATATGATTCTCAAATACATACATAAACCTGAATTTTACAATGTATTAAAAGTTACCTATGATATCACATCTTTTCTTTTGACTTTTCAGTGTTTTATAGGTTTTGTTTTGTTTTTGTGGAACTGGGGATGAAGCTGAGCGCCTTGGGCATGCTAGGTAAGTGCTCTACATCTGAGCTACATTTTTTTTTTTT
>CM053399.1:90859054-90898360 GCA_028644305.1 Xerus rutilus | reverse complement strand
TTTTGTACTGGGGATTGAACTCAGGGGTACTCGACTACTGAGCCACATCCCCAGCCCTATTTTGTGTTTTATGTAGAGACAGGGTCTCACTGAGTTGCTTAGTGCCTCGCCATTGCTGAGGCTGGCTTTGAACTCGCGATTCTCCTGTCTCAGCCTCCCTAAGTGCTGGGATTACAGGCTTGAGCCACCGCGCCCGGCTCTGAGCTACATTTCTAACCCGCAGTGTTTTACAGGAAAACATTCTTCTGAGACTAAAACTTCCCTGAACAGGAATCAAAACAGAATTAGGCCATTATGAACATTTTTTACTATGGGGCTACTTTCTAAGAGAATAGAAATCTACAGAAGTCTTATTGTTAAGCTTTTTAAATATAAGTTCATTCCTCACCAATTAATTTATGAGATTTCCCTCAGTAAAGATTTGCAAATCCAAAGCCAGGTGCAGTGGCTCAAGCCTGTAATCCCAACACTTTGGGAGGCTGAGACAGGAGAATCGTGAGTTCAAAGTCAGCCTCAGCAACAGCGAGGCGCTAAGCAACTCAGTGAGACCCTGTCTCTACATAAAACACAAAATCTCAGTGGTCGAGTGCCCCTGAGTTCAATCTCCAGTACAAAAAAAAAAAAAAAAAGATTTGCAAATCCATTCTCAATATATACTAATTACAACAAATGTAACAGACAAGAAGATAGAAGAGAAACTACTTTTCATTTTGTAAATAATGAAGGATATTCATATGGCCAAAAAAAGTACATGATTCAAAGTAAACTGAGAGCCAAGAAAAAAACTTTAGAAGAAACTATCATGAAAGAGTTGTGAATTAAAAATTCATGCCCAAGACCGGGCATGGTGGCACAAGACTGTAATCCCAGAATTTAGGGAGGCTGAGACAGGAGAATCACGAGTTCAAAGCCAGCCTCAACAACAATGAGGCGTTAAGCAACTCAGTGAGACCCTGTCTCCACATAAAACACAAAATAGGGCTGGGGATGTGGCTCAGTGGTCAAGTACCCCTGAGGTCAATCCCTGGTAGCAAAAAAAAAAAAAAAAAAAAAAAAAAAATTCATGCCCAAAAGTACATGAAGAGATTCCTGATTTTGGTAGACTTGAACATGGGTATTCAGAAGACTTAATTCAGAAAACCTCTTCTACCCTACTTTTCAAAAATGTGTTTGGTAGACAAATAGAATAAAGCAGAACAGAGTCCCATCTCTGCAAACTTCCTTAATCCATAAAATACCCAAAGAACTCACACACTGGTTGTAAATATATGTTCATCATGTATTTTCTTGGCCTCATTTTGTCCTCTGTTCATGATGGGTTAGACCAGATGATCTCTAAAATCCCTTTCCTATATGAAGTTTTAAGGATTCAATACATCTTCAAGAGACCACTGCCAGTCTAAATAGCACAAATACTCAGGCAGTACCAGCAAACTCCTCCCAACTAAAATGGCAATATCAACACCGTTTGGGTAAAGAAAAATCATCAACCTGGGTATTAGAATTAGATTACTATATAACATATGATGACTTTAAGTGAGACCCAAATGCCAGCAAACATCACATACTAAGTTAGTGTCAAAGAGCAAAACCAGATAACTATACCAGATTTAAATAGATTGTCTATTCACATAAAATCCAAGAAAATCATATAAGAAATTGGAATGTCAGTCAGCAGGATGGGGGAATATATGTTCTATCAAAAAATTTTTAGCCCTAAACTGGGTGCAGTGGCACATGCCTGTAATCCCAGCAGCTCAGGAGGCTGAGGCAGGAGGATTTTGAGTTCAAGCCAGCCTCAGCACCAGTGAGGCACTAAGCAACTCAGTGAGACCTTGTCTCTAAATAAAATACAAAACAGAGCTGGGGAATGTGAATTAGTGTCTGAGTGCCCCTAAGTTTAATTTCTGGTACCCCACCCCCACCATCATACAAAATCTTTAAGCCCTCTTCTATACAGAATTGAATTATACAAGTCATAAAACATTATTTACATTGAGGATTTTGTCTTAGGAAACTGCTTGTAAGTCTAGAATGTCAAGCTATTCTAGATATTTTGTTGGTGAGAACAATGACATATATTGCTAAATAAATGGAAACATCTCATATAACTTTTATTTTCTGTTATGGTTTGGATGTGAGTGTCCCCCAGAAGCTCATGTAAGAGACAATGCAAGAAGGTTTAGAAGACAAGTTATTGGGTTACGAGAACTTTAACCCAATCAGTAAATTAATCCCCTGATGAGATTAACTGGGGTAATTGAAGGCAGGTAGAGTGTGGCTGGAGACAATGGGTCATTGAGGACGTGCCTTTGGAGTACATATTTTGTATCTGGTGAGTGAAGTCATTCTCTGCTTTCCAATCATTATGTGACATGCTTCCCTCTGCCATATTCTTCCGCCATGTTCTGTCTTACCTCAAAGGCCCAAGGAATGGACCCAGCTGCCCATAAACTGAGATCTCTAAACTGTGAACCCCTAAATAAACCTTTCCTTCTCTACAGTTGTACTTGTCAGGTCTTTAAGTCATAGCAGCACAAGAGCTAACCACAACGTTTATTTTAATACAGCTTTTCAAGAACCAGGTAAAAATTGTTTCACATAGTACCAATATTGTTTTTAGTTCTTTGACAACAATAGACCAAATTTCACCTGTGAAAAATAATAGCCAAACTATTCCCAGAGGTAATATATACTAGCACAAAATATAGAATGTGTAATTAAGGAAGCACTTAGTAGGTTATCTTCAAACATGCCAGGTTTCCCAATCATTTTGTGGAAACCTACTCCCATTCCCCAAGTAGCTCCCAGAGAGGAACATACTGAAGAATGAACCAAATGTGACCTGACAGAGCAGCATCCCCCAAAAATCTAGCTCATAAGCCATTTCCTGTCCCCAGGATTACAGATCATCCTTTACATGCAAAAAAGACAAAAGGAAACCTCAATATCCTAACAAACAAATCTTCAAAACATCGTGAGCTTAAATGGCCATACCTGAAGGAGACCTGGTGGGACTTCGCACTCTGACTTCTTCATCTGAGCCAAAACCTAAGAACTGCTCATCCTACAACAAAGGAAAATTATTTTAAAATCAGAAGCAAAAACATGAACATGAACATATCCCAAAGAAATGCCCGGAGACACAAATGAATTTGGAAAATTATCCTCTACATATTAATCATCATCCAAATGGAAGCTATAAAATAACTATTATTGAAATAGATGGACCCAGCCATACAGCTTCATAACAGACAAATAGGAGCTGTGTAGTAAATGAACAATGCATTGAAATTTCATCTTTGGTGCATAGTACACATGGGATAATCCTAAAATTTCAAATTGTGGATACAGCCCAAAACAATTAGACAACTTTAATTCAGGTAAGCAAATCAGTACAATGGTAAAAACATACAGCCCCAATAAAACAAACAAATGCTTTTCAACAAATATTTAAGTCTACAGACACATAGGGATGACATAAATAATACGATAATTTCCTGCATGCTAAATATTAATAGAGACTGAAAGTGCCATAATTGTCAGTTCCTTAACTCAGGAATTGACATTTAGATGTGACTTCTATACATTTGAGATCCAGAGATTCTCAACATGCATTTTATGGCATCATTTTAAAATGCCCTGTGATAAGAGACTTAATGGTGGGCAGCAGCATTGGTGAAAGGGACCATAAATTGACCACATATAGGGTGAAATCCTTTTGCTAATAACTTAGGGAAACATTTTATTTTCAGATCTACTTAGAGAAGACAGAAAAGCAAAAACTTCTCCTTACTTTCAACTTACAACATGCCTTTAAAAAATATACTAAAGATTCATTCAACCTATTTGGAACAAGTTCTCTTCTGAAACAAACTGATTAATAGAAATTCAGTGATTCAAAGAAACTTCTTTCCAGAGACAGATAAAGAATTTCATATTCCAGAGACAAAAATCCACATAAAACAAGATCAAAATAAGGAATGAGGACTGGGATTGTGGCTCAGTGGTAGAATGCTTGCCTCGCATGCGTGAGGCCTTGGGTACAATCCTCAGCACCACATAAAAATAAATAAAATATTGTGTCCACCTACAACTAAAAACAATATTTAAAACAAAATAAAGAATGAAAAACAGATTTATTTGAACCTCCAATGTACTTTGGTAAATCCCAAACTAAGTTCAATCAATTAAAGTCCCCAAATTTTTCTGTTAAGAGCTAAGCTCCCCATGTATGTGGATAACACTCATGGTTTTTCTGCTAAACAGTTAGTTCTTTCTCAGTTACTTTAAAGCTGGAGTCAGGTGCTAATCTGTTTACCACTTTTCTACCAAGAATATATCAAAAAGTAAATGCAGCCATGCGCAGTGGCACACGCCTGTAATCCCAGGGGCTCAGGAGGCTGACACAGGAGAATCGCGAGTTCAAAGCCAGCCTCAGCAACGGCGAGGCACTAAGCAACTCAGTGAGAACCTGTCTCTAAATAAAATACAAAATAGGGCTGGGGATGTGGCTCAGTGGTTGAGTACCCCTGAGTTCAATCCCCTGTACAAAAAAAAAAAAAGGAAATGCAACCTTTTAGATAAATTAGCAGGTTCAACTCTTAAATTTAAATACTTATAAGGACCAAATATTTGGGGACAAGCCTCTCTACACTGTGCAGCTGAGACACAACTTGTTTTTGTTTTGTTTTGTTTGTACAGTACTGGAGATTGAACCCAGGGGTGTTCTGCCACTGAGTTACATCCTCAGCCCATTTTTATTTTGAGGCCAGGGTAGTCTTAAGTTGCCTAGGCTGACCTTAAACTTGCAATGGTCTTTCCTCAGTCTCCTGAGTTGCTGGACCCCACTGCCTGGCTGAGATACAGTTCTTATTAAACTCTAAAAAAGTTTTTGCTCTGAGATTGCTAATATTAAAGTATTTAAGAAACAGCTAAAATTCTCTTAAAAGAGATTTGAAAAATCATCACAATCTTAAAAATGAATTAAACCTAAATTTAGGAAATACATACTAGAGTTGGGGTTGTACCTCAGAGGTAGAGCACTTGCCTAGCACATGTGAGGCCCTGGGTTCGAACCTCAGCACCACATAAAGATAAAGAAATAAAATAAAGAATAAAAAGAAAGAAAGAAAGAAAAGAAATACATAATAAGGACTTGTCTACATAATTTCTTCCTTTATCAAGAAATTCAAAGTAAAATTATTAAATATTTTTACTTCAAAAAATTTAAAATAAACTCATTGTGAACATCATTTGTGAGTAAGAAAAACCCTATCTCTTCATTTAAAACAACTTAAGACATAACCTAGGAAATGCAGAAATTAACCTCAAATAAATTTCTGCAATGATTTTCCAGGGTTTATATTTATAGGCTATGATATTACCAAAAAAGAAGACAAAACTCAGAAAAGCCTAATTAGTCCAAAAATCTTATCTGGATAAATAAATCCTGTTGCATGTACTGTACTATCATCAGCAACAGGCTTCTCATCTGGCTCCATCACTTTAAATGTGGGGGTCCCTGGAGAATGTAAATAAGGTTAACAGTCCAAAGGATTGAGACTTGCCTCTTAGCCAAAGGACTAAGATAATACCTATACAAAAAAATAAAAGAGCTGCAATTAAGTCCATGTTTGGCATTATGTCATCATAAGCCCAGATAGCCCTGGGGTCAAGAGAAGGCACAAGAGACATGCTACACTTGACCAAGGAATCCTGAGACCTGGGCCCAGGCAGTAATTCATCACACCTATTTTTCCTTTTGACATGGCCTTCTCTGATAGGCATAGCATTTCAAGATAGAGTATAGGCAAGAACCCTAAAACCTATTCCTTCCAGACGATAATGTTCTTGGAGACCAGACGGCCAACACTGTAACATTTTATTACTTCCAAAGACAGAAAAGACAGAAAAACACTCTTGCTGAGTTGAGCACAACAAATTGCTCATATTTAGCTTCTGGTGAATAAGATAGCAAATTAAGCTACCTGATGTTACTTCCTAAGTGAAATATAATTGTAGATTAATACACTTAAAATTTATTACTCCTACCCATAACTCCAGGGTAACCAGTTATCTAAGAACTTCTATGCATACCTTTACTACTAAATATCATTTTACTTATAAATATCTTAACATTTGGGATTTTTGTTTTACTGGCAGAATTCTAATTCTTTAGTGGCTGGTTATATTTGTGATAAAGCAGAACTATTTCTCCCATAAAAGTACATAACTGGGCTGGGGTTGTGGCTCATTTTTACAGCACTTGCCTAACACATGTGAGGCCCTGGGTTCAATCCTCAGTACCACATAAAGATAAATAAATGTTTTGTATCCATCTATAATTAAAAATATATATATATTTTAAAAAGTACACAACTGAATTCAAAATATTACAAATAATAATGTTTGCATATAAAATATATTGAAAACATTTTTGAAAAATACATGAAATTCCAAATTTCAAGGAATTATATACTACTGGACAGCTTTTCAAAAAAAGCAATATTTCATTTACTTGTTCTTTCAAAGAACATTTACATCTTTGTCCCAGGGCTATATGTTCCAGATGCAAAGTTCAGAAAGACATGATTCTTGCTCCCTAGTAGTATCTAAAACAAAGAGGCATGTGTACTATTTCAGTCTTTCTTTTAAAATCCAAACTATTTTGTCATTAAAGAGCCAGACACAGTGGTACATGTCTGTAATTCTGGAAACTTGGGAGGCTGAGATAGGAAAATGGCAAGTTCGAGGCCAGCCTGGGCAACTTAGTAAGATCCTGTCACAAAATAAAACGTAAAAAGGGCTGGGGATGTAGTTGCATAGTAAAGTGTCCCTGGGTTCGATCCCCAGTACTGCCAAAAAAAGAAAGTCACTACAGAATAAAATACCATATACCTCATATTCCAGAATAAAAAATTTGCTTAAATCTAGAAATAATTCATTTTTCCTTTTATATATATTTGGTTCATGGAGAAAAACTCAACAAATTTCAAAATTCTTTGAAAGAATGACAATGTATGTATATCATTATTCCTCACCATTATAACTAGCACCACTCCAGGTTTAGCAAATGGAGACCTAAATCATTTGCAGTGTTTAGATGACACAATTCCTAGTGACACTAGGTGATCTGATAAAAATCCAACAGATAGGCCAGGTACGGTGGCGCATACCTGTAATCCCAGTGGCTCAGGAACCTGAGGCCGGAGGATCGCAAGTTCAAAGCCAGCCTTAGCAACAGTGAGGTGCTAAGCAACTTGGTAAGATCCTGTCTCTAAATAAAACACACAACAGGGCTGGGGATGTAGCTCAGTGGTCGAGTAGCCTCAGTTCAATCTCCAGTACCCCTCCACAAAAAAATTCAACAGATGGATCTCAATGCTCCTTCTCTCTATTCCCAGCTAAAATAAAGTTTCCAGTTCCTCCTTTAAGTACTTCCTAATTTACTATAGTCAAAGTGGAAAAAACCACCCACTTCAAGTTCTTCAGGAGGCTAGCTAGGTGGAGTTTCCAAAGATACTTTGAAAATTCTATTCACCAAGCTTGGTCAACCTTAGCCTCAACCACAAGGCCTGCTATGACCCTTTTCATGTCGTTCTTCTTTCTCTTCTCTCAAGAGGCTCCTCTGCACTTCAGAGCACTTCATTAAATGGTAGGTAACTCAAACATGCCCTTTAGCGACCGTATCTTAGCATTCTTCTGTCTCCAAAATCTTTAGTCTCAAGAGTCTGAAAACTCAAATTCCTTCAATTACAAAATTAACTTCAATGAATCAATTGAAAATAACGTCAATAACCCGAGACAGTATCAAAATTGCTCCTAATGCACTCATTTTTTAAAATTTCTTTTTGAAGAGCTCTAATTATTGGTATCATCAAATATGGTTCAATCAGATGAGCAGGCCACAGGAGAACTAAGAGAATGGCTAAGAACAGCTCAAGCTGAAGAAACATCCAGGAGGAAAACTGCACGTCTTGGCAGCTATAATAAGAGTAACACCTCCCCTGTGAGAATTGATTCCAGTTAGCTATCACTTCTGCTGGCACAGTTCCCTTGTGTCTCCTGCTACACTCTAAAATACCACATTCTTGATGTTACATTTCAGAGACACATGTACATAATTACTAGTTTAATGAGTGGAAGGGATTTTTAGAAGTGTTCACGTTTGTGTCCTTCTCAAAGTGTGCACTCTTTTGAGGATAGGGACAGTTTCCCTACTCATTTTTTTTATCCTGGTATCTGACATATATCTGGCACCCAATAAATGTTTGTGGAATGAAAATAAAGGGAACTGCAATATACAGTTTAAAAAATATTAAAATACCTACCATGGTAATAGAACTATAGTAGACTTCAAAAAATTCGACCATATGATTCTCACGTTAAGATTATGTAGGAACCAGGGGCTTAGCACTGTCATACTGCATGTGCTTAGCCTATGAGAGGAGCTGAGCTCAATACCCAGCACCGAAAAAAAAAAAAAAAAAAACGTAAGGACCAAATTAAAACCACAATGATATCATCTTGCATGGATTAGAATGGCTATTTTCAAAAAGACAAATGATAGCAAATGATTGGTGAGAATGCAGAGAACAGGGTAACTATGTGTACCACTGGTGGGAATGCATATTAATACAGCCATTTTATTTTATTTTATTTTATTTTTTTAATATCTTTTTTTTTATTTATGTATTTTTATGTGGTGCTGAGGATCGATCCCAGTGACTCATGCATGTGAGGCAAGTGCTCTACCACTGAGCTACAGCCCCAGCCATTTTATTTTATTTCTTTATTTAAAAAATTTTTTTTTGGTACCAGGAATCAAAATCAGGGGTACTCAACCACTGAGCCACATCCCCAGCTTTATGTTTTATCCCCAGCTTTGTGTTTTATTTAGAGACAAGGTCTCACTGAGTTGCTTAGTGCCTCGCCATTGTTGAGGCTGGCTTTGAACTCATTCTCCTGTCTCAGCTTCCAAAAGTGCTGGGATTAGGTGTGTGCCGTCGCACCCAGCCAATACAGCCAGGATTTTGAGAATAGTATGGAAGTTCCTCAAGAAAACAAAAGTAGAATTATCATATAATCCAGAAATTCTACTTCTAGGTAAAGATCAAAGATACTGAAATTGGCAGGTTGAAGAGAGATCTGTACTCCCAAATTCATTCCAGCACTATTCACAATAGCCAAGATATGGGGGCAATCTAAGTATCTATTAATGGATGACTAGATAAGGAAAACATGGTCTATCTATACATTGGAATACTTTAAAAGGAAGAAATTCTGCCATTCTCAACAACATAGATGGAAATGGATACATTATATGAAGCAAAAAAAGTCAGACACAGGAAGATAAATACTATGTAATCTCATATGTGGAATCTAAAACAGTTGATCTCATATAAACAGAGAAAAGTGGTTACCAGAGGTTAGGGGAGAGGAGGGAGAGAATAAGGGGAGATATTGCTCAAACACAAAGTTTCAATTAAGACTAAAGGAATGAGTTTTAGTGATAGATCACAGTTAATAACTTAATAAGAATATTAAATAATAATTGTTGAAAAAGCAGACTTTTACATTTTCATCACAAAAAAGTAAGTTGGTGAGGTAATTAGTATGTTCATTAGCTTGACTGAACTTTTCCAGATTAAAACATCACTCTGGGCTGAGCATGGTGGCATACACTTGTAATCCTAGCAGCTCGGGAGGCTGAGGCAGGATTGAGAGTACAAAGCTAGCCTCAGCAACAGTGAAGCACTAAGCAACTCAGTGAGACAGGGTCTCTGAAAAAAAATACAAAAAAATAAGACTGGGGATGTGGTTCAGTGGTTGAGTGCCCCTGAGTTCAATCCCCTGTAACTCCCCCCAAAAAATATATAAGCATATTCTTAGGTTGGGAGACAAACAAAGCTAATCCATTCACTCATTCATTAAAATATGTGAAAATATATGAGTTCGGGGCTGGGGCTGTAGCTCAGTGGTAGAGAGCTTGCCTAGCATATGTGAGGCACTGGGTTCAATCCTCAGCACCACGTACACACACACACACACACACACACAAACACACACACACACACATATATAAAGAAAATGTATGAGTCCATTACTGGGTAAAGGACAAAGACAATAAATAAAAGCTTCTGGCCTGGCATGATGGCACATGCCTATAATTCCAGTGACTCAGGAGATGGAGGCAGAAAGATTACAAATTCAAAGCCAGCCCCAGCAACTTAGCAAGATTCTGTCTCAAAATAAAAAATAAAAAGGGCTGGGATGTAGGTCATTTGTAGAATGCCCCTGGGTTCAAGTTCCTGAACCGAAAAAAACAAAAAACAAAAAAAACAAAACCCTTTTGCTTTCAAGGGCCTGCAGATAAGTTAATTAATGGAATAGTGTGTTGCCTACTATGCAGAGGAAGACACTTGCTGGAGAAATGCATGTAGGAGCACAAAGGAAAGGCAACCAACCCAATCAAGGAGAAAAGTCCAGGAAAGCCGCTGAAGACGTGAGTGAAAACTTAACTTAGCTTTTGAAGACTGATAAAACTAGGTGGATGTTGATGAGTATGGTGCAGGCCAAGAGAAAAACACAAAGGCACAGGGGCACAAAACACAGCATAAGCAAATTGTAAACAGTTCTGTATGGCTAAGGTCCTAGCTCAGCGCACATGGAAATGGGGCAGAAGACACTGGGGAGTCGGGTCATGAAGCAGATCATAAAAGGGCCTATATGCCCTCATGAGGTTGAAGTTTATCTTTGAGCAAGTGTAGACTGTACCCTGAAGGCTGTATGGAGTAACTGACTCTCCAGGAACTAAGAGAAGCATGATTAGGATGTTCAAAAGATCATTTTGACACCTTGGAGAAGTAGAGATTGCCTTTAAAGCCAGAGGCAGGAAGAAAACAGCCTTTAAAGTCAAAGGTAGTTATAAAATGACTATGATGGCTACAAGAATTGAGGGGAAAGGACACATTCCATACACATTTAGGAGGCAAAATGGACAAAGTCTTGATGTGAAGAGTTAAGGGAATGAAAAGAACCAATAAAGACATGCAGGTGGGGCTGGGATTGTAGCTCAGTGGTAGAGCGCTTGCCTCGCCTCGCATGCGTGAGGCACTGGGTTCGATCCTCAGCACTACATACAAATAAATAAAATAAAGATATTGTGTCCATCTACAACCAAAAAAAAAAAATTAAAAAAAAAAAAAAAGAAAAAGAAAAGACATGCAGGTGTTTGTCTTAGGCTGATTAGGTTTGTGGTGTTATTTATCAAGATTGGAAATATAAGCCAGGCGCAGTGGTGCATGCCTGTAATCCCAGCACTTAGGGAGGCTGAGACAGGAGAATCACAAGTTCAAAGCCAGCCTCAACAATAGTGAGGCGCTAAGCAACTCGGTGAGACACTGTCTCTAAATAAAACACAAAATAGGGCTGGGGATGTGGCTCAGTGGTTGAGTATTCCCTGCGTTCAATCCTCAGTACCAAAAAAAAGAAAAGAAAAGAAAAAAGAAAAACTGATTGGAAAAACAAAAAGGTAGGTTTGTAGAAGTTAGAAAGGAGATCACTTTAGACATTTGAAATTGTTTCCTATAGAAATGTCTAAGTTGTCTACAGGAAACAATGATCTGGAGAAAACACACCTAACTTGATGAATATATGAATGCTGAAACTGTGCATTTGAATGCAATTACTCAAGGAGATAATACTGAGAACAAAGAAAGGTTGCTGACAGAGCTTTGAGGAACAGCTACAACTGAATAATATGCAAGAGAAGGGGGTGCCAAGGAAGGAATCAGAGATGGAATGTTCACAGAAGACCATGTACCAAGGGACGAATACATATCAAGGGATGGTTTAAGCTGGGTAAGGATTAAAACGTAAAGTAGCACATCAAAATTGGGAGGCCATTTGTGACACTACCAAAGCCAATTTCAATATGTTAGGAGGTGGAGGCATACCATAGTGGGTTGAGGTGTAGTTAGGAAGTGGGAAAATGAAAATGAGCATAGAGTACTCTTGAAAAAACTCGGTTATATGAGGAAGAAAATCTAGGGCATAAGGTAGGGAAAGACCATCCATCACAGGAAGATTATTTTTGAAGTTGATTATGTTTTTATGCTAAAAGGGGACATAGTAGGAAAGAAGGAACTGAAAATCCTGAAAAGCAAAGGGGTAATAAATGGAAAAGTGGAGGTGACTGTTAGGACAGCAATGGAAAGGAATGAATACAACAAAGCACAATGGAGGCCAGTGCTCTTCTCTTGAGAAAGGGGAAAGGGGGCTAAGCATGGATTTAGTTGCAGAAAAGCTTATGGGCAGGAGTAAGATTATAAACTCTGAAATCACGGGCAAGTTTAAATGTGTATGCATATCTATCAGTTGATACAACAGATTTCTTCAGATTCTCAAGGAAGTTCACAGCCTACAAGTTTATCAAGAATACAGTTCTGAATAAAATAAATCATGATGGTGGAAATGGGCAATGACAGATTAAGAATAATGGGGAGAAGCCGGGCGCGGTGGAACAAGCCTGTAATCCCATCACTTAGGGAGGCTGAGACAGGAGAATCATGAGTTCAAAGCCAGCCCCAGTAATGGCGAGGCGAGGGGCTAAGCAACTCAGTGAGGCCCTGTCTCTACATAAAACACAAAATAGGGCTGGGGATGTGGCTCAGTGGTCAAGTACTCCTGAGTTCAATCTCTAGTACCAAAAAAAAAAAGAATAATTGGGAGAAGTTAGGCATAGTGGTGCATGCTTGTTTTTTCCTAACAGCTAGGGATGCTGAGCAGAAGAATAGCAAATTGAGCAAGCCTGGGCAACTTGGTGAGACACTATCTCAAAAAATAAAAAGGCTGGGGATAGAGCTCAGTGGTAAAGCACCCCTGGTTCAATCCCCAGTACCAAAATAGGAGTAATAGAAATAGTAAGAAGAAAGAAGGAAGAGGAAAAGGATGATCAGATGCAAAGATTAGTTAAAACTTATTTGCTTGGACAGGAGAAGCCTCAGCAGGGCCAAAATGAAAGACAAATCAAGCACTGAAACCTTGTTAATTCTGGTCAGAGCAAGGTGCTACCATTGGCTCTTAAATGTAGAAAAGGCCTAACTGTATTGAAGCCTATTCCAGAAATGGATATAATGAACTAAAATAGGAAAGATTTTAAAAAGAGAGAGCAGTCTACAACCATAATTCAAATGTGACTGGCATTCAATCATTCAGCAAGTCTTTACTGAGTGTTGCCAAATACCATTCCAGACTCTTAAGATACACAGGTGAAGAACTGACAAAACCACTCCATGATGCTACAACCTGGAGAAAGTAAATACTTAATAAGTGAATGAATGACACTAGGGCAATAAGGATAGACAAGAGTTAGCTGTGGGATGGTATTCTTAAGAGTGGTCCAGAACTATTCACTCTAAGGTGACAAATTTACCAAGGATTGGTAAACTAAGCACCACAGGCCAAATCTGGCCCATTTTTTGCTTGGTCCATGAATTAAGATTAAATGTTTGAAAAAAATAACAGGAATATTTCATTCATACAGAAATTATATGAACTTCAAATTTTAGTGTCCATAAAATTTGGATGCACTCATTTATGTATGTATATTGTCCATGGTTGCTTTTGTACTGTAACAACAGAGACCACCTGTCTGGCCCTTTGCAGAAAACCACTTGCCAAACCTGGTTATACTTAAATGTGGGGGAGGGAGAACAATATGTAAAGACATTGATGGAATAGTATTTTAGCCCAACAAGCCAAGTATGAAAGCCCAAAGATAGCAACAAGCACAGCATGCATGACAGGCAGAAAAGGCCAGCATGGCTCTGCAGCAGAATGAATGAGAGCAGAAAGAGATGGTGATGAGAAACAGGCTTGACCAGAGGCCAGCTCACATACAGCTTTGCTGGCCACAGCAACGAATCTGGATTTATTCTAGCAGTATAGGAAGACACTACCAGGTTTAATGTGAATGAATATTATGATGTGATACTGGAGTTCATAGTTGCTGTGTGAAGAACAAATTCCAGTGAGGAAAGAACACAAGCAAGAAGAGGAGAAAGTACTCCAGCCAAAAGATTATAATGGATAAGTCTAGGGTTTTGGTGGCTGAGTTGCTGAGAGGAAGATGAGAACTGGGATATATTGGATGTATTGCAGTCAGAATTTGCTGATGGCTCAGGTTTGGGATGGGAATAAAACAGAGAAGTCAGGGATAAATAACTCTTGCAAAAGTTTGGGCTTCAGCAACTGGATATGAGTGTCATTCCAAAACAGAAAAATGAAACTGGTAAAGGCTTGAGAGAGAATATCACACACTCACACACACACACACACACACACTCTCTCTTTGTGGTGGTGCTGAAGATGAAACCCAGTGCTTCATGCCTTCTAGGCAAGTACTCAACCACTGAGCTATATACCCCATCTTTTGAGGAAAAATATCAAAACATTTTGGACACGGCAAGTGCAAGGTATTTATCAGCTATGCAAGTGGTTCAAGGCATACCTGTCTTCTTATGTGTAAACTGGGAACAATAGTGGCACCTCACAGGGTGGTCATGAAGATTAGGTGAGATATATGTGAAATGCTCAGAGTACAATCTGGTCCACAATAAACACTCAGTTAATGTTAGCCATGCTTACTATTACCCAAATGGAACTATCAAATAGGCAGATGGTTGCACAGGTCTGGAACTCCACCAAATAGTACGAGAGACAAAAATTTAGTTGGTAGTCCTCAGCATATAGATGAAGGCTGAATGCTATTACCAAGAATATGCAGAAAGAGAAGGCAGCCCAAAGTAGACTCCTGAGTACGTCCAGCATTTGGCAGAGGAGGAGAACCACATCACAGAATCCTAAAAATTAATAACTGATGAGTTAAGAAAAATTGTAAGTATAGTGTTACAGAGTCCAAATAAAAAGGGTGTTTGAAGAGAATTATCAGCTGGTTCAAATGCTGCCAAGGTAAAGATTAAGAAGTATATTCAACGTGGTAAAATGGAGGTTCCTTGAGAATCTTGACAGAATCAAGATTCTCTGTCAAGATTTATTTCCGTGGAGTCCTGGAAATAAAAGCCCAGTAGGAAATGTTGAGGAGAGGATGAGAAGTGAGAAAGTAAAGATAGCAATTACACATAGCACTTTTGAAATCAAGAGTTTTGTTGTGAAAAGAAGCAAAGAATCAGGTAGTAGCTGGAAGAGGACATGGGGTCATGGTTTTTTTTGTTGTTGTTGTTTTTGGTACCAGGCATTGACCGACGGGTATTTAACCACTGAGCCACATCCCCAGTCCTTTTCATTTTCTTAATTTTGAGACATGGTCTTGCTAAGTAGCTGAGTCTGGCTTTGAATCTGTGACCCTCCTGCCTCAGGCTCCCAAGCCACTGGCATTACAGGCGTGAGACACTGTGCTTGGCTTTTTCAAGAAGTTTTTAGCAGGGCACAGTGGCGCACGCCTGTAATCCCAGCACTTTCAGAGGCTGAGACAGGAGAATCAAGAGTTCAAAGCCAGCCTCGTCAACAGTGAGGCACTAAACACCTCAGTGAGACCTCTCTAAATAAAACACAAAATCGGGGTGGGGATGTGGCCCAGTGGTCGAGCACCCCTAAATTCAATCCCTGGTACCAAAAAAATAAAAATAATTTTTGAAAATAATTATATCCAGACAGCCTTATATTGTGATGGCACCAATCCAGTTGTGAGGGAGAAACTGCAGATGCAGGAAGAGGGGATAACTGCAGGTACAATCCTGAGCAGATGAGAGGCAATGGAATCCAGAACTTGAATGTAGATTTTAGTCTTCAACAGGAATGGGACACTTTGATTGTAGAAGGTGGCAGATAATGGAATAGTACTAAAGTTCCCTTTAAACAGGAAGGGAAAAGCTGCTAAATATTTTATATATTTTTAAAAATGTCTTCATTCATTCTTATATTTGGTTTAATACAACTGCTTCTCAAGAGTCAGTACATCAGTAAATGAAGACTAGGAGCTGAATCACTCCCAATTCTGTTAACATTAGTTTTGAGAGTTTTGATTTTGAAATTACCAGTTTCCAAAATATCTTGCAAAGTACTACAATTTTAGTACTTATGCTCATATTCATACTTTTTTTTAAAGCTGAGCTTATTAAAAAGAAAAGTAGAGCCAGGCGTCATGGTGCACGCCTGTAATCCCAGCAGCTCAGGAGGCTGAGACAGGAGGATTGCAAGTTCAAAGTGAGCCTCAGCAACAGAGAGGTGCTAAGCAACTCAGTGAGACCCTGTATCTAAATAAAATACAAAATATGGCTGGACATGTAGCTCAGTGGTTGAGTGCCCCTGCGTTCAACCCTGGGTACCAAAAAAAAAAAAGTAGATAGTAAGCTCCCTGAGAGAAGAGGCTTGTTCAATGCTACAGTCCCAGCACTTAATCATGTGCGTACAACATAAAAGATGATCTTTCAAAATTTAATTCTATTTTCCAGTCTCTGCCCTTTTTACAATATTTATGACTGCCATTTAAGAAGATGAGCCTCTTTGCAAGTACTTTTTCATCATTTGTAATACAAGAAAATGTAGTGACACTTGTAAATCATTTCCAAAATTCAAACATAAACATGATGTAGGATCAATAAGAAGAGAAAAATATACTTAAGCATGGTCAAATATGCAAATATCAAGAGGCAAACTTCTTAAGCCAACAAGGTTACTGAAACTTAACTAGTCAAGAAATTTAAGTTATTGAACAGACATCATAGTCTCTTGTGAACAGATATGCAGGGGCAAGAGCTGATTTACTGGGGTCACCTGTACATCAAAGAGAAGAGTGATTGTCTAAATGCATTAACAGAGAGGAAGAGATCTGAACTGCTTTAAATATGATCTCTGCCTGATGTTGATAAATATTAACACAAAAAGGTCACTTAAGAGTGCAAAGACAATAATACACTTTCTTAAATAATAACAGAAAGGTAAAAATTTTCATCCAGATAAGAATGAAGTCCAGTGTTCAAATATTTAATTCAATTCTATCTAGCAACTATCACCCAAGAAACACAAATCTGCCCAATTTGTAATAATAAGAAGCAGTTCTCCTCATGCCTACTCCACATTAACAAGATCAAGAAGCAAAGATGTCCAGCAGCTCGGGAGGCTGAGGGAGGAGGATTGCAAGTTCAAAGCCAGCCTCAGCAACTCAGCCAGGCCCTCAGCAACTCAGCAAGACCCTGTCTCTAAATGAAACATAAAAAGGGGCACATATGGTGCGACTATACATCATGTACAACCAGAGAAATGAAAAGCTGTGCTAAATCTATGTTCAATGAATCAAAATGCATTCTGCTGTCATGTATACCTAAGTAGAATAAATAAATTAAAAAAAGAAAAAGATAAAAAAGGGCTGGGGATTTGGCTCAGTGGTTAAGTGCCACTGAGTTCAATCCCTTGTATCAAAAAAAAAAAAAAAAATGCAGTAAAGATGCTCAAAGCAGCTATCAAATGAGACAGGTAAACATTACCCATCCTGCTTCAGAAAGAGAGGTATTCAAGCTGAGATTCCATTCTTGTAATTCCAGCAACTTGGAGGCTGAAACAGGAGGATCCCAGGTTCAAGGTCAACCTGGACAACTAGTGAGAGCCTGTCTCAAAATAAAAAGAGCTGGGGATGTAGTTCAGTGGTAAAGCCAACAGGTTCAGTTACCAGCATCACAAAATTTCAGAAAAAAGGAAAGAAGGAGAGACTAATAAAATAGCTTGTCTTTAAAAACAAAACAAAAACAGAAAAATGATATCTCCAGATACTAAGCTATTCAGAATCTTGGCAATGTCCCAAATTATTTTTCAGTCATAAAAAAAAAACAAGGAGCCGGGCGCGGTGGCTCAAACCTGTAATCCCAGCACTTAGGGAGGCTGAGACAGGAGAATCGCGAGTTCAAAGCCAGTCTCAGCAATGGCGAGGCGCTAAGCAACTCAGTGAGACCCTGTCTCTACATAAAACACAAAATAGGGCTGGGGATGTGGCTCAGTGGTCGAGTGCCCCTGAGTTCAATCCCCAGTACCAAAAAAAAAAAACAAGGTATATTTCCTCAGTTTCTAAGTCTAAACTGATTTATCTATTATCAGAAGCAGAAGAAATAAACTCACCTAACTGGCAAATTGTAGAAAATTAAGCTAATCATCATAATCACAAGGTTTATTCTTCTCCAACAGGAAAAGTACCACAAAATGACCAGGCTTACTTGGATAGGGTGAAAAAATTAATCAAACACCAGCTTTGTTTTCAGAGATGGTTCTTTTTATTGTAAGAGGATTTGGTCTCTCATATGCCAACTTTAAGTGGTTAACTTCATTTTGAGCCAAATCCTCATTTAACCATAAGTTTCTACTATAAAATTTCAGTTCTTCTCTTTCAGCGTGCTGTTCTCATCCTGGTGCAAAAGTCAAGCTGCATCTTTCCTTCTGGGAAGATGGGCTGTTGAATGACCAACTTGAGCAACTGGGGTAACACCGAAGAAGCCACAACTTCCTTCCCTCTTAAAGTAAACAGGGTCATCTCTTCATAAAGTCAGTTTTATGAAGAAGCAGTGTGAAGTTAGAATGACAAGTAAACATTCCCCTTGGGGGGTGCGGGGGACAAGGCTACCAAGTCTGCCAATATGATTTTGATCTAATATTTTTTAGGAATTAATGTTCAAATATAGAAGGTGGGAAATTCTGTGTTCTTAATATTTTGAAAAGCCAATTGGTGTCTTTTGGCTACCACATCATATTTGGAAGTTTGCCATCACATTCTGAGAAGACCATATTAGGTGGCATTAACCCATTAAAAAAAAAAGTCCCTGGTATTTTTTATTATTCTAACAGTACAGGCTCTCAAGAAGAATAAAGAAATCATAATTATTCTTTGTTTTCTTGTTTTCCTGCTTTCTGAATTTACATCTCTATGACTAGCAATTAAAAGTTATAGGAATAGTAGGAATCTGTTCCATTTCCAATTCCCAGAGCTTCTCAGATGATGGCCAGTTTTACAATCAGGGAGTCAAACTGCCTTTCCTTTTGCCACCACTTGCTGAATTCCTCTAACAATCTAGCTTCACCTATGAACTCCAGTCATTTTGAGAAAGACTGGTTAAAAGTGTACCCCATTTATTATAAGAAACTTAGAAAATATTTGATATATATAATTAACCTTAAATAAATCTAGTTTCAATTCACCTAAAAGAAAGAATTCATACATAGTACCAGTACTAAATTCAAAAGTCCTAATGCTTCAATAACCCAATCAAGGTTTTGGAGCTAAATGTTGGTAGGAAAACTGGCTGGTGTTAATATCAACTCTGCCCAGAGTTTTGGTGATCTGTATGAATAATCCCAATTCACAGTTTTCATTCTGACTGTACAGGAAATGCTTTCTGCAACCCAATACATCTAAAAAGGTTTCATTCTGAGTGATGCAAGCCCTCCACACACCCTCAAAAGCCAAGGGTCAGAGGCTTTTTATAAGACTAATTCACATGAAGCAAGATTGAAAATGACTTGCAAGCACTTGTGATAATGCATCCACAGCCAGTGATAATCCTAACAAAGGATATCTGCAATGTTGCTCTTTAATGTAAAACTGAAAATGGACATAAAAGCTACACATACTTGCTTCCTACATTAAGTCCACATCACTGTTTTCCTGGTTTCTCTCTCTTTTTTTTTTTTCGTACCAGGGATTGAACTCAGGGGCACTCGACCACTGAGCCACATCCCCAGCCCTATGTTGTGTTTTATGTAGAGACAGGGTCTCACTGAGTTACTTAGTGTCTCGCCATTGCTGAGGCTGGCTTTGAACTCGCAATTCTCCTGTCTCAGCCTCCCTAAGTGCTGGGATTACAAGCGTGAGCCACCGCGCCTGGCTCTGGTTTCTCTTGATGTTTAAGATTTCTCTCTTAGCTCCACTTAACAAAATTTTCAGTCTCCGATAAAACCACTAAAAAAATCATTAATTCAAAAAGGCATTTCTCTGGAAATTTACTACTAAAAATTAATTATTGCCACATACTGACACGTCAAATCAAATAGTTTTAGGGGAACCAGTGAGGCCCTAGGGTCCCTTGGGGAATATTAAAAAGTATAAAACATAGCCAGGCGTGGTGGCACATGTCTGTAATCCCTGCACTTTGGGAGGCTGAGACAGGAGAATCGCAAGTTCAAAGCCAGCCTCAGCAACAGTGAGGCACTAAGCAACTCAGTGAGACCCTGTCTCTACATAAAACACAAAATAGGGCTGGGGATGTGGCTCAGTGGTCCAGTGCCCCTGAGTTCAATCCATGGTACAAAAAAAAAAAAAGTATAAAACATGATACATGTCCTCAAAGAGCTGAGCAATAATACATTTATTGATTCACAGAATGAGAAGGTCGCTTGAGAGGTCATCTTATACATATGTAGGCAAGACTGTACTTTAAAAATTCACCTCCAGAGAAGATAAGATTATTTTGGTTACCATCACTGTAATGACAGTGATCATCAACAACAAGTTTTTTACCTACTACCTCTTACTTTATTTCAAGCTTATGTTCTCTTATTCTAGTATCAGTGGAGCTAGAAAACAGCTGGAAAACATTCCTAATAATGGATCCATTCATGTTTTCTGAAGTTATAAGTTGCCTCTTAACCTTTCATTTTCTCAACCTTTCCTCATAGGACTGAATTCCAATCATATAATCATCTTTTGAGTCTCCTCAGAACCGTCACCAAGGTCTCCTCATCCCTTTTAAAGTTGAGGAACCTAGAAATGGAAACAACACTCAAGTAAGGGGATCATCAGTGCTAAGTATTATCTACATAAAAGATAATGCCATCCCATCAGGACACTGTAACATCACTTCCAGAACTCTAATTAGTACCTTTACAAAATGTCCTATAAAAGCCGGGTGCGGTGGCGCAAGCCTGTAATCCCAGCACTTAGGGAGGCTGAGACAGGAGAATCGTGAGTTCAAAGCCAGCCTCAGCAATGGCGAGGTGCTAAGCAACTCAGTGAGACCCTGTCTCTACATAAAACACAAAATAGGGCTGGGGATGTGGCTCAGTGGTTGAGTGCCCCTGAGTTCAATCTCCAGTACCAAAAAAAAAAAAGTCCTATAATGGCTCTTAGGCTTTCCTCTGCCATACTTAAATGAGTTTAGTATTTTTTAAAAATTAGTCAACATAATCCTATCTTGTGCAAGTTCTTCTAGCTTATGTAATATGTCCTTGCAAAATGTTCTTAAAAGTTGTATGTACATTTAATTTTTAATTTAACAAAATCACCAATCACCTTCTATACAAAAAATCACCACTAGCCGGGCGCGGTGGCTCAATCCTGTAATCCCAGCACTTAGGGAAGCTGAGACAGGAGAATCGCAAGTTCAAAGCCAGCCTCAGCAATGGCGAGGTGCTAAGCAACTCAGTGAGACCCTGTCTCTACATAAAACACAAAATAGGGCTGGGGATGTGGCTCAGTGGTCAAGTACTCCTGAGTTCAATCCCTAGTACCAAAAAAAAAAGTCACCACTGTAAACAATGTAAAACATAAATGAAAAAAAAAAATGATGACCTAGAAATGGTCTATATCTTAATGGAATCACAAACTAATGGGGGAAAAAATAGACACATTCAAAAAACTATTCATAGCAAAAGAAAGCCTGGACATTCTTTGAGGACAGGTATAAAGTGCAGTAAGAAGAGGCAAAGGAAAGTAGAGTTACAACTAGCATTAGCATCTTTGAAAGTTTCATGGGACAGTTGGAATGTGGGGATCTGAGATGAGTCATAGAAGATGAATAAGCTGTAGACAGGTCAAGAGGGAAAGACTTTAAGGCAAAGGGGAGGCTTTAAAATGTAGAAAAAAGACTAGGAAAACCACCTAATAGCACTCCAATGTAGGTATAGCAGAAAAGAGAGTGTACTCTGAGGAGATAAGGTTCAAAATGTAGAAATGAAGGCCAGCTAGACTATGAAGGGCTGAGAATTTTAAATTGTACATTAGTGAAAAGTCAAAGTTTTAGAAAAATAGTGACATAATCAGATCTATATTTAAGAAAACCACTGGCAACACTGTATAGGGTGAAAAGGGTAGGAAGAAAGACCAGTTGGGAGATTACCACAATAATCCATGCAAAGGTAATGAATTTCTATTGGGATTGCAGAAACTGAAAAGCAGGGACAGATTAAAGAAATGCTACCACAGTCTAATGGATGTGACTCAGAAATCCATTATATGGGGGTAGGAACAGGAAGGACTTGAATAGAGAGCAAGAATGAACTGTCACGTAGATATACGTTGAGATTTTAATCCCAGTTTGACCATACTAACCATGTGATTTAAGGAAAACTACTTGTCTGTGCTTCAGTTTCTTCATGTGTAAAAGATGGTATATTGAGTATATTCACAAACTTGTTTTTTTTAATTCACAGCCAGGTGCAAGCTAGGCAAGTGGTCTACCACTAAGCTACAAACCTTCTCCTCTTTTAATTTTATTTTCAAAAAAGGTCTCACCAAATTGTCCGGGCTGGCCTGGAACTTGCAATCTTCCTGCTTTAGCCTCCCAAGTAACTGGGATTACAGCTGTTCACCACCACAATCTGTAAATTTTTCCTTTTTTGTGATAGGTACAGCAGAACTGTATTTTACCTTCTACAGCATACTGTCCTCTACTAGTTATTCTTAAACTTTAACCTGTGTTGTCTATTTGAGGGTTTTGGGGTTTTCTGCAATACTGAGAATTGAACCCAGGAGAGTTCTGCCTCAGAGCTACCTCCCCATCTCCTCTCTGACAATTATGCAACTCATGGTGGCATTTATTTCTTGGTATCCTACTTGCCTATTTACTTAGCCTTATTCTCTTTCTTCTCCCTTTTTGCCTTGTCTCTACTTATGTTTTAGTTGGACATGAATGTTACCAAGATGAGTAGCTTGGCCTTCAGTCTGGTTCCACTGAGTTTACAGAAGAACTTGACATCTGCTGGGCACGGTGGTGCACACCTGTAATCCCAGTGACTTAGGAGGCTGAGGCAGGAAGACTACAAGTTCAAAGCAGCTTCAGCAATTTAGCAAGGCCCTAACCAATTTAGCAAGACCTTGTCTCAAAAAAATAAAAATAAAAAAAAGGGCTGGGGATGTGGTCAATGATTAAGCGCCCCTGGGTGCAATCCCCAGTACACACACACACACCAAAAAAAAAACTTGACACCCAAAGCAAAATTAAAAAATTCTGAAGTCAAGATGTGTGTAGCATGAATGCTGGCAAACAGAGAGATTACAGTACTCAAATGGGCACACACATACAGGTATACCCCAAAGTAATAAAAATCAATTATCTTGGTAGAAAATAAAAAAAGATTACAGAACCCATGTCCTTTCAATTTCTCTATTCTAACAATAATTAGCGCTTCCCATGTGCCAGGCAAAGTGCTAAGTGCTTTGCATGCTGGTCTCAATTAAGCTTCACAATAACTTAGAAACTAGATTACCCCTAATTTACAAATGAAAAAAACTGAGGCATGGAGAAGTCAAGAAACTTTCCAATGTCATCCAGCTAATAAATGGCTAAAATAAGATTTTAATTTAGGCAGTCTAAATCCAGAGTCCACAGTTTTAGCAGCTCTTAATTACTGTGCTATACTATTTCACACTATTCCAGATTAGATTATGAGATTAAATACATGCATAAAAAAATCCTAACCAGAGATTGCCAATGGATTTTCTCATCAACTAAGCTTAAAGAGATGTTATCCCAAGATTCTAAGGCTTGTAATTAAAGGCAACAATCCAGGGACAATGTTGTGTTTGGTCTAAAAATTAGTCAATATTCACAGATGGACAAAAGTTGAATACAGGCATGTATAATATTTGTTCCTCTAAGAGTAAGATGTTTATTATAAATGTGTGACTAACTCTTCCCTAGTTTTTAGAATTGAGATAGTTCAAAGGAGAGCCTAATGAAAAAATTTTCTTCAAAAACACTCTTCATGGGCTGGGGTTGTGGCTCAGTGTTACAGTGCTTGCCTAGCACGTGTGAGACACTGAGTTTGAATCTCAGCACGGCAAATAAATAAATAAATAAAATAAAGGTCCACCAATAACTAAAAAAAACACCCCACTCCTCACAAGTCCTATATTCTCCTAATTCAAGACAGAAAATCGTAATTACTTTGATACTGTAAAATGGCCATGAAACGATGCTTCAGCAAAGCACAGATAAGGGCTGGATCTCTCAAACAGTTCCAGTGTTTGAAGGGTTCACAATTCTCACTGCTAAAAGACATCAAAACATCTCCACTCAAACATTCCAACAAAACACAAAAATCCAAGAAATAGGTAAAAAATATGCATGAAACTTCAACTCCTGAAATAAATGCCAGTGGAATAGATTCCTACTCACTGGTGCCTAATAAGGTCTTGCTGTAGCAATAATTAAAGGTAATATATCTGGGGAAATCCCTTCAGTCTATTTGTCAAATAGAAAAACAACTACTCATTTCAAGGAAAGGGGAATTTTCATACACTGTATATAAAACTGCCAACTAACTCTTATATTTACATCTTTGTTGAACTGTTTCCTCAAAACTAAACTTCACCAAGGTAGTATATGCAACATCTAAAAAAGTTAAGACAAACTTGGCCTCTTAAGAAGTTTTGTACTAACCCTACAAGGAGACTTTCATCACCTACAACTACAAATCACACAACAAAATTCTCCTTTCAAATGCCTTAGTCTTTAAAAGCAAATGTTCCACAGTGGCTCTAGCCTCATGGTTGGCTTCCCCTGTTGTGTAACCTGACAAGGTAAAAAGCGCATTGAAATATTTAACAGTGGTGGTATGGATTTCTTTGGATAGTCAAGAAGAGCAGATCATCCTTTTTAAAAACATAAAGAACCATTTTATGGGAAGTCATTCTCTCGGTCCAAGTGTCTGTGCATTTCCTCAGGGCTTTCTCAGAGACCTTATTGAGAGGGGAAATGAAAAGGCTGACAAAAGGACCCCTTCTCTCTCCCTATTCCCAGCATAATCTACCTCAGCCACAGGGCCAGTAGCATCCACTCGGTCATAAATGCCAGCAATTAGAGAATAAAGCCATAAAACCACCCACTCAGGTATAAGAGTGCAGGCCTCCAGCTTTATTTAATGTGTGCCATAAAAGATCCTGTACTTCCTTCTTTCAGGCCTTCTTCACGACCAATGAAATGACAATAACAACAACAACAAAATAGTCCTTTGTCTGCCTACCTCATATTGATGTGATCAATGAAACCATGTGGGCCCAGGTGAATGATTTAAGAATCCTTTTCTTAATAAAAGACCCCTTGTTTCCTCTAGCATACCACATACGGATCTATGAAGGGACACGCCGGTTTTTTGAGCACTAATAGAAAGTAAAGTCAAAACTACTTTTTCCAGAAAAAAAAAAACAACAAAAAACTTATTCCAAAACTATTCTAGAAGCTGGCCAATTTCTCACTTCTCAAGCAATATTCTACAAGAATATTCTTTAAGTAGCTCAACAATTTATCCTAGTCTATTCTAATCTAAAAGTTAATTCAAATCTCAAAGCTAACTTTCAATCTGTTTCAAAAAATCTGATATAATTTAGGAGCAATCAATAATTTCATTTGATTGTCTTCACAATCTACTGGCCCAAAAATATCACAAGTCTATGATTTACTCCATAAGATTTCATTCATCAAGCTTCATAAACCAGTCTAGATGAGATCCAAGCAAGTGCTTTATAACAGTGAACACTTGAGCATCTTCTTTTCTACTAGTGCCTACAGGGTTAAGAATCTGATTAAAATGTAGGTGTATCATGCCAGACTCATTAGTAATTTAACCTTTCTTAATCCCTGAAAATAACATGCAAACAAAGGAAGGTCCCATCCCAGCAATCCTTAAATAAGTTCCCCCCAAAGTAGTGATGGTCACAAAGCTTCCCCCTTTCTCAAAGGTCTAAGCCACTGGGCTCTCCACCTTAGCAGAAGAATGAAGAGACAAGATATTCACAAAAGGCTCAATTGAAGGCCTTCAGTTAAGTGCTGGAAGGAAGCTGTGCCAACACTAGTGGAATGTGGGCTGGCTCAAAGAGATCTTAATTAGGAGACCTACAATTAAAACACAGCAAGTCTCCAAAAAAGAGAGGCACTGCAGTCTGTTATGCCTCTGAGCAAGCAAAGCATGGTTGCCACCCCCTCTAGACACAGGCAAGGGAGGCAACTGGTATAAAGTCTGCACAGCTGTTCTCTGGAAAGACAGCTCCAAGGTGAGCAAAGAGATGAGAATTAAGTCAAAATGGGCAGAGCGCAATGGCACACGCCTGTAATCCCAGCACTTAGGGAGGCTGAGACAGGAGAATCACCAGTTCAAAGCCAGCCTCGGCCAATGGCGAGGCACTAAGCAACTCAGTGAGACCCTGTCTCTACATAAAACACAAAATTGGGCTGGGGATGTGGCTCAGAAGTTGAGTACCCCAGAGTTCAATCCCCAGTGCCAAAAAAAAGAAAAGTTCTAAAGACTGCATTTCTAATGCTCAGTACAAACCAAAGTACTTCATTTCAGAACATATTAACTTCTTCCCACAAAGCAGGTAGTCACTTTGGACTAATAAATATACTGATCTACTCAATTTTTCTTTTCATTTAAAAGCTTAAGGAATACACTACTTAGACTGAAAATAAATTCCCTTTTGCATAGCTAAGAATGCACAACAATGAAAGCAAGAGCCAAACAAGAAATTCAGCCAAAAAAGAGAGCTTCTACACACAAGATATCATCTTGAGTTCCTACAGGTTCCCAGAATGAAGTTTAGAACTTTTATCTTCAAGCCAGGGAGTAGTGTACGTCTGTAGTCCTAGCTGAGGCAGGAGGATTGCTTGAGCCCAGGAGTTCAAGGCCAGCTTATGCAACAGAATGAGACCTTACCTCTTAAAAAAATAAATTTTTCTTCATTGGTTTTGTTTATTGTCTTTGTGGTGCTGGGGATCAAACCCAGGGCCTCACTCATGCTACGCAAGCACTCTACCACTGAGCTATGTCCCCAGCCCCTACGTTTTTTTTGTTTAACTTTTTTTTTAGTTGTAGAGGGACACAATACCTTTATTTTATTTATTTATTTATTTTTTAGTTGTTGATGAACACAATGTCTTTATTTTATTGCTTTGTATGTGGTGCTGAGGATCGAACCCAGGGCCTCACACATGCGAGGCAAGCGCTCTACCCCTGAGCTACAATCCCAGCCCCTATTTTTATCTATTTATTTTTATGTGGTGCTGAAGATCAAACCCAGTGCCTCCCACCTGCCAGGCAAGTGCTCTACCACTGACCACAACCCCAGCCCCGCTACGTATTTCTTATAAATGAAATTGGTTAACTTCAGCGAAGTCCTTATATTTTTTCCACAAAATCAAAACCCCCCACCAAGTTGGAATTTCTCCTAATAATAATACCAGTTAAGTGGGTAAATGTACAATCTGATATTAAAAATCACAGTAACTCATGCCTATAATCCCAGCAGTTTGGGAGGCTGAGGCAGGAGGATCACAACACATTCAAAGGCAGCTCAGCAATTTAGTGAGGTCCTAAGCAACTTACAATAAAAAATGCAAAGGGCTGGGGATATGGCTCAGTGGTTAAACATCCCTGGGTTCAATCCCTGGTACCAAAACCAAACAAAAAAATCACCAAATGGGAGCATTGACTCTTACTCTTGAAATAAACACAGAAGAAATTCTGAACTAATAAAAAATTCAATGTAAGTCAAGATAACAGAAAAAGAAGGATTCATGAGCTATTTTGTGCAAACTTTTCATTTTATATACCAGAAATTTAAGATTAAAAATGAATTGCTGGAGCCAGGCACAGTGGCTCACACCTGTAATCCCAGCACTTTGGGAGGCTGAGACAGGGGAATCGTGAGTTCAAAGCCAGCCTCACCAACGGAGAGGTGCTAAGCAACTCAGTGACACCCTGTCTCTAAATAAAACACAAAATAGGGCTGAGGATGTGGCTCAGTGGTCGAGTACCCCTGAGTTCAACCCCCTGGTACCAAAAAAAAAAAAGAATTGTTGGGCTGGAATTGTAGCTCAGTGGTAGAGTACTTACCTATCATGTGTAAAGCACTGGGTTTGATCCTGAGCACCACATAAAAATAAATAAAATAAAAGGTACGGTATCCATCTACAACTAATATACACATACACATATATATATTATTTAAAAAAATGATTTGTCAGTGGGCACAGTGGTGCATGCCTGTAATCACAGTGACTCAAGAGGTGGGAGGCAGGAGGATCACAAGCTTGAGGCTAGCCTCAGCAACGTGGAAAGGCTCTGAGCAATTTAGTGAGACCTTCCTCACAATAAAAAATAAAAAGGGCTGGAGATATAGTTCAGTAATAAAGGGCCCCTGAATTCAATCACCAGTACCAAAAAAAAAGTGAATTGTCCAAGGTCTCCTAACTAGCCTGTGATGAAGAAGGGGAGAGAAAAAGCTAAAAATGGACCTCTGTGATTTTTCACAGTACACAATAAATTCTACTCCTATTATACAAAATGTACCTATGTACTTTTTAAAATAATCCTATCCACCTGGGCATGGTGGCACATGCCTGTAATCCCAGTGGCTTGAGAGGCTGAGGCAGGAGGATCACTAGTTCAAAGCCAGACCCAACAACTTAGCAACGACCTAAGCAACTCAGTGAGACCCTGTCTCTAAATAAAATACAAAAAAGGGCTGGGGATGTGGCTCAGTGGTTAAGTGCCCCTGAGTCCAATATCCAGTACCAAAAAAAAAAAAAAAAAAATCCCACCTTAACAGAATTTGGTCATGAGGAATTCTTATACATAGTTGTTACCAGAGAGTTATTCAATAGAAGTGAAGTTAGGAATCAACGGCAGTAAAGGGTAAGTCTCCTTTGGCTAACAATCCCAACAGGGAAGTGATATGAAGTTCTGTCACCTACTTTTAGAAGTATTAACTTAAAGGTTTTGTTATGGGCAACTTTTAGTCATTATTCAATTAAAGAAACCACAATTTAAAAGGTCAGGATCATTTGAGGTTATATAACCATTTCTTCTTCATGAATCTAGACAAGACTTGAATATGAAGCTGTGAGCAAGTTCTGAGAAGCAATCTTTAGAATTCTATATAAATCCAGGTGAGTCCTAAACTGCCCTTTTGGAACTTTATTATTTATTTGCCACATTATATAAGATTAATGCTTAGTTCTTAGATTGAAAACTACTAGATCAAAGGAGATCATCACTCTGGTTTAGCACTAACAACACATCAACCTATACTAGATTGCTTCAAACTACCACATAAAAAGCTTACCAAGAGCTCATTCAAACTGAAGCTTAATGTAAGGAGTCAACCACTTTTCTCACAGTTAAGTAGCAACTACTGTTCAGGCAACAGTTTAAAAACAAAACAAAAACCCTCTTATTAATATCATCTTCTTTAAATTAACTGCAACTGCCTGACAAGCTTTACATCATACACTAATGTAAAGCAAAATAACAATTGTAAAGCAAAATAACAATTGTAAATTGAAGCGAAATAATGATTGTAAACACCAGTTTACAATCATTTCATAATGCTAGTAGATAAGAAAATATTAGCACCTGATTAAAACTTTTATGGTGATTTTTCAATGACCAACAGATAAAATATTCTGGTGCCCAGACATTAGGTCCCTGAATCCAGGTATCTCTCTTTCTAACCAGTCTCTTAAAAAGCTGTGATTGAAAGCTGTCAGTATAAAACTTTGCTTTAGAATATGTGGTAACATTTGGGAGGTGAAATTTGGTCCTTCATTACAAAGTATATAAGCATGCTAAGCAAGAAGAAAATGCTTCTTAGGATCCCCTTAAAACAGACTAACTTCCCTAAATGAGACTTTCTTATTATACTCAAATATACATGGGGCTAAAATTCTACATATAACCAGTCTCAGTTTCGAAAATAAGCAGGTAAATAAAATGTCAGTCTTTTTATTTTTGCTGCTGTATCTTTTAAAAAAGCAAAATCAACTCACATTTAAGCACCAACTCCATGCAAGTAACCTGAACGGTTCAGTCTTTTTGTCATGTATGAGGCCTTTGGTTCTCCAACTACATGGGATCTGTGTTGTTAGCTTAAAAAATACAGAATTGGCCTTTCAAAAAAAAATAATAATCTACAGCAACCAATAAATAGTCTCAAACAACCCTGCTGACTGCAGCTGCCTTCTGAAGGCTGGGAAAAGGAGGTGGAGATAGAGCAGAGAGAGGCAGGGAGAGGGGACGCTGCAGCTAGCTATGAGCAAGGAACACGCCCCCATCATGTCCTCCTTGCTGTCAGAAGGCGGTTGTTGTCAGTCTCCTGATCAGGCTGCCTTAGAAACATTTTTTAAAAGGAGGCAGGAAAACTAACACTAAAAAATGTCAGCTCCTTGAAAGAAGGGGCCGGGGTCCCTGCGATCTCCTCCCTCCCCGTCTTCCCAGGATCTTTCGGTAAATCTAAAGGGGTGCGGGGCACAATAGGCAAGAAGGGGTTTGCCCAGGATATTTTGTGTGCACCAACGGCAGAGCACGCAGGAAACGGCTGGTTGTTATCTTTCCCTTTCTGTTTCAATCAAGAGCACTCCAGAGCAGCAACCTCCTACCCCCCTTCTTCTCAGCCCCTAGCAGCTGCTCTTCCTCCTCCTAGCATCCCCCATCCCGTTCTTCCCCCTTCCCCTGTGTTTCAAACTCCCCCTTCTACATCCAATGGAAAACAAATGCGCAACGCCACTGGCTGAACCTGAACTCAACTTCCCTTCCCAGGGCAACTTTCCATTTTGCTGAAGGAGGCTGCATAATGACTATCAAAGCATCTCCATTCTAGCTCCTTTACTAATGGGGAAGGGGCAAAGATCTGGCCCTTCATTCTCCCTTATAAGAATCAGAAAGATAAACCTAACACCTCTTTCTAAGGAATAACTTTGCTTCCTAATTCTCCTCTTCCTCCCAAACCAAAGCAAACACCAGCACCACATTAAAGTAAAACTGTCCCTTACCTACTCTCCTCGCTCCAACCCGTCTTCCCCACCCCTTGCAAGCCCCGGGATTGGCCTAGGAAAAGGTGGATCAATAATGAAATGTCGAGAAAAATAAGGGTGGGAGGGAGCTAGGGCTGGAGACTGCGTGCTTTCAGGCGCAGTGGGTGGGGTAGGAGAGCAGCTGCTTTCCCTGGGAGGATGCTGCCCAAGTACCCCTACAAACACCTCCCATCACAGGCCCCCTTCCCCAGAGCTGGGGGGAAAGCCTGCTCCTCTCCAATGCAGTGCTAGAAAGCTGCTCTTCTCAAAGCGTAGGGGACACAGGACTATTTCCCCTCAAAGATGCCACTGATCTTTCATTCTGAAGGAGGGACTGGGTAGAGTGAAGGTAGAGTAATTCCCTGCTACCGGTAGGCTAGAAACTGTGGCTCTGGAAGATGGGGGAAGAGACCACTGCAGGAGGAGAGCACCGTTATTTTTGAAGGGAAGGAGGTGAAGGCTGGCAAGGTGGAGAGGAAAGGAGATTTCCCCGTGGGGTAGGGCGGGACGGGGGAGGATCTGTCTGCTGGGGGTGGGGTGGGGGTGGAGGTGAAGGAAGGGGGAGTGGCCGGCAAGGTAGGGATCTGGCCTGGGATGAAGCGAGGGCTCATCAGGTTTTCGGAAGCAAGGTGTTGGAAAGGGACATCGATCCCCAGGGTATAAAAAACGTGGCCCTGAACTAGGCTACCATCCCAGAGATGCCCGAGAGGAAAACTGCCCTAGGAGTAACACATCTGCCCAGAGAGGGAGGCGGGGATGTGGCGGGATCAGGTCTCTAGAAGGGAGGGAGGGAGGAATCTTGCTCGGATGAGGTAATCTGTGAAAGGGAGGAGGGGTTCAGGCCCGGGATGGGAAACCCCAGCGAGGGGGTCTGTGCCAAGGGATTTGGGGAAGGGTCCGGGGGAGGAAGGTGGGGGAAAAATGCCTTTAGCCAGATGGGTCCAAACCCCGGGATGGGGGCATCTGGGGTCTGTAACCCTGTATGAGGGTCCCAACATGGGAGGGCCATTTGCCCCGGGTCAGGGACCCCAGGATGGTTCCAGAATTGGGATGCTCTTCAAACATGGATGGGGGAGGGGAAGGGGCTCCGCAGAGGGTCGAGACCCCAGACTTGGGGGTTCCTCGCCCCCTTACCTCTCCGCTGCCGCCTCCCCCGCCGCTCTCCCCAAACACTGCCCGGAACCGGCGCAGGTTGGTGCCGATGGCGGCCGAGACCTGCAGCGCCGCGTCGAAGCCCGGGCCCACCCGCAGCAGGGCCGGCCCAGAGGAGGCTGAGGACGATGACGAAGACGAAGACGAGGCGGACGACGAAGAGGCTGCTGAGGCGGCGGCCGCTCCCCCTGGAACCCCAGCCCCGCTGCTTCCCGCCGCCGCCGCCGCGGCCGCCACAGCCGGGGGGGAGGGGGGCGCCCCGGGGCCGCCACCGCCGGCCGGGGGCCCGGGGGGAAGCAGCAAGGCCGGGACGCGTTGCCGCGGGGCGCCCCCTAGGCCCCGGCGCCCCCCGCCGCCGCCGCCCCCGGTGGTCCCGGGTCGGGCGGGGAAGCGCCACCGACAGCTGTGCGCCATGTTCGCCCCGTGAAGTGAAGCAGCGAGAGGGAGAGGCGACAACACAGGGGGGCGGGGAGGCGAGGGGGGGTGCAGAGGGCCCCGGAACCTGCCTAACCCGCTCGGCGCCGCCCGACCGCGCTCACCCGGCCTGCCGCTATGCAGAGCGCCGGGCCGCGCCAGCCCGCCCGGCAATCTGTATACAGGCCTTGGGCCTCCGCTTCTGAGGCCGGGCCGCTGCTACTCCATGCCGAGGCCCGGGCGGCCTCCTCCTGCCCGCCCGGCCGCCCCGCAACCTGGATAACTGTATGCCCCGCCCTCCGGGAGCGGCATTGCTAGGGAAAAGGAGGGGGGAAGGAAGCCCAGGAGCCCGGAGCAGCGCGCGGGTTCCGGGGAGAGGGGGAGGGGGCGAGGGCTACAGGGAGGATGGAGGCGGAGGGATCCCGGCCGCCTGCAACCTCGAGAGCAGAGAGGCAGATTACACACGTTCCCGGGACGCGCTGGGAATCGAACCGCCCGGGAGAGCAGCTTCCAGTATAGCACGGCTGCTGGGTCAGGGAGGAGTAAGCCTTCTCCTCCGCCTCGGGGCACGGATACGAGCGGGGTTAGCCCGAATCGAACGCCACTGGAATAAAAGAGCTCTTATTGTACTATATGCAAAACAGAAGCGTTGCCCAGTTTACTATATGCAAAATAGGCCCTCAGTGAACGCGCCTTAAAAAATAAAAAAGAGCCCCTCCCATCTTCATGCTGGAGCTCTCTCTAAAATGCACACACCAAGTGGCAAGTCTCCCGCCACCTCCTGGCCCTACTGTGCACACAGGGCCGAGGAGCTTCTGGCTTTGCTGCCCTTCTGCGGAGTTGGGTTATGTTGCTCCAGTCCGGGTATTGGGGCCACGGCGTGCTCCACTAACGACGCGGTGTTACAACGAAGCTAAAGCTGGGTGGTTAACGGGGCCTGGAGGGAAGAGGCGGGCAAAAGCGCCCCCGCCCCTTCTTCCTCCGGTCCCAGGCTGCCGCTGCATGCAAAGCAGACCCTAATGTATGCGCGCCGAGGGAGGGGGGCTCGCGAGCACGTTTCTGATTAAGAGAGGGGGAGGAGAAGAGCGTTGGGCATTATGATACACTGGGTGGAAGGGGCCCGCCGGCGGCGAGCTCTGTGCGCGGGGTTACTTGCTGAAGGGGGGAGGGGGAAGGGAGGAGGAGGGACAGGGCGGGGATGAATATCCACCGGATTTACTTTATTGCGGGAAAGAGGGGAGGGCGCCTCTAGCAAGGCGTTAGAAGCCTGCAAGGCTGGGAAAGCCACGACGGGAGGGAGGGGTCTGTGCCGGGAGAACTTGCGTTGGTTGAAGCTCGAGGATCGATACACAGCCAGCAGGCCCCGGGGCAGCCTCCATACCCCGCAGTTGAAGTGGAGTTCGCTGGAAGGTCACGCAGTCTTTCTGGACTCCCGCACCCGGGCAGCGCACTGCTTGTAATATTACAGCCTGGGGCGGCAGTTTTGGGAAGGAGGGGGAGAGTCGTGGTGAGCAGGTTGCAATCAGCTTTGGCCCTCTGGAGGGTGCATCACACGCCTCCAGAGAAGGTCCACGGCCTCCTGGTGCTGAAAACCTACGTCCTTCCAACGTTTGTGCAGAGCGAATGATGGGGTGGGAGATGGAGGAGAGCAAATAAAGGGAGGAGACACAAGCAAACCCCAACTCCCCGAACTCGTCCCGGATCGATCATCGTTCCAACAGGGCAGGATGGGGCCCAGATGGTTTGCAAAGCGCGCACACACACAACGCACGCACAGAACCAGATTCCGTTGTTTCATCGCGTGGTTTACTAGGTGCTAAAAGGGTGAGAGAAGCGGGAGAGAATTAAACGGCAGTCTCAAGACTCTGCTAAGGACATAGACACCCCATTGTGGACGATTTCTCCATTGCAATATATTTAACGTTGGGCTCTGGGGTTTTTGCTTCAGTGTAGCTGCGCTGATCAGTTACAGATTGGCGACCACGTGGATTCCCTCAAGCATCCTGATTTGTTCCTTCTTTCACTCAGTCTCGCTTATTTTTCTTTTGTATTTGCCGCCCCCCCCCCTTCTTTAATATGCATAACGGTCTGCAGAGGTAGTAGGCAGGGGACTGAGTGACAGGCTTTATATAACTGTGTCAACAGGATTTCTTCCCGCCCTCCACCCTTGAGAAAACATAAACTTACTGGGTTCTGAGCAACCTCCTCACTTCAAGCGGACTTCATTTAGCACAGGTGGGAGGTCTGCAGGTTGGGTGGCAGCAGCAGGAAGAATGTCTTTGAAGATTGTGAAGACTCAAGCCTCTAGGCAGGAAAAACTCCTTGAGAAATCATGTATTTTGTGTCTTTGCCTCTAGACTAGTCCAAAAGGAGCCAGAAAAAAAAATTTTTTTGGTTTATTGTGGAGTTTTTAGGGCAGAAAGAACAATAGCAACTAACACTTACTGAGTGCTTTCTATAAGCCTCAGTTTTTTGTTTTTTCTTTTAATTGTTTTTTGAGAAGAAAGAAAAGTGAATTTATTGAAACATTGAAGATTTCCATAAGGGCCCACCCATTTTACCTTCAGCATCCAGGTGAAAATTCATGCCCAGTATAGGTGACACAAATTTCCATCACAGTGGATGTGAGCCTTAGTATTTTATGTGCATTCACTTCTCACTAATCCTATGAGATAATTCTGATTTTACAGGTGGGAAACCACCAGAGCCTTAGAGTCCAAGGCCACACAGGTAATTAGTGGGACCAAAACTTATTGAGGTCTGACACCAATATCCACTCATCATACTGCTGATCATGAAAAGACATTCTTGGGGCTGGGGACATAGGTCAGTGGTAGAGCACTTGCCTGGCATGTGTGAGGCCCTGGGTTCCTTCCCCAGCACCAAAAAAAAAAAAAAGAGGAGGGGTATTCTGTACTTACTCATAAGTATAGTGAAATTACATGGGCTGGTTCTGGGGTTGTAGCTCAGTGATAGAGTGCTTGCCTTGCACATATGGAACACTGGACTCAATCCTCAGTACCACATAAAAATAAATCAATAAAGTGAAGGTATTGTGTCCATCTACAACTGAAACATGTCTTAAAATTACATAGGATGGGGCTGGGGTGGTGGCTCAGTGGTAGCACGCTTGCCTAGCATGCGTGAGGCACTGGGTTCGATCCTCAGCACCACATATAAATAAATAAAAAATAAAGGTCCATCAACAACTAAAAAAAAAAATTACATAGGATGTATTTATTTTATGGTCTTAAATTTTAATTCATGTTTATTGAATACCTAAAACATTCATATGATTAAAATTTTAAAGTAATTTAAAAATCTCTTGGGCTGGGGTTATGGCTCAGTGGTAGAGCACTTGCCTAGCATGTGTGAGGCACTGGGTTCGATTCTCAGCACTGCATACAAATAAATGGAAGTAGAGATTCATCAACAACTAACCAAAAAAATTTTAAAACAAATTTCATTCCACTAATTCTGAACCACCTCCCCCAACCCTCATTTCTTACCCTTTGTAGGGGGAAATGCTATCAGTTGTATATTCTTCCAGAGATAATCTATGCCTACTAAAAAAAAAACACATAGAAGTTTTTCTATAAATAAAAGCATATTAAACCCACTTCCTGAATCTCAATTATTTCACTTAATATAACCTGGAAATCCTTTATTCATAGACAGTTTCTCTATTGTTAGGGCTGTTTGAAATAGATGTAGCTCACAATAGCTAAACTGGAACTAACCTAGATGCCTTTCAATAGATGAATGGATAAAGAAACTGTGATATATATACACAATGGAATATTACTCAGCATTGAAAGAGAATAAAATTACGGCATTTGCAGGTAAATGGATGGAGTTGGAGAATATCATGCTAAATTGGCTAAAGTAAGCCAATCCCAAAAACCCAAAGGCTGTGTGTTCTCTCTGATAAGTGGATGCTGATCCATAATGGGGGAGGGGGCATGAGCAGAATGGAGAAACTTTGGTCAAAGGGGAGGGAGGGAAAGGAGGGGGCATGGGGGTAGGAAAGATGGTACAATGATATGGACATCAATGTCCTAGATACATATATGACTGCACATATGGTGTGACTCTATATTGTGTACAATCAGAGAAATGAAAAGTTGTGTACAATCAATCAAAATGCATTCTGCTGTCATGTATACCTAATTAGAATAAATAATTTTTTTTTGGTATTGGGGATTGAACTCAGGGGTACTCAACCACTGAGCCACATCCCCAGCCCTATTTTGTATTTTATTTAGAGACAGGGTCTCACTGAGTTGCTTAGCACCTCACTGTTGCCAAGGCTGGCTTTGAACTCGTGATTCTCCTGTCTCAGCCTCCCAAAGTGCTGGGATTACAGGCATGCACCACTGCGCCCAGCTAGAATAAATAAATTTTAAAAAAAAAGAAATAGATGTAGTTTAACCAGTTCTCTATTAGTGAGCACTAAAGTTGTTTCCAATCTATTGAATTTCAAACAATGCTTCAGGGCAGAACCTTGAACATATATCATTTTGTAAATCTGCAAATATATCTGTAGTATAGGTTGCTAGAAGTGGAATTGCTGAGTCAAAAGATGTGTCCATTTGTAATCCTGATAGATATTACCAAGTAGTCCCCAATAAAGGTTTTACTTATTCATACACCCACCAGTGTTTAAAAGTCCCTTTTTCTAAACTCCCTTCCTGAAAGCATTTTTTAACCTTCTTGATTGTTGCCAATCTAATAAAAATATACATATTTTAAATTTTTTTCCAAATAATAGAACTAAACTTTTCAGACAGAATCCCAAACTGGGCACAGTGGCACACGTCTGTAATCCCAGCACTTTGAGAGGCTGCCTCCTCCTCCTCCTCCTCCTCCTTCTTCTTTTTTTTTTTTTCTGGTACCATGGATTGAACTCAAGAGTACCCAACCACTGAGCCACACCCCAGCCCTATTTTGTGTTTTATGTAGAGACAAGGTCTCACTGAGTTGCTTAGTGCCTCACCGTTGCTGAGGCTGGTTTTGAACTCGTGATTCTCCTGTCTCAGCCTCCCTAAGTGCTGGGATTACAGGCTTGCACCACCGCGCCCGGCTGGGTATGGGTTTTGAGAAACAGTACTTTAGTGCTGTTTGAATGTAAGGTACATGTAGGATAGTGTCAGAAGGCAACTGGCCAGTTTATATTAAGGAGTTTGGATTTTATCTTATAAAAATGGAAAAGTTTTGCTGGGCATAGTGGCGCATGCCTGTAATTCTAGTGGCTCGGGAGGCTGAGGCAGGAGAATCACAGGTTCAAAGCCAGCCTCAGCAACAGCGAGGTGCTAAGCAACTCGGTGAGACCCTGTCTCTAAATAAAACACAAAAATATAGGGCTGGGGGATGTGGCTCAGTGGTTGAGTGCCCCTGAGTTCAATCTCCAGTATCTCCCCTAAATAAATAAATAAATAAATAAATAAATAAATAAATAAATAAAATGGAAAAATTTCAAGCAGGGTTCCAATTGTTAGAATCTGTGTGACATCATGGTGGCAGCTGTGTGCAAGAAGGCAGGCTGACAGGGAGACTAGAGGCAGAAATGCAGGTAGAGTATTTCTGACTTCTTCCCAGAGCCCAAACCCATGTATCCATATGTACTATGCAGTCATGGATAATGAATGGAGTGAAAATAAATGTGTAGGAATGAAGACAGATTCCAGAGAAATTTGGCAAACAATGACTTTTGATTTCCTCTGAGACACAGGGGCTACAGAAGAGGGCCTTTCTTGGGTTGTCAGCCAAGGTAGACATGAATGATGGAGATAGCACCAACCAAGATAAGAAAAATAGGAGGAAGGGAAGGTTTTCACTTAGAGGTAATAAGTTTGGTTTTGGAGTAGTTGAGTTTAAGATGCCTGCAGGATCTGTGCGTGGGGCAACTAGATAAATTAGACTAGAGCTCAAGGGAAATAAAGACCTGAGACTGAGGAGCACAAAGACAGTACTTATATCCATGGGCATGGATGAGACCCCACTAGGATGTATATAGCACACGGAAGCAAAGGGTCAAGAATAGAGCCAGAAGCTCGGCGTGGTGGCACACACCTGTAATCTCAGCACTTTGGGAGGCTGAGACAGGAGAACTGTGAGTTCAAAGCCAGCCTCAGCAACGGTGAGGCATTAAGCAACTCAGTGAGACCCTGTCTCTACATAAAACACAAAATAGGGCTGAGATATGGCTTAGTAGTCGAGTACCCCTGAGTTCAATCCTCGGTACCAAAAAAAAAAGAAAAAGAAAAAGAATAGAGCCAGAAGAAATGCAGATCTGTGGGATGGGCTACCCCAAAGTACCCAGAGACAGGAGAGGGAGAAAGAATAGGCCCAGTGAAGTAAAGGGCAGCAGGGAAACCAAAGGAGAAAGAGCTTCAAAGGAACCATAAACAACGTCAAATGCAGCACAGATGTCCAGAAGCAGAGAGTGGAGAGTATTCGTTGTGTTCAGAGGGAAGCCACAGATGATGTCTGTAAGAGCAGTTGTAGGGGAAAGGTGAAGTCCCAAGTCAGACTGTTAGGTATGGAGGGAATGAGGAAGGCAAGGAAGAGCAGGGGAGGCAACTCTGAAGAAGTGTTGTTGAAGGAAAGGAGCCACATCTCCAACTCTTTTTATTTTTTATTTTGAGACAGGATCTCACTAAGTTACTTG
>CM053399.1:90842467-90858554 GCA_028644305.1 Xerus rutilus | reverse complement strand
GGAAGCCACAGATGATGTCTGTAAGAGCAGTTGTAGGGGAAAGGTGAAGTCCCAAGTCAGACTGTTAGGTATGGAGGGAATGAGGAAGGCAAGGAAGAGCAGGGGAGGCAACTCTGAAGAAGTGTTGTTGAAGGAAAGGAGCCACATCTCCAACTCTTTTTATTTTTTATTTTGAGACAGGATCTCACTAAGTTACTTGAGGCCTTGCTCAGTTGCTGAGGCTGGGCTCAAACTTGTGATCCTCCCACCTCAGCCTTCCAAGTCTCTGAGATGACAGGTGTGCACCAATACTCCTGGCAAGTTTATTTTTTAAATTAATTTTTGGTTATTATAACAGTGAGATATGTAAGGTAATAATTTCAAATCTTATGGAAGAGCCAAATAAAACGTCTTTTTTTCTTAAATATTTATTTTTTAGTTGTAGGTGGACACAATATCTTTATTTTATTTTTATGTGGTGCTGAGGATCAAACCCAGTGCCTCCCGCGTGCTAGGCGAGCACACTACCAACAAACTGCGCCATAACCTCAGCCCAATAAAACGTCTTAATATCCCTTCTTTCCCTCCAAAAGTAGTCCAACTCCCAAAAGGCAGTCACTGTTAAGTTTGTTGTCTGGTATTTCAGAATATATAAAGTATGTGTGAATGAAGGAAAGGGAGCGCGGATGGGAATAGGAAAGACAGTAGAATGAATTGGACATAACTTTCCTATGTTCGTATATGAACACACGACCAGTGACACTCCACATCATGTACAACTGCAAGAACGGGATCCTAATTAGAATAAGTTACACTCCATGTATGTATAATATGTCCAAATGTACTCTACTGTCATGCATGTCTAAAACAACAAATAAAGAAAAAAGTACGTGTGTGTACACATAGGTACATGTAGATCTTTTTAATCAATATGATCACAAACTACGATGCTTGGTTTCTTAATCATTTTAACAATATGTCCCAATAGCCTTTCCTTATCTTTCTGACCTTATCTCCTGTCTCTCTGTCCTGGAGCTCATTCTATCCCTACTGCTTTGACCTGCTGTTCCTGGAACCCAGCAGGCACACTTACACCTTAAGGCTTTTGCACTTGCTGTTCCCTCAGTCTGGAACGTTCTTCCCCCAGATATCCTCTTGGCTCACGCTTTCATTTCCTTCAGATCTCTGCTTAAATGTTCCTCCCTCAGAGGCCACCACTGTCACTCATGATACCTCACCCTACTTCATTTTCCTCCACAGCACTTATTACTGCAGATTTGTTAATATCAGTGTCCCCCACATGGAAGTTCCATGAAGGGAGACTTTGTCTGCTTCACTACTCAGACCCAGAGTCTAGAACAGAAGGGGATCCTTAATAGGTGCTCAATAAAATATGCAGAAGCATAGAGAGCTGCCATGGGATGGTCTTATAGATAACAACATAGTGATTAAGAGTGCAACTCAGGAGGCTAAGACAAAAGGATCCCAAGTTTGAAGAGCCAGGTGTGGTGGCGCACACCTGTAATTCCAGCAGCTTGGGAAGCTGAGACAGGAAAACTGTGAGTTTACAGCCAGCCTCAGCAAGGGCAAGGTACTAAGCAACTCAGTGAGACCCCGTCTCTAAATCAACACAAAATGGGGCTGGAGATATGGCTCAGTGGTTGAGAACCCCTGAGTTTTTTTTTGGTTTTTTTTGGTACCAGGGATTGAACTCAGGGTCACTCAACGACTGAGCCACATCCCCAGCCCTATTTTTTGTGTTTTATGTAGAGACAGTGTCTCACTGAGTTACTTAGCACCTCACCGTTGCTGAGGCTGGCTTTGAACTCGCGATCCTCCTGTCTCGGCCTCCCAAAGTGCTGGGATTACAAGCGTGAGCCACCATGCCCAGCGAGAACCCCTGAGTTTAATCCCTGGTACCAAAAAAAAAAAAAAAAAAAATCCCAAGTTCGAGGCCAGCCTTGGCAACTTAGTGAGCCTCTAAGCAACTTAGCAAGACCCTGTCTCAAAATAAAAAATAAAAGGATGTGGCTCCGTGTTTAAGCATCCCTGGGTGGTTCAATCCCCAGTACCAAAAAAAGAAAAGAAATGTTCATTACTCATGATACCTCACCCTACTTCATTTTCCTCCACAGCACTTACTACTGCAGATTTGTTGAATATCAGTGTCCCCCACATGGAAGTTCCATGAAGGGAGACTTTGTCTCCCTTCCAGGAACCGCAGGTCAAAGTATTGGTAATATTCTTTTTCTTTCTTTTTTTCTTATTTTATTTTTTTGTAATGCTAGGGTTGTCACCCAGGGCCTCACACATGCTAGGTAAGTGCTTTACCGTTGAGCCACACCCCGCATCCCATCGGTAGTAAAAGAAATCTAGAAGCTCTTCCATCTGTGGTCCCCCTCATCCAGTTCTTCTTCATCTCTTGGATGCCTCCTTCTCAATTTTCTTTCTCCGTCCTTTACCCTTAGACACTGGTGTCTCCTGAGTGCTTGTCATTTCTCTCATTCTCTTAGAATGATCTCACAGTCTTAACTACTACCCAGGCTGCAGAGTGCCATAACTGCCACCCCAAACCACACTGTTCCCTGGGGCCTCAGACTCTTACATCCAACTGCTCTAAGCATTTCCATTCTAATTACTTGGTAGGTTATATGACTCACTAAAGTGTGGGTTCCTCAGGGGCAGGAATAGTTTCTTGGTTATCTTTATCTCTGCTCCTCCAGGCAGGTGTTCTTGGTAGGTCGGCTTTGTAGGTGTTCACAGTCTAGTGAAGGGAAACAAACGATAAATAAATAACTAGATTAAATCAGCTGGAGATGAGTGCTATGCAGGAAGGATAAAAGTAGAGAGTTGGGAGAAGCTGTGGGATGGCAGCTGATAAAGATGGCCAGAGCCGGGCATGGTGGCTCAAGCCTGTAATCCCAGCACTTAGGGAGGCTGAGACAGGAGAATCGCGAGTTCAAAGCCAGCCTCAGCAACGGGGAGGTGCTAAGCAACTCAGTGAGACCCTGTCTCTACATAAAACACAAAATAGGGCTGGAGGTGTGGCTCAGTGGTCGAGTGCCCCTGAGTTCAATCCCTGGTACCCAAAGGAAAAAAAAAAAAAAAAAAAGATGGCCATGCTTTGGGTTAAGGTGATATTTGAAAAGGACATTTCAAATATCAAGGAAGTGAGAGAGTGAACCAAATGATGTCTAAGAGAAGAGCATTCTAAGTGTAAATCAGCAAATGCAGAAGCCCCGAGGTGCAATGTGTTTGGTGGAGGGTTTGGGGGACAACAGAGAGGACCAGTGTGGCCGGAGGAAGGGGAATATAGTGGGTAGGGCCAGTGAGATATGGGGAGACTGTTTTAGATCATACAAGGACTTAAACTTAGGTGAGAAAGTTGGGCAGGGTGGTGCAGTCACTATCATCCAAGTGACTCAGGAGGCTGAGGCAGGAGGATCACAAGTTCAAAGCCAGCCTTGGCAACTTAGGGAGGCCATGTCTCAAAGTAAAAAATAAAAAGGGCTGGGGAATGTAGCTCAGTGACAGAGCATGACCTAGCATGCTCAAGGCCCTGGTTGCAATCCCCAGTATCACAAGAAAAGAAGTTGAGAAGCCATTGGAAGATTTTCAATAAAGGAGTGATATAAAGTATAACTTCATATTTGAAAGGATCACTCTGGTTGCTCTTAAGAATAGATCCCGCTGGGCACAGTGGGGCACGCCTGTAATCCCAGCACTTTGGGAGGCTGAGACAGGAGAATTGCGAGTTCAAAGCCAGCCTCACCAACGGCGAGGCACTAAGCAACTCAGTGAGATCCTGTCTGTAAAATAAATAAAACACAAAATAGGGCTGGGGTTGTGGCTCAGTGGTCAAGTGTCCTGAGTTGAATATCTAGTACTAAAAAAAAAAAAAAAAAAAAAAGCCAGGCACAGTGGTGCACACCTGTAATCCCAAGCACTTTGGGAGGCTGAGATAGGAGAATTCTAAGTTCAAAGCAGACTCAACAACAGCAAGGCATTAAGCAACTCAGTGAGACCCTGTCTCTAAAAAAAACACAAAATAGGGCTGGAGTGTGGCTCAGTGGTTGAGTACCCCTGAGTTAAATCCCTGGTACCAAAAAAGAAAAATAGATCCCAGGGCCTGGAGGTGTGGTTCAGTGGTAGAGCGCTCACCTAGCATGCATGAGGCAATGGGTTTGATCCTCAGCACCACATAAAAAATAAAATAAAATAAAGGTATTGTGTTCACCTACAACTAAAAAAATAAATATTAAAAAATACAGTGTCACCTTAAAAAAACAAACAAACAAAAAAAGAATAGATTGCAGCCAGGCATGGTGGTGCACACCTGTAATCCCAGAAGCTTGGGAGACTGAGGCAGAATTGTGAGTTCAAAGCCAGCCTCAGCAGTGGCAAGGCGCTAAGCAACTCAGTGAGACTCTGTCTCTATATAAAATACAGCTGGGGATATTGCTCAGTGGTAGGTGCCCCTGGGTTCAATCCCCAGTACCCACCCACCTCCCACCCAAAAAAAGAATAAATTATAGAGTTGGGGATGTAGCTCAGGAGTAGAGCACTTGTCATGCATGCATTTAACCCTGGGTTCCATCCTAGGGCTATTACCAAGAATAGACCATAGAAAGGTAAGGGTGACAGTGGAGCGAGCAGTCAGAAGGTTACTGCAGTGGTCTAGGTGAGAAATGATGAATCATTTGGAGGGAATGAGAAACTGTCAGATTCAGGATCTATTTCAAGGACAGAATAAAGATTTGCTGAGGTATTAGTTATAGGGCAGGAGTGAAGGAGAGGAGGCAAGAACAAATGGATAAGTAAACGCGTAAGTGAAAGTGGACACACATACAACACACACACACACACACACACACACACACACACACACGCAGAGTATTATATTACCTTACTGCAGAGATAAGGAAATAAATGGAAGGGAAGCATTAGGAGAACCAAAAGAAGAGAGAGGATTCAAAATTCCTCTCACATACTTCCATCTACTGAAAGAGAAGAAGGGTAATGAAAGACAGGTCAGTAGCATGAGAATGAAGGGTTCATTTTTTTGTTTTGTTTTTGGTACCAGAGATTGAACTCAGGGGCACTCGACCACTGAGCCACACCCCCAGCCCTATTTTGTGTTTTATGTAGAGACAGGGTCTCGCAGAGTTGCTTAGCACCTCCCCGTTGCTGAGGCTGGCTTTGAACTCACGATTCTCCTGTCTCAGCCTCCCTAAGTGCTGGGATTACATGCGTGCGCCACCGCGCTGGGCTTCCACATACTCTTCAAGCCACTATGATCTGACTGACACTCTGCTGAAACTACCATCACAAAAGACACCAATGATTTTCTATTTATCCAAACTAGTGGACACTTTTCAGTTCATATTGTACATGGCCTTTTTGTAGCACAGCGGATCTTCTGGAAGCTCTTGGTTTCTGTGACATCACTCACTCTCTCCTGTCCTTTCTTCTACCTCTCTGACTTTCCATCTCAAATCCCTAAAATTTTGGTTTCTCAGGGTCAGTTGTTGGCCCTCTCTATTTTCATTCATTTATTCAAATACTGAGTGCTTACCACTGCCAGGCAGTTTTAGATGCTGAGGAGATAGTAATAAACAAAATCTACAAAAATGCCTGGCTTCTCTCAGTTTGGGATTTTCTCCTAAGCAATCTCACCTATTCTTGGGTGCTTGTGACTTTCAAATGAACATCTCCTGCACTAATTCCTCTTGAATTTCAGACACATATAACCAGTACTCTGTTGAGCATTTTCACTTGTACGTCCTTAAACTGAATTCTTCTTTACACTGAAATTTGTCTCTTCCTGCATTTCTTGTCCTTATTTTCCTTTTTTTGTGGTATTAGAAACCGAATCCAGGACCTTGTACTTGATTGAACTACATCCCCAGGTCTTTTTATTTTTACTTATAAACAGAGTCTCACTAAATTACCCAGGCTGGCCTCAAACTCGTGATCCTCCTAGCTCAGCCTTCCTCAGCTGGGGTTACAGGCATTTGCCACCATGCCCAGCCTGTATTTCTTCTTCTAATTATGCCCCCATATGCCCACACTGGTTCAGGATTACTGCAGTAGTTCTCAGTCTTATGCATTGATATAATATTGAACTTCCTAAACTGCAAATCTGACTATTTTTGGTGGGGGTCTGGGGGCGGGTACTGGGGATTGAACTCAGCAGTACTTGACCACTGAGCCACATCCCCAGCCTTATTTTATATTTTGTTTAGAGACAGGGTCTCACTGAGTTGCTTAGCACCTCGCTGTTGATGAGGCTGGCTTTGAACTCGGGATCCTCCTGCCTCAGGCTCCCCAGCCACTGGGATTACAGGCGTGCGCCACTACACACAGCCAAATCTGACTATTAATTCTATTATTTTAAAAAAAAATTTTTTTTAGTTGTAGGTGGACACAATATCTTTATTTTATTTTATTTTTTATGTGGTGCTGAGGATCGAACCCAGTGCCTCATGCATGCAAGGCAAACGCTCTACCACTGAGCCACAATCCCAGTCCTAATTCTATCCTTAAAATAGTTTACTATTGGGCTGGGATTGTGGCTCAGTGGTGGAGCACTTTCCTCGTATGCATGAGGCATTGGGTTCGATCCTCAGCACCACATAAAAAATAAATAAAATAAAGATATTGTGTCCATCTACAACTAAAAAAATATTTAAAAAATACTTTACTATTCCTTATCACCTTCAAGATTCTTTATAATTTGTTCTAACTCTCCCTCATTCCTTGTCTCCAATACGCATCTATTCCTTGTGGCCGTGCCTTATTGAACCAATTTTATTTATTTCCCTGAACTCCATTGTCTGATCCTACTTTGGTGCATGTTCCCTTTGCCTAAAATGTCTTTCTTTCTTTTCTTATCCTTAGTTGACTTCTAGACCCAGCTCAGTGTTATTCCTCCACTCAAGCATTCCTCAGTCTCTCCTGTGTGTGCAACCCTAGCATAAGATGAGCACTTCTAGCCGGGCATGGTGACGATCCAGAGTTCAAAGCCAGATTCAGCAATTTAGCAAGGCCCTAAGTAATTTAGCGAGACTCTGTCTCTAAATAAAATATAAAAAAGGGCTGGGGATGTGGCTCAGTGGTTAAGCAGCCCTGGGTTCAATCCCCAATACCAAAAAAGGATGCAGACTTCTCTTGTTGATCTTTACACACTGTATGGCACTAGTACAGTTTGTGCTTTTTTTTTTTTTTTTAATTTTTTTAGTTGTTGATGGACACAATGTCTTTATTTTATTGCTTTGTATGTGGTGCTGAGGATCGTGAGTGGTGCTGAGGATCGAACCCAGGGCCTCACGCATGCGAGGCAAGCGCTCTACCGCTGAGCTACAATCCCAGCCCCCAGTTTGTGCTTTTTAAATTTCGTTTCAGCTGGACGCGGTGGCTCACACTTGTAATCCCAGCACTTTGGGAGGCTGAGACAGGAGAATCGCGAGTTCAAAGCCAGATTCCGCAACAGTGAGGTGCTAAGCAACTCAGTGAGACCTTGCCTCTACATAAAACACAAAATTGGGCTGGGGATGTGGCTCAGTGGTTGAGTGATCCTGAGTTCAATCCCTGGTACCAAAAAAAAAAAAAAAATTTCGTTGCAACTTCTTCCAGTAGACTATGAGCCCCTTAAAGACAGGAAACATGTCTTTTAAAATTTCAGAAACACAAACAATCTGATTTATAACAAGAACAGAATGAATGTTTGTTGAACATGCAAATAAATGAACAAATGAATATGGGGAACAGATAGGAAGAGATCACTGAAGAACGGAAAGGAAGAGAATCAAGTACAAATGTAGAAGGATAGTTTTGGAAAGAATGTGCTAGTTGTATTCCTCTGGGGAAAGAGGAAGGAGGGAAGTGACAGCAGGAGAAGGGGTAATAAGAAGATCAGTTCAAGGTGAAGGGGAGAAAATTAAAGGAGTTCATGCTGATAGTTTGTATTCTCTTTAACATAGTAGGTACCTAATTTTTTGAAAGGCATTGCACACCAGTGAAGACATAACAACTTTGAATCTCAAATTTCATAACTTTAACGTTCTTGATTGTTCTCTTTTTTTTCTTCAGTACAGGGGACCAAACCCAGGACCTCAGACATGCTAGGCAAAAGCTCTACCATCTCTAGCCCCTTGGTTCTACTCTCTAACCCTGCCACCTTATCTCTTACAAAGTTATGAGAACCAAGAAGATCATGTAGAATAGGGCTTCAAGGTCTTCAGATAGTAGCAATGGATCTTTCGATCATCAGTTAAATCTGACTCTAAATCCATGCAGTTGAAAACTGCTCCATTCCAAAGCCCCTCCCATTCTATCATTCCTTTTAATTCTTTTTTTTTTTTGGTACTGGGGATTGAACTCAGGGGCACTCGACCACTGAGCCACATCCCCAGCCCTATTTTGTGTTTTATGAAGAGATAGGGTCTCACTGAGTTGCTTAGCGCCTCGCCATTGCTAAGGCTGGCTTTGAACTGGTGATTCTCCTGTCTCAGCCTCCCTAAGTGCTGGGATTACAGGCTTGAGCCACCGCGCCCGGCTTCCTTTTAATTCTTTCTGTGTATTGTCAATGCTGCAGTTCCTGGAATTGGAAACATATTTTTTTTCCCTCCAAATTACTCTGAAAGAATTCACTAGCATTACTAAGTGATGTCCAGTTTTTTTAATTATAGAGAGAAAAAGGGTAAAAATTAGGGAATATTATCCCCCACTAAGATGTTTAGCTTTGTGTAAGTCATGCTTAAGTCTAACTGTATGATCTAAAATTGGTTTAAGATTCCTTTCAACCACCAATGCCAACTTATCTTAGGCTAACAGTACTAGAGTTCAGTTGATCTAATTTAGAACAAATTTTTATCCGTAGATGGGATGGAAAATCTAGGTGAGGATTAAGGTCATGGCCAAGGTACAAGAGGAGGAGGAAGTCTGAGTTAATTATAACCTAGGTTCTGCAGTCTTAATTCCAGGAAGCTGTCCCTTAGCTAGGTGGACAACTTGTTGATTAAAGGATATTCTCAGAGGAACTAGAAGCTACCAGTTCCTGAGTTCTGATACAAATTTCCACAAGTGAAGGTGTCAGTACTGAAATACTTCCCAAAGATTATCTTTTTCAGGACCAGTTGGGTTAGGCTGTTTTGATATGTTTTTGAATATACATTATAATGCATGCATTCTGTTTCATTGTTTATTCCTAGGCTTTAGAAATATTAATATTAGCTGGGCACAGTGGCGCATACTTATAATCCCAGCTACTCAGGGGGCTGAGGCAGGAAGATCACAAGTTTGAGGCCAGCCTAGGAAATTTGGTGAGACTTCATCTCAAAATAAAAATACAGTCTGAGTTGGGCGTGGTGGCGCAAGCCTGTAATCCCAGCACTAAGGGAGGCTGAGACAGGAGAATTGCGACTTCAAAGCCAGCCTCAGCAACAGCAAGGTGCTAAGCAACTCAGTGAGACCTTGTCTCTACATAAAACAGAAAATAGGGCTGGGGATGTGGCTCAGTGGTCGAGTGTCCCTGAGTTCAATCTCCAGTACCAAAAAATAAATAAATAAAATAAAATAAAGTCTGTGACACATGCCTGTAATCTCAGTGACCTGGGAGGCTGAGGCAGGAAGATCACAAGTTCAAGGCCAGCCTCAGCAACTTAGTGAGATCCTATTTTAAAATAAAAAGGGCTGGAGATGTAGCTTAGTGGTAGAGCACTTGTCCAGAACGTGTAAGGCCCTGAATTCAATCTCCAGTATCAATAATAATAATATTGCACAATGTATATGTGCATTTAAACATTATGTAGTACTCCATAAATATCTACAATTTTTATGTTTTTGTGTATTGGTTAAGAATAAATTTTATTAAAAAATACATCAGAGGGGCTGGGATTGTGGCTCAGTGGTAGAGCGCTTGCCTTGCATGTGTGAGGCACTGGGTTCGATCCTCAGCACCACATAAAAATAACTGAAATAAAGATATCGTGTCCATCTACAACTAAAAAAATATTTAAAAAAATACATCAGAGAAAAACTGTACAAAAAATAAGGTATATCTTTTAGTAGATAATAAAAAGAAAACATGCAAACAAAGCCATGAGAACATGGCCATCACTGCACAAAGCAAAGATGTCATACTCTAGTATAAAAACATAAAACAAATTAAAAGCTACATTTCTTATTGTCTTTCACATGCAAAGTTATATGAGCTATCAAGTTTAAAAAACAAGAATTTGGGCTGGGGATGTAGCCCAGTAGTGAAGTGTTTGCCTAGCACATGAAAGACCCTGGGTTCAATCCCTGGCATCCCCAAAATAAATAAAAACAATAAAACAATTTATTTTGAAGCATAGAGACTAGGTAAATGATCACTGGCTAATTCGGCTTTTAAAATGTGTGAATTAGGAATTAACTTCTGCTCTTTTGCTTTATTCTTGTCTCTATTCAGAAACCTCTACATCAATATATAGCCAATCCTATTACACTTAAGACCCAGGAAGTCATGGTATCCAAGGCTCTGATGCATACTACATGTGAGTCATCATCTGCTCTCACTAAAGTTGAAATAGAGTGTTTTATACATGGTTTAGAGTTTTGATTTAAGTTTCCCAATAGAAACATAAAAGGAAATCATCCCCTTCTTCATTCCTGTTGCCCCGTGTTATAATCAACTTACACATCCCAGAGTAGAGAGGATGTGGTTAGAAGTAGGAAACCAGGAATCAAGTCCTGCATTCCAGCCTTCTACCCTTGTCTCGCTCACCTCAGGCAAATGGTTCCACTTCATTTCATTTTGCACTGAAAGCGAGGAGGATAACATTTGCTTCATATCTTCTTAGATGAGTGGCTTCTGCTAACCTGCAAGATGTCTTGGCTGTACTTGAGGTGGAAAAATGAAGGAAACATGCAATTATAGATAGTGTTTTAAATGAGGGGGTTTTGTTGCTGATTTGTGTTCTTAGGCCTTCTACAGATAACTTTGAGAGATTTACTACTCAGTCCTTAGAGGCAACTTCCCTTTGGGATGGTGGCTACTGGGCAGCAGGGTCAGATGGTGATGGCAGAGCAAACAAACTCTAGGGTCCCAAATCAAGGGCCATTTGGCTTCAGTGTTTACCTTTAGAGCAGTGGAGGTGAAATTTGGATCCTAAGGTGAAGTGGAAATTAGTTCCATTGAATGTTGTAGTAGTAAACCGGGCGCAGTGGCTGTAATCTCAGCACTTTGGGAGGCTGAGACAGGAGAATCAAGAGTTCAAAGCCAGCCTCAGCAACGGCGAGGCGCTAAGCAACTCACTGAGACCCTGTCTCTACATAAAACACAGAATAGGGCTGGGGATGTGGCTTAGAGTTTCAGTACCTGAGTTCAATCCCCAGTACCACCCCCCCCAAAAAAAGAAAATTTTAGTAGGGGTCTGGGGTTATGGCTTAGTGGTAGAGTGCTCGCCTAGCACGTGTGAGGCACTGGGTTCGATCTTCAGCACCACATAAAAATAAAAAAAAAAAGATATTCTGTCCACCAAAAAAAAGAAAATTGTAGTAGTAACTTGGTTATCATATGTCAGCATATTCAAGGTAGATAAAATCGTAACAGGGTTCAAGATAAAGCAATGATGAGTTAATGTTTATTTGGTCATCACTGATTTCAATTTTCTGTCAGTCCTGGGCTTTATACTGATTTATTTCCATTGCTCTAATGAAGGTCACTAAAATTGGTACCTACTCTTCCACCATCACATTTTCACTACATCTGAGAATTATATTCATTCGTTTGAGTTCCCTACTCTTTTGAGACCCCAAAATGAAATGACAATGCACCAAACTGAGGAGGAAATGCAGGCTGTCCTTAGGGGAAACAGGAGCTATTTTAACAAATACGTTATAATTTAAAACCACATAACAATGCCTTTAGTTGCTTTTGGATTCGATGGCACTGGAATGCATTAAAATTTGGAGCCTTTAAAGGTAACCTTTCTTTTAACCTTCATGCAAGAAGTTCAAGGTGTAATTTTCATCAAAACCCATCTATAAGCCAGGCTAGGTAGTGTATGCCTGCAATCTCAGTGACTCAGGAGGCTGAGGCAGGAGGATCACAAATTTGGGGTCAGCCTCAGCAATTTAGTGAGATCCTGCCTCAAAGTAAACAATAAAAAGGGCTGCGGAATGTAGCTCAGTGGTAGACCACCCCTGGGTTCTAAAAAAATGTATAGGTTGCATGTGTAAAATTCATGAGGAAAAGTGTGCAAGGGCTACTTATGGTGTGCCCCTTTAAGCTGTACTGAGGATATATATCCTGAAATGTCAGCTTGGCAAAGAAAAAGGGAATTAGATGGTAAATTCCTAAGGAGTTCTTGGCATCTTCAGGTTTCTGGCTGTATCATAGGACTTCTGCCATGGAATGCTGAGTCAGGCATGGTGGCGCTCTCCTGTTCTTCCAGCTACCTTGAAGGCTGAGGCAGGAGGATCTCAAATCAGAGGTCATCATAAGTAATTCAGAGAGACCCTGCCTCAAAATAAAAAGGACTAGAGATGTGGTTCAGAGGTAGAGCACCCTAGGTTCAATCCTCAGCACCAAAATAAATAAATAAATAAATAAGCAAACAAATAAATCAATATAAAAAGGACCTTCTGCTGTCCACTTCCTGTTTTTTCCCTCCTTGCCATAAGGCAAAGGCAGTCTTGCACTAACCACGCTGGGGAGAGGAGGACAGCTCCTCAGGGATCCAAATCTCTGTTTTAGGGTTGGAGATTGAGATGCAGGAGTGACTCAGCTGGCATCAGCTCAGAGCTCAGCCTACAGGACTGCAGGAAGTGAGTCCACCAGGCCTGCTTCTCCCTCTGTGGCAAACTGCCACTAAACCCTGCTGTTTATCAGCCCAGTACCAAACACAGTAAGTAGAATCTCCTGTTCCATTATTTGAAAATCTACTATATACAAGCCAGCTAATGTGATAGGCTAGGATTACAAAGGTGAATTAGATACAACACCTTCCTTAAGAAGCTTATAGATAAGCAAGGGAAATAAATGTAAATATAGCATTAGAGTACAATGCTGTGTGTTATGAGGTATCAACAAGAGGGCAAAGGGAAGCAGTTTGGGAAAATCAGAAAAGACTTCTCAAAATGGATGATTACCTGGGTTGAAAGTGGAGCAGAGATGTGCCAGGTAGAAGGAGACAGAAACAAAGGCAGAAGGAACAGCATTTATAAAGGTATAGATTCATTAATGGATAAATTCATTTTATTCATCACATTTGCATTGAGTGACTTCTATGTACTTGCAACTAGGGATTCAAACCATCTAGTTCCTGTAAGGTATACTACTTACTGTATTTGGTTTAAGGTTGGCAAACAGCAGGGTTTAGTGGCAGTTTGCCACAGAGAGAGATGCAGACCTGGGGGACTCACTGGCTGAAGGCCTCAGGCTGAGACTACTCTGAAGCTGATGCCGGCTGAGTCACTCCTGCATCTCTATACATATGGGTACAAACAGTGGTAGGCGCATAGATGATGTGGAAGTTCTCCAATTGCTTACATTTTCTTAGTTAAGTGGGAAGTAAGATTATCTGTTGATGGAAATAATCATGGCCCAAAAAAATACAGTATGATTGGCAAGTTGTATGAAGTGCTCTCTTCAATTTTTTTTGGTACCGGGGATTGAACTCAGGGGTACTCGACCACTGAGTCACATCCCCAGCCCAATTTTGTGTTTTATGTAGAGACAGGGTCTCACTGAGTTGCTTAGCACCTTGTGTTGCTGAGGCTGGCTTTGAACTCGATTCTCCTGTCTCAGCCTCCCAAAGTGCTGGGATTACAGGCATGTGCCACCGTGCCTAGCTATACCACACATTTTAATGGCTTTTTCTTCACTGTGCGTGATAGTTTATATATATATATAGTTTATATATATATATAGTTTATATATATATAAACTCTCTCTATATATATAAGTACACAATTTTTTTTTTTTTTGCAGTGCTAGGGATTGAATCTGGAGTCTCAGGCACAGTAGCAAGGTATTGTACCACTGAGCTACACCCCCAGTCCTTTTATTGAGACAAAGTCTCAAAAAGTTGCCCAGGCTGTCTTTGAATTCATGGTCCTTGGTCTCAGCCTCCCAAGTAACTGGGATTACAGGTGCATGCTACCTGGCTGGCTGGCTTAATACTTTTTGCAGAGGTTGTTCCACCTGCCTAGTATACATCACTCCATTTTTGGCTCTTACTCTCCTGGTTTACTTTAGATATACATCTCCTCTGACAACCTCCCTTGAACTTTCTTCTCAAGTCTGGGTTAGCTTCTTTCAAGCATATCCCCCACTTCCCTCAAAGCACCAGACTAAACTCTGCGAACAGGTAACAGTCTTATTCATGTTTCTACCATTTAGATAGTGCCTGGAATTAGGAGGTGCACAATGAACATCTGAGTTATATTTAAGTTGCCAGTGACAAAGAGCAACCACACTCAGTAAGACTGCCTAAACAGTTCTCCATTAGGAGACAAGGTATGTGGAATTGATGAAGGCAAAAAGAAACAAGTTTGGTAAAGTTGCCACTTCAAGGAGCCCACTGCTATTTTAACCTAAGAAAATTCAGTACATGCACTATTAGTCACAAGGGAGATCAGAGGTGGTCTGTAAGGCAAAGGAGGAGGAAGTAGCAGTGAAGTGAGTAGTCATGTTTACTTTGAGGACTTTCTGGTGTGACTATGTGGTCTAAAAAAGTAATATTATATATCATGAATCAACTAGGCCTCTGTAGGTTATAAGGAGAGCTAGCTGACTTCATACCTTTGCTTTTCTGTTTAATACTTCTGCACTACCTGAAACAGAGAAATACAGATTGTGATAGTTGTATTTCTGCAATCATTTGCTCTGCATATTTTAAGTTACTGAATACTTCTTAAAAGGTTAGTTTCAGTTTTGATCACCTGTGTTTACTGCAGAAGTGGTAAGTCGGGCATTACTTTCAGAAGAGTAGAAATCTCTATGGAAACTTTAAAAATTTTTTTAGTTGTAGATGGATCTTTCTTTATTTATATGTGGTGCTGAGAATTGAACCCAGTGCCTCACACATTAGGTAACCCTTCTACCACTGAGCTATAACTCCAGCCCTCTATGGAAACTTTCCTGATTATCTTTTAGAAAAGTTGTGCCCCTTATTAGGGTAAGAATGAGTATTCTAAATGCAGTGGCAAAGTTTGGGATTGACAGGATAAAGGCTCAACACTATTAAAGGATTAATACTATATTGTGAGCCATATTGCTTTCACAATATGCAACCACCTTTGGTTATCATTAGCTGGCACTGCATGTTTTGCTATGGCTGCTAAGAATAGGAATGGATTAGAAACATACCAATGAGCCAACCAAGGACTTTAAGGTTCCCAGACAAAGGCAATGATCTGTTACCTCTTATATCCTCAAAATGGCTCAAGATAGACACCAATCACTTCTATTTATTTCAAGACACAATATACTACTTAGACCTATAGATGATACTAAGTTAAAAACTTGTTTAATTATCTGTGGAGTCTTTTATTTTTGCAAAAATAAGTTCTAAAAATCATAAAACTGGACAGATGAACAATACATGTGAAAATTATATGTAAAAATATAGGTCATGGCTCTCATTCACTCTCAACTACTGTTAAAGATGTTACATTCATATTTAGAACAACCACCACTGTTATTCTCTCTTGGGAAAGCAAATATTTTAGTAGAAAAGTATCCCAACACTTACAGACAACTGTTGTCAAAAGGGTCGACCATTATAGCAAAGACAACCCAATTTTTCTCTGTTAACATGTTTTCTCTTTTGGCACCAGGGATTGAACTCAGCGGTACTTGACCACTAAGCCACATCTCCAGCCCGATTTTGTTTTATGTAGAGATAGGGTCTGAGTTGCTTAGCGCCTTGCTGTTGCTGAGGCTGGCTTTGAACTCATGATTCTCCTGTCTTAGCCTCCCAAAGTGCTGGGATTACAGGTGTGTGCCACTGTGCCTGGCTTATCATGTTACCCAGGGTGGCTTCAAACTCCTGAGTTCCAGTGATCCTCCTGCCTTAGACTGGAGTTGCTGGGATCACAGGTGTGCCACCAAGTTCAG
>CM053399.1:90669423-90833449 GCA_028644305.1 Xerus rutilus | reverse complement strand
CAGTTTCCTTAGTTCTTTACCCACAGGAGCAGTGCAGATAGGAGGGATAAAATCACGTCGAGGGCCTCCTGTATGCTTTCATTTTTGAAATTTAACGAAAGCGTGGTTGTGTTAAATTTATCTTCATTGGGAATGGGATTGATAGCTAGGGGTGCAGAGTTCGGATCTGAAGAGGTAGCAGTGCAGATGCGGGAACATCAGTATCAAATAGGCATGGTGTGGACTTCGAGATCCTTGAGTTATAAGAACAGCTACGTAATACAGAGGGGTGGGTGAAACTTAATAGTTGAGTGCCAGAAGAGATGTTTGTAGGGCTGGGGTTGTAGCTTAATGGTAGAGCGCTTGCCTAGCATGTGTGAGGCACTGGGTTCGATTTTGAGCACTATGTGTAAATAAATAAAACAAAAACAATGTAAGAAAATATCATTGTTTCAATGTAAGAAAATATCATATTGAAAATATCAGCAACAAAAACAATGTAAGAAAATGATATTTGGTGAGATGAAAAGAACTATAAGTAATGTATCCAGGGGAAGCCTGAGCAAAAAACTGACTGATGAAGAGGTTAGAGATAGAAAGGTTAACTTAGTACTATGAAAATCTATGACATTAGCCGTTTCAAAAACAGGATAGAAGCCAGAGTGAATGGGTGAAGAAATATGGCTGAAAGGGAATACAAGTCAGAAAATCAAAGCGGGATGTGGAACTCAATGGAACACAGAGGAGGGGAATTCACAAGAGCCCTGAGGCAGGAAAGGAGGTAAAATATTAGCCTGGGAACAGTGGGACCTTTCCTACAGATTGGGTGATGGGAGAAAAGTGTGGAAGTGGAGACTCTGAAGTTTATGTTCCCAGGAAAACAGAAAGCAATGTCATCTGGTAATGGGTAGGGTGAGAGAGAATTTGAAGAAAGAAGTTTAACTTAAGGACACACAGAAGGTCAGGAAATGTTAGAGACCACAGGTTTGTGGTTATACCACTCTAAAAAGATTGGGTTGGTTTTCATCCAACAGTGGTATTTCTTGGATATTGGGCTGAGGGGAATGGCTGGATTAATCTAAGCTGAGGTCTTACATGGACAGGGGTATAGAACAAAAAGGGGTCAATGAAGGGGAACATGGTGAAAAATGGTTAAAATGAAAGACCTGAGGTTTAGGCTGGCAAAAGAAAAATGGAACCAAATAGGAGCTAACTGGGAAAAAACATGTTTTGAGACTCATCTTCTGAGGATAACCCTAGGGTCCCCCCAGAGGCACACCTATCGAAAAACAGTGTCAGTCAGAGTCCTCTAGATTTGTAGGACTTCTGAAACTGCCACTAGCTTTTAATACTGTAATAAAATGACAACAAAAGTTGTAAGTCAGGTGTTCATTTATTAAATACAAGTTTGAACAAACACCCCCAGGCAAGTATGACAAGAAGTAACCTTCCTGGAATGTTTCAAAATAGTTATGTTGATCAAGTTTTACTTTAGTCAACCATTTTGTTGTTTTGCTCTTCATTTTCTTTGTTTCTAGGTTCCTTTCCTGTTTTGCTGCTAGAACATGTACATTATTTCCTTGCATGACAACAGTGCAGCATCAGCCTCTGGCTTGTAAAGGCACCCAGTAGACTTACACCCTGTGCAGTGGCTGCTTAGCAACCAGCATCAAATAAAGTCATGAAGCTTTTGCAGGGTGTGAATCACACAGCAACAGGTGCCTTCACCTGCACCATTAAAATACCTCTAGTTTCCTTCAGGTTTCACATATTCATTAAAAACTATACTTAAAAAAAACTGCTTGATAAAACCTATTTAAATAATTTTCCATAGTATTAGCCTCCTGGTTATGAGCAATACCAGAGCTGATTAGAGTCTTCATTTTCCTATCATACTCCAGCAAAGCCAACACATAAAACTATGTATGTCACATATCTACTCTAATAGATTTAGAGCTGCTGCTGAGTTCCAAAGCACCTCCTTACATTTCCAAATGCATATATGCACCATGTTGTACCAAGATAATAACTTTTGTAGTCTCGATTTTTTTGACATCCTAAATTGCTTCACACAAAGAAAGAAGGCACAGAGGACACTTGGTTTCCTTACCAATAGTGGCCTTAAGCTACACACTTGCTTTTTGTGATGAGTTTAAAGATATTCAGCAGCATTAATGATGCCATAGCCATTCATAAAGAGGCTCAGGAAAAGTTTTATATATTAAAAAAAAAAAGCTTACCAGAAAAGGCTTACAATATGAAGGCTAAGTACAGAAGTACAATACAGATACTGGAGGCAGCACAGAGGTTGTTAGCTAGAAAGCTTCTGCAAACAGCTGCCTTCTGAGGTTTTGTGCCCATTTTCCTCTTTATTCTACAAAATTGTTTTTTCTCCCTTCTTAAAATGAAAACATCCTACTAGATTGGGTCTGGAAGATAAATGCAAGTACATAGAAGCTTATTTTATACACAGGTCATTCTCAGAGAAGGAAAGGAGAGTAAATATGAAATGAAACTGACTTTATAAGTCCTATCAACTCATACCGTAAAGGCCCAGGGAGCACAATGGATTTATCTTACATTCTGGCATCTGCAGGTGTCCCAGATTTCCTTTTCATTTGTAAGTGCAGCAACAGATGTCTATTTTCTATCATGGGTGGTAGGCCCTCTCTGATTTGAGTTTTCCAGCTGATTATCAAAAACACATCAAGGACTCCTTATAGCAACTTGTGCTGGAAAATTGTAAAACTATTTGAAAGAGGCCATAGTTAACAATGATGTCCTCTAAAGAAAGCAATGATCCCTATTTCTAAATTATATAATTTTTCTTGTTCCTTATATCTCTGGGCTTAGGATGGATACTAATATAAAGACAATCCATAGGGGAATGTCCCTCACTTAGCATGTTAAGCTACACAATTAAGTAGGGAACTCAGGCCTAACTTGTACAAGTGGGGTACATCCACTTACTAACTACTTGGGACTAAGTGGATATTAAATGGCTTATGGACAAGGTTTTGCTCAAATTCCTACTTCATTAATTGGTGACCCAAGGCTATGTCAGAAGCAGCTCTTAGAGGCCAGGTCACAAGCCCAAACATTAACTATATACATTTTATAGTCTCTGAATTTTACCTGTCTAGAATGAGTACATGAGTAAACATGGCCACACACTGCATACATCTTACTGTGGAAGAGACAACAGAAAGTGGCACTCAGTTTATATTATACCAATATAAAAAAATACATGGTACGTGTGTATGTGTGAGACACACTGTTGATATTAGTGTCTTATATGATGTTTTTCATGGTTCCAATATTTGTTGCCTAACTCTTCTATTCAGGCCTAGTCTTTGCAACAATAGATTTTTATAATAGAAAAAAGGTCTGACAGCTTATTAGTCCCTTCACCCCATAATTTTTTTGACTTAAGTGTTGAAAATGCAAGTTTGCCCAATCACTAATCCTCATAAAAAGGCTGCAGGGCTGATTTTTGGTGGTGACAACCCCATGAGAGTGTGTATGTTTGTGATAATATTTTGAGTTACAAGATAACACAAAATTAAGAGCTACCAACAGAAGTTGCATAAGATTCCTTTTTTTTTTTTTTTAATCTAACCTATCATCTTATTCAAAAGTCTACACAAACATCAAGGTATCTGCTTTTATGTGAAACGTTGTTTTGTAACATCATAGAGCTATAACAAGAACAAGGGCTTCAGTCCAGATCACGAGGACTATTAAATATGCAGGATAATGCAGGATTTTCTGGTTATATCAACTGTCTTTGAAATATGTGACACCACAGATTTAAAAAGTAGTACTTACTAAAAATGTCTGAGCAGTACTTGGGGAGAAAAATAGTAAAGTGGCAGGAAGTTTTAAAAGTTGAACTAATAAGGTACGAAAAGCAAGAAGAACAAATGGGAATAGAGAACAATGACTGAAAATTAGTGATGATTTATAATCACTGGGTGATTATAAGAAGTATAGTTTCCTGCAAGCCAGGGGAGCATTGACAAATTCTTAGAAATCTTAATTATCATATTTGAGCAAAAGCAGTTCTCAAATTTAATAAAGGAGGCAAAAAAGAAAAAAAAAAAAAAGAAAGGAAAAGAACAGAACCAGAAAGAGAGAAACCAATTGTTTATCTACACTCTGGGGTTGGTTTTTGGTTTGCTTAGTTCACAGTATTTATTCAAGTTGCTCCTTTTGCTGTTGTTTCCTCTCTGCAAGCCACCGTTGAATTTTTTCTTTTAGTTCAGTGTTTGGCCGGATCTGGTCCATTGTGAGGGGACTGCGGTTAAAAGGATCTGTTTGGTCACTGGACAGACAGAGAAAGGGAAAGGGGGTTATTTCTGTAAGTTCTAGCATCCTAACTCAAAAATAGAGCATCTTACTTGGGCTTTGACTGAAGCTAGCCATTCATTGTAACTTCAAGTCAAATACTGACCTGGGGATTGGAAAGAGTGAGATGAGAAAAAGAATGATTCAGGAGTTATCTCTCTTCCTCTTAACAAACTTTATCTCAACACTGCTTATTCAAATGATATTTGATACCAGTGGCTTAAAAAATGCTATCTTGCTGTCACCAGACTTCAGATTCTCAAAGATAGAGACTCTATGTTCATGTCAATGTAAAACACTATTTATAGTTTTTTGGTCTTCCTTTTTTTCCTTTTGGAGATGAGGTCTCACTATTGCCCAGGCTGACCTCAAATGATCCTCCTGCCTTAACTTCCCTAGGAGCTAGGTCTACAGATGCACACCACCATACCTGGCTAATTATTTGTAGTTTTAGTGACAGATGCAAAAAATAAAAACAAAAGATTCATGACATACATTAAGGGCTGATATATCTTCTGTTTGTATTCTGACACCACTACACAATAAAAATTTTCATTGACACTTTAGAAAAGACATACCACCTTATATAGCATCATGCATATAGGGAAAGCTTATACCAAATACCAAGAAGCAGAAAATTCATTTTATCAATTTTTTTTCTTTTAGTGGTACTGGGGATTAAACTTAGTCACATTCTGTCTCTGAGCTGTATCCCCAGTCCTTTTTTTTAAATTTTATTTTTGAGACAGGGTCTTGCTAAGTTGCTGAGGCTGGCCTTGAACTTGTTATCTTTCTGCCTCAGCCTCTCAAGTAGCTGGAATTATGGTCGTGTGCCACGGTACCCAGTTATTTTTTCGATATTTAAAATGCCTTAGCTGGGCGCAGTGGTGCACATCTGTAATCCCAGCACTTTGGGAGGCTGAGACAGGAGAATCATGAGTTCAAAGCCAGCCTCAGCAACGGTGAGGCACTAAGTAACTCAGTGAGACCCTGTCTCTAAATGAACACAAAATAGGGCTGGGGATGTGGCTCAGTGGTTGAGTACCCCTGAGTTTAATCCCCGGTACCAAAAAAAAAAAATTTGCCTTAAATCTGGGTCAACTTATATAACTTAATTGTAAAATAGGGATAGTTTCTCAATATCCATTTCTATTTAATGCTATACTTAAAAAAGTTAAGGGTTAGTTAGGCACAGTGGCACACGCCTGTAACTCCAGTGGCTCAGGAGGCTGAGGCAGGAGGATCGCGAATTCAGAGCCAGTCTCAGCAATGGCGAGGCACTAAGCAACTCAGGGAGAATCTGTCTCTACATAAAATACAAAACAGGGCTGAGGATGTGGCTCAGTGGTCAAGTGTCTCTGAGTTCATCCTTGGTTTCAAAAAAAAAAAAAGAAGTTAAGGGGTAGCCAGAGCAGTGGAGTGTACTCAGGAGGCTAAGGCAAGGTAGAACTCTTGCTTGAGGCCAGTTTGGGCAAAATGGTGAGACCCTGTCTCAAAAAGAAAAGAAAAAAAAAAAAAGTTAAGGGGCTGTTTGGTGGTAAATATGCCACCATTTATCTTCATTCCTATCTTTTCTATAGATAGCAGGAGGCAAACAGCAGGCAAACCAGGGAAAATTCATAGTTACCATGGCGGGGTCCAAGGAGAATAATAAGAGTTAACTCATATAGTATAAAATCTGAATTAAAACAAAAAATAAAAATTTGTCTCATATATATATACACACACATACACACACGTGCACACACACACATTTTTTTGCTTGTTTTTTTTGTACTGGGAGTTGTACTCAGGGTTCTCAATCACTGAGCCACATCCCCAGCCCTATTTTGTGTTTTATGTAGAGACAGGGTCTCACTGAGTTGCTTAGTGCCTCGTCATTGCTGAGGCTGGCTTTGAACTTGTAATTCTCCTGTCTTAGCCTCCCAAAGTGCTGGGATTACAGGCATGCACCACTGCGCCTGGCTAGTCTTATATTTTTTATAATTTAAATAAGCTCTGCTCCTAAGGCTGCTCTTGGGAATGACCTACCTGAGCAAATGTCTGGCAATGGTGGACCTATCCACAGTGACTCTGGAAGACGGCAGCACCACAGGGTCAGACATCAGTGTGCTCATGATAGGATCCAGGAACTCATCACAAGCATCTGCATAGGTCTCCTCCTCTTGTTGTTGGAGGTCTGCAAGAGACTGAGAACACAACACCTATTAGTTAAGTGAATTCACAGTGCAGCTGAATTCAAATGCTAAAAGGCTTTAACTTAATCTTGGTCATTAATAAATCTTGACAGTAATGACAAACCTTATCTTTATTACTTTTAGTTATTATTATTTTTGGTACAGAAGATTGAGCCCAAGGGTGCTTTACCACTGAGTCACACTCCCAGCCTTTTTTATTTTTAATTTTGAGATGAAGTCTAGCTAAGTTGCCCATGTTGGCTTCAAAGTTGCAATCTTCCTGCTTCAGCCTCTGGAGTTGCTAGGATTATAGGTTTAAGCCACCATGCCCAGCTTAGTTTTGTATTTTGAACTAGGGATTGAACTCAAGTGTGAACCATTGAGTTGCATCCTCAACTCTTCTTATTGTTTATTTTCAGGGTCTCATGAAGTTTCTTTCCTTTTTTTATTTTGGTACTGGAGGTTGAACTCAGGGGCACTCGACCACTGAGCCACATCCCCAGCCCTATTTTGTGTTTTATATAGAGACAGGGTCTCACTGAGTTGCTTAGCGCCTCGCTGTTGCTGAGGCTGACTTTGAACTCGCAATTCTCCTGTCTCAGCTTCCCTAAGTGCTGGGATTACAGGCTTACGCCACTGCACCCGGCTCATGAAGCTTCTTAATGCCTTACTAAGTTGAGGTTGGCTTTGAACTTGTGATTCTCCTACCTTAGCCTCCTGTGTTACTGGGATTACAGGCATGTGCCACCATGCCTGGGCTCTTAACTTTATTATTATTGTTGTTGTTATTATTATTATTTGTACCAGGGATTGAACTCAAGAGTACTCGAACACTGACCCACATCCCCAGCCCTATTTGTATTTTATGTAGAGACAGGGTCTCGGTGAGTTGCTTAGTGCCTCAACGTTACTGAGGATGGCTTTGAACTTGTGATTCTCCTGTCTCAGCCTTCTAAAGTGCAGGGGTTATAGGTGTGTGCCACCGTACCTGGCTATTATTATTTTTTTTTGTGGTATCAGGGATTGAACTCAAGGGTACTCGAACACTCAGCCACATCCCCACCTCTATTTTGTGTTTTATGTAGAGACAGGACCTCAGTGAGTTGCTTAGCACCTTGCTGTTGCTGAGGCTGGCTTTGAACTCGCGATTCTCCTGTCTCAGCCTTCCAAAGTGCTGGGATTACGGATTACAGGCATGCGCCACTGTGCCCGGCTTTATTATTATTTTTTAAACCTAGCCAAATTAGATATTTCAGAAGCATATTTAATATTTCATCCCAACTCTGAACTTCAAATTGGGACCTGCTGGCAGTTATGACTGGAAACAGGTCTAAGTATCAGTAGGAAAAGAATTATACCACATACAACATCTTTCTGGCAACAATTCTGTTGTAAATACCATAATCAAAAGGGGATGGGCAGGAGGGTTATTATTTGCATACTTAGAGTCAGTCACGCAGCCTGTATATGAAAAACAATTTCTGGATTTTGGTATAAACAGATATAGGAATTTAAAAGCAGCTTAAACATTTGATTACTATACAACTCTAAATCCTCAGGGATTCATCTGGCTAAGCTCTAGGCCAAGAATGAAGTCCAACTCCACAAAAAAGTAACTCAGGGAGAGAAGACTCATATCAGTAAGGATATTGATTTCGTTTTCTTTTTCCCTCCCTCTCTCTCTTTCTTTTTAGTACTGGGGACTGAATCCAGAGGTGCTCTACCATTGAGCTACATCTTCAGCCCTGTTTGAGACATGGTCTCACTAAGTTGCCCAGACTGGTCTCAAATTTACAGTTTTTTGCCTCAGCCTCTGGAGATACTTGGATTACAAGCATGCTCCACTATGCCCAACTCAGTAATAAAGGTTTTCTGTTAGACTTCTGTGCCATCTTTCTTTCTTCACCACTTCTAAGAGAGCTCTGTCACATTCCAACCAAAGGGACTAAGAGAATACAATACACTACTTTAATCTTTAAAGTATGTCTATTTCAGTGTAAGTTACCTACCAAGTATATGTGTAGAGAACAGAGAAAACAAAAATCAGTGATTGAAAACTATGCATCTTGAATTTAATCCTAAAAAGTTCTCTGCATGAACATTCTAGATTTTCAAGTCTACTGGTAACTCTGGCAAGTTTTAATAAAAACAGTCTCCAAAAATGTATATTCTTTTCTTCTAGAAGAAGCTTCTTTAATTTCTGTTCTTGTTCTCATGTGAAAAAGAGTAATTTTCGGGGCGTATATATACAAATATATACACATGCACACATGTAAAAATATGCAAATATATATTATAGCCAGGCGTGGTGGTACACACCTGTAATCCCAGCAACTTGGGAGGGTGAGGCAGGAGGATCACAAATTCAAAGCCAGCCTCCACAACAGCGAGGGGCTAAATAACTTAGTTGAGATCCTATCTCTAAATAAAATACAAAACAGGGCTAGGCTAGTTGAACTTAGTGGCCCTAAGTTCAACTCCAGTAACAAAAAAAACAAAAACAAAACCAAAATCAAAACATACACACACACACACCATATATATAAAATGTATAAATATATAAAAAATTATACAAAAATATATATTTGTCACATATATAAATATATATTATATATAAAATATATATAAAATATATGTATGTATTTTTGGTACTGGGGATTGAACCCAGGGCTGCTTAACCACTGAGCAACATCCCTAACCCATTTCATTTTTTTTTGAGATAGGGACTCACTAAATTGCTGAGGCTGGCTTTGAATTTGTGATCCTTTTGCCTCAGCCTACTGTATATGTACCAGGCAAAAACGAGTAATATTTACTAAGATGGAAGCTCTAGCTATTGATTGACAAAGAAGAATCACCTATTTCTAGTTTCTCAAGGCAATACTCTTTCTCCTTGAGATAGGGCAAAATTAAGCCTAGTTGAGTTTACAATGTGATTTTTGCAATCAACTTTTTTTTTTTTTTACAATGCTGAGAATTGAACTTAGGGCTCACACATGCTAGGCAAGTGCTCTACCGCTGAGGTGCAACACCAGTCTCTGTCAAAGTGATCTTTTTTGAGTGTATGTGTGTACTGGAGATTGAACCCACAACCTCAAATGATCTAGGCAAGCAATACGGTGCTCTACCATGAAGCCACATCCTCACTCCTTTTTATTTTATTGTGAGGCAGGGTCTCACTAAGTTGCAAGGCTGGTCTGGAACTTGTGATCTTTATGCCTCAGCTTCCCAAGTAGCTGTTTTTACAGGTGTTTAGCCCCATGCCCAGTGACAATGTTATTTTTATTGAATGTATGAGAAAACAAATTCTCTTCTTCCTCACCTTAATTCTCTCTGCCAAGTTACTAAAAGCCACAATCATATTCCCAGGCTTATTTATTTTCTTCAGGACTCGAACTGTCTGTGCAAAGAGAGTTGGGGAATAGGATCGTCCATCCTTAGGCACAGTGGCACAGAAATTCTCCTCATCCCTGGAAAGTCAGCATCAGAAAGAAACTGAGCATCAGAGGGTAGGTCGATGAGAAGAATACAGATGGAACAATCATTCTCATCACTTATCTTATATGTACTTTTTTTTCTTCTCTTTTTTTGTGGTGCTGGTGATTGAACCCAGGGCCTTGTGCTTTTCAGGCAAGCACTATATCACTGAGCCACATCCCCAGCCCTATAATGTACTTTTGATGTAGAAAGACTTCTAATTTTCTAGATAGGACATCTATCAAGTATCCCATAAAGGAATACTAACTTTCCCAAACGACAGTATAATTAGCAAAGATCAAGGCAGAATGTTGAAAATCCTCAACAATATCCCATGGATCATACAAAATCTCAGTTAATATTATAAAGATTCATTCATCAGCCAACTAGAAGTGACCATTTCTTTTCTCCTTCCATGCAACAGCAACCAGTCATTGTACTATCAAAACATTAGCATCCCTTCTGCTTGCCCAATTGCAATCTCAGATACCCAAGATTTAAGTAGATTGTGCAGATATCTGATACAAGTTGCTGGGGTTTGAAGTCAAATTCGCTGAAGTCCTTGACTTTTAAAGCACCCATCTTGGGGCCGACCAGGTGCTGCAGGAAGTAGTTCAGCATGGAGATGATACGCTCAGCCAGAAAAGGATGCACGAAAAGTGACTTGATCTCTGGAAAAAAAGTCAGAGTTTCTGAAAATTCAATCCATTTAGTAATCGTTTACTTATGTCTTGTTTACTTGGAGACCTGTGGGGCCTAGTATTTTTTAAATTACATAAGTAATATATTTTCACTATACAAAGTAGCAGGTAAGCAAAAATCAAAAACAAACTAAAAGAAAACAAAAACTACCACCCAGAGATACTGTTATCATTTTGCTAGATATCCTGGTTTATCTGTCCATATTTACACATAACATACATTTTTAAAACAAAAATGATTATATTGTATATATTCTGTAACCTTTTTTTCTTTTAAAATTTTTTTGTAGTTGTAGATGGACAGAATGCCTTTATTTTTTTAAGTCGTGCTCAGGTGCTAAGGATTGAACCCGGTGCCTCACATGATAGGCAAGCACTCTGCCACTGCACTATAGCCCCAGCCCTCTGTAACCTTTTTCAATAACTATTCCCGAGATATCGTACCATTTTAATAAAGATAGGTCCCTGTGCTATGCAATAGGGTACCAACTGGCCACATTTACTTTTACAATTTGTTTATTTATTTTTAGTTATAGATGGACACAATAACTTTTATTTATTTTTTATGTGGTGCTGAGGATTGTACCCAGTGCCTCATATGTGCTAGGAAAGCGCTCAATCCTGGCCCATACTTTTATAATTTAAATCAATTAAAATAAAATTAAAAATTCAACTATCCAAATTCCAAGTGTTCCAACAGTCATGCGTGGTTGGTATGTGTAGCACTGGACAGCCCAGAATTATAGATCATTTTCACCATCATAGAAAGTTTTTTTTTTTAAGTATTTATTTTTTAGTTGTAGGTGGACAGAATATCTTTATTTTCTATTTTTATGTGGTGTTGAGGATCGAACCCAGTGCCCCACGCATGCTAAGCAAGCACTCTACCACTGAGCCACAACTCCAGCCCCTTCCATCATAGAAAATTTTATAGAATAACAATGATTTACACCATTTTTTTGGGGGGGGGGCTACTGGGGATTGAACTCAGGGGCACTCAACCACCGAGCCATATCCCCAGCCCTATTTTGTATTTTATTTAGAGACAGGGTCTCACTGAGTTGCTTAGCGCCTTGCTTTTGCTGAGGCTGGCTTTGAACTCGCGATTCTCCTGTCTCAGCCTCCCAAAGTGCTGGGATTATAGGCGTGTGCCACTGTGCCAGGTGATTTACACCATTTTTAATGGCTACATAGTTTTTCAGTTTGTGATTGCACCATGAGATATTATTTAGTTTGCAGTGCTGGGGATGGACCTAGGGCTTTACACATGTTAGGCAAGCCCTCTACCGCTGAGCTACCTCCCCAACCCTTTTGTTTATTTTGAGGCAGGGTCTTGCTGAGTTGCCCAGGTTGGCCTCAAACTTGTGATCCTCCTGCCCCAGTCTCCTGAAGAGATGGGACTAGAGGGGTATACTATATCCAGTTGGCACTGATCTTCTTTTTTTTTTTTTGGTACCAGAGATTGAACTCTCAGGGGTACTCAACCACTGAGCCACATCCCCAGCCCTATTTTGTGTTTTATGTAAAGACAGGGTCTCACTGAGTTGCTTAGCGCCTTGTTATTGCTGAGGCTGGCTTTGAACTCATGATTCTCCTGCCTCAGCCTTCCAAAGTGCTAGGATTATAGGCGTGTGCTACCACGTCCAGCTGCCACTGATCTTCTTTTTGAAGCTTCCCTAGTGGTTTGTTTCCCCTCTGAAACATAGAGCATACTGTCCCAAAGTACACATTTTTAGTTTTAAGTGGGTGGATTCCCCAGGTGAAGCAGATCGTGATGACTCCAATTTTTTTGTAATAGCAAGGCTTAATGTCCTTACCTGATGTTAGGAAGGCAAGGGTACCAATTGTTTCATTGGACATGATGTTATGAAAACGTGCCAGCTGCCCAAACATCTGTAGGCCAGCCTCTTTCTCTCGGCGGGCTTCTGGGGTTAGACTATCCCATTCACCTCGGTCCTTCTCAATCTGCTGAATCTTTATCTTGCTCAAATACTATGGAAACGGGAGGTAGGATATATTAGAGAAGAAAAGTGCAGTTGAAGGAACATGACATTTAAGAGATCTTTAAAATCCACTCTTAGCTGGGAAAACCAGAGACCATGTAAGAGATATGAGCCTTTATTTGTCAGCAAAGTCTGAAGCTTAAAAAGAACTTTTTAAGCTGGGTGTGGTGGCACACATCTGTAATCCCAGTGACTACAGAGGTTGAGCCAGGAGAATTGCAAGTTCAAGGCCAGCCTCAGCAACTAAACAAGGCCTTAAGCAACTTACTGAGACCCTGTCTCAAAAAATAAAAAAGAGATGGGGATGTGGCTCAGTGGTAAAGCATCTCTGGATTCAATCCTCAGTACCAAAAAACTAAAAGGAAGAAAAATGGCATAATACAAGAAACCTAGGCCCAAACACTAGGCTACAGTGAAGAAACAATGAATCCTTCCTGAAAGATGAAAATGAAAAAACCACAAAAAACATAAAACCCGCAAACCAAAACCCATTTACCAAAAATGAAAGCTCTACAAAATATGTAAGATGTCTGGAAGAAGAACCATGATTATTTAAAACTCTACTTCTCATCATCCTTACTGTTTTAGCAAGCAAGTTAAACATATATTTTCACTGAAAATGCCATCAGTTTCATTCTTTCGCTCTACTGCTGTTGCTTATCAGGGTCTGTTAATAACAGAACCTATTCTCATTTTCTCAGAAAATCTATCTTAAATCTTAGGAGTGTAAGTTTATGAGAAGAGCAGGAGATCAAACTTTTCTCATAAACCAAACACGTATTTCAGGGTCTGCTTATCAATAAGAGGCGCTCATGACTGTCCAATAGGCTACCCTCAGGATTTACCTGTCTCATCTTCCTTTAGGTTACTATGGGAGCTTACAGGGAAGGAAGTTTTTCTGTCTGGGTACCCAAGTTTTACTGGAGAAATAAACAGTTTCATATGGATGGTTCAGGAAATGATGTACTGCAGGAGCTAAGAGACACTCTGCTGTATTTTACATTTTGAGAAATCCATGTTACACAATATAGCCAAGGATTTAGGAGGCAAAACAAACAAAAAATCCCCAAAACACAAACACAAACCAGAGATGTTTTAAGTAGTGATGAAAAAATCTGGATCTTTTAAAACAGAGGATTAAATATCATTGTCTAGTGAATCACAATTACTGACGTCTTTGGATGGAAAATGGTTGAAACATACTGACCAAAACCAAGATCCTCTGATTTTTTTTTTTTTTGATGATGTTGGCCTGATGACTTTTGCTGATGTACCTTGGTTTGGCTTCATTACACTATCTTTTTAACTCTGCCAAAGTACCCATCCTAGCCTATGAGGCTTCAATGACCCTTAATTTTTACTGTGATGGAACAATAACCTAGAAAGCTACATAATGGTAAACTCATAAAATTCTGGTGTTCAAGACTGGATACTCGGGGTATAGGATTGCTCTATCATGATTAAAAGATCAAAAATATGGGGCTGGGGTTATGGCGCAGTGGTAGCGTGCTCGCCTAGCATGCGTGAGGCACTGAGTTTGATCCTCAGCACCACATAAAAATGAAATAAAGATATTCTGTCTGCCTACAACTAAAAAATAAATATTAAAAAAATAAAAAAAATTAAAAAAAAATCAAAAATATATGTACTGACAACAATAATTTGGTGGTATAAGAGCAGCTAAATCCTTTTTTTTTTTTTTTTACCTGTATAGCTTCATCCAAAAGGAAGATGGCATCATTCATTAGCAGGTTAAGAAAGCGGAGGAAAAGTGGGGGGTTCATAGCTTCTAAATTCTTGGAGGCATAGTCAGCCAAATCCTGTAAGTTCCAGCCCAAGAAAAAACTGTGTCAATAATGAATCACATCACTGAGACTCATCTGAAGCAACTGGTTTCACAAAAAATTCTCTTACCTTAATGCTCTCCCGATAAATATCTGTTGCCCACATGTATCTTAGGATGGGATACATGGGACGGCGGTAATTAAACTTTTGTTCAAATTGATGGGGGTCTCCTAGAGTTAGGCAAGAGCAAGAAATCAGCAAGGGTGGTCTATTTGAGAGTGGCTAGTAGCTTATGCCTATGTGCAGTCACTTTCTTCTATTTTGAATGTGTCAAGGCTACTGACAAAATCTTCTCTAGGAGTTTCCAAAAGAACTAGAGTTAGACCAAGTGTTTGCTCATTTGCTTACCAACAAAACAAAATAACAGGGAAACAGATGTAAAAGATAACTTACTCATCAAGGGTGAAATAAAAGCCAAGGGAAACAGATGCTTCCTCATCCCAATGTGGAGTATGCGAATGAGGCCTCTGGGCCGACTGTAGTGTTGCTGAAAAGTCATGTGCAGAGTGGGACACTACACAATTCCCACATTCTTCATAGACAATACCCCAACTGTGCAGCCAATTTGTTCTTGATTATTCTGAAATATCAGGTCAGGAGCTAAAAATCTGAGCCTAAACTGCTTTTGAAGTACCAAAGTCTGGGTCATATAATGAAGAGTGTTAAGATGTGGAGTTTAAAGAACTAAATTTTCATTTTGGTTCTGCTAAATGCAAGTCTCTTAACTTTTAACTCCATTTTCTTTGGGGAAAAAAATAGAAATTGTACTATATGACAACTCTTTGGTTATATAGTTGCATAAAGAGATAGCCACAATGATTTATTGTGCAGTTCCTAATGTATGAGGAAGATTTACATGTACTATTTCACTGAATCATTGCTTTGACCCATATTATATCTGAGAAAACTAAGACCCAGAAGTGAGCAAGTAACAAAGCCAGTAACCAGCTGCTGAGCACGGTGACACATGCTTGTAACCTCAGCAACTCGGAAGGCTGAGGCAGGAGGATCACAAGTTCAATGCCAAACTCAGCAACTTAGCAAGATTTTCAGTAATTTAGTGAAACCATGTCTCCAAATAAAAAGTAAACAAAGGACTGGGGTATAACTCAGTGGTAAAGTGCCTCTGAATGCAATTTTCAATATCAAAATAAACAAACAACAACAAACTCCAAATGCAAATATGGAAAGGTTGCCAGTAAAATGTTAAGAGTTCCTTTAAATGTTAGTTGCTTTTTTTTTTTGGTACCAGGGTACCAGGAATTGAACTCAGGGGCACTAGACCACTGAGCCATAACCCCAGCCCTATTTTGTGTTTTATTTAGAGACAGGGTCTCATTGAGTTGCTTAATGCCTTGCCGTTGTTAAGGCTGGCTTTGAACACACAATTCTCCTATCTCAGCCTCCCAAAGTGCTGGGATTACAGGCATGTGCCACTGAGCCTGGCTCCATTTTTTTTTGATACCGGGCATTGAACTCAGGGGTACTCGACCACTGAGCCACATCTCCAACACTATTTTGTGTTTTACGTAGAGACAGGGTCTCACTGAGTTGCTCAGCGCCTCGCTGCTGTTGAGGCTGGCTTTGAACTCGCGATTCTCCTGTTTCAACATCCCAAAGTGCTAGGATTACGGGTGTGTGCCACTGTGCCTGGCTCAGGCTTCTATTTTGTATTTTATTTAGAGACAGGGTCTCGCTGAGTTGCTAAGCGCCTTGCTGTTGCTGAGGCTGGTTTTGAACTTGCAATCCTCCTGCCTCAGCCTCCCAAGCTGCTGGGATTACAGGCATGTGCCACTGTGCCTGGTATAAATGTTAGTTAAATGTATCATTGTATGGTAGGGCATTCCTTGAAATGGGTCTTATACAATTACTTAAAATATCTTGCCTATGAGTTGAAAGAGGGGGGCACGGTGGTGCATGCCTGTAATCCTAGCACTTTGGGAGGCTGAGACAGGAGATTCGCGAGTTCAAAGCCAGCCTCAGCAATGGTGAGGCGCTAAGCAACTCAGTGAGACCCTGTCTCTACATAAAACACAAAATAGGGTTGGGAATGTGGCTCAGTGGTTGAGTGTCCCTGAGTTCAATCCTTGGTATCAAAAACAAAAAAAACCCAAAAAAACAAAAACCAAAAAAAAAAAAACAAACAAAGAAAGAGGGTACTGTTGAATCAAACACAGAGGCTCAGGGATAGAGAGAAAAGGAATGCTGCTTGCTGGTATCCTTAATGTAACAATCAGATTGTTAGAAAGTCAGATGGTATGGTTAAAATAAAGAAATCTTTCAATCATTACAGTCTGCAGTTCTGGGCCTAGCTGCATGACTGCTTTACCTGTAAACTCGATGTCCACAAAAACCTTGATTAGAGCTTCTGCAAGTTGGGGTGCATGTGGAAAGTTGCAGAACACACGCTTCCGGTGGAACACACTGGATACCAAGGGATTTGGGGTCTGATCCAGGTGGGGCATCACTGCTTCTAGTACCTCAGCCAGTTTAGCCCTTAAGTGAGGATTTTTCATTCTGCAAAACAGGGCAGAAAGCAAGATGAGCAGATAAACTTAACTCCCAAAGTTATCACTCTGTTATCTCCACAAGAGGTGCCAACAAATGCTATACTATCATTACACACACAAAAAAGATGCACTTCTGCAGTTTTAAGTTTGTCAATATTGGGGTGATGCAGGGTGCACCATTTAACTGTTGAGATGACTGTTTACCAAGTATGAGGATGAGTACTTACGTTTCTATTTAATGCTTAGCCATTCAACTTTCTTCTCTATAAGGCATTATTTATTAAGTACTATTCTCTGACAGTTTTATCTTGGATAAACTTGCCTTGCCAAGCCTTCTGAGGGTAAAGATTAGGTTATACTTATATTATCCACAATGCTATAATGTTTGCCTAATCAATACTTTTTCATTTGTGACTAATCAGGTCTGCTCAGTTCAGTAAAGGGTTGGCTTCTACCTACTTCTCACTGATGCACCTCAGGGAATTGTGGGTCATTTTCTTTATTATGAAGCAATGTGCTCTTTTGTACACAAAATTTGTTTCCTTTGGCCTACATATCAGAAAATGAAGGAAGCAATCCTAGAAGCCATAGTATCTTCCTTTGGGAAAGAGGGCTGGAAGTTATGAGTGGGAAGACTTGAGATCAGAAGTAACACTGACCTAAGTTTACTGTTCATCCAACTCTGAACAGCAAAGCAAACTTTATTATACATTTAGTAGAAGAACATTAGCACCTGGCTGCCACTGGTAAGGTTTCTGGCAGTATGGTAACTATTTTAACCAGGGACTAGCAGTGGAATTCCCATCAGGTACCTTATATGCAGGTTCAAATTCTCTGTGGGCAAAGTCCTTTGCTTATTGTGCCTTTCAACAGTGGGATTTTTGGCTACCCATAAGGATGCTCAGGTGGTTCATTAATGTTAACATAACTTCTGAAGGCAACCCCTTATGATTCAGGCTTGTTTATTTCTTGATTTAGAAGTCTTCTGAATGTTTTGCAGCTCTAAACAGTGACAGAGCCAAGCTTTCAGCACTTCACCTTTCTATGCTCCCAGTGAAAATGGTGATAAAATGAAGGACATGCTCCAGGGAATCTGCTGACGTCTCCAAGATGTCATCAGCAAAGCGGCGGAGAAAAATGAGGAAATCACCGAGGTTATCTGCAAAAAATTCTGAAAAAGAAAAAATTCACTAGAATTAGCCAAACAGCTGTCTGCTAGTACTAAGCAACATTTATATTCTTCTCTTTCATGCTACTTAATGAAGGGTTAAAACAAAAACAAAAACAAAACAAAGGTCTTATTGATCTTAGGATCTTCTTTAAATGTATGTCAATTTTTATTTTATTTTATTTTTGGTACCAGGGATTGAATTCAGAGGTAGTCCACCACTGAGCCACATCCCCAGCCCTATTTTGTGTTTTATGTAGAGACAGGGTCTCACTGAGGTGCTTAGTGCCTTGCTGTTGCTGAGGCTGGCTTTGAAGTCGGGATTCTCCTGTCTCAGCCTCCCTAAGTGCTGGGATTACAAGCGTGTGCCACTGTGCCCAGTTCAATTTTTATTTTTATCCAAGTAAACATATGAACAGTAATGACACAAAATATTGTTAACATATTAACATGTGTTAACAGTACTTGGTTATAAGGTTAACCATAATTTAAAAATCCTTTAGGTATCTAAAGAATTGCTCATCAAGACTTTTATATTAGGTGACAATTGGCAACCAGACTCTAGGATGATCCTCTAATGGTCCTCATCTACTGGTATGTTCTTACACAGTCCCTTCCTACATTCTTCTAGGCTAGAAGATATACCCTGCAGTATACAATAGAAGTGGTGGTATATAACTTCTAAGATTAGGTTATAAAAGCTTTTCGTTTTCACTCTGGTCACTCACTTTGGGGGATGCCAGCTGCCCCATTATGAATGGTACTAAAAAGAGAGGTGTTGGGCTGGAGAAGAGACTGCTGGCCAAATGTGCAAGTAACTGAGGTCTGTCAACAACCACATGACTGGGCTTGTAAGTAGATCTTCTACCCCTGGTTGGGTCCTCAGATTCCTATGGCTTTGATTCACAGCTTGGATGTAATCTTAGGAGGTACTCTTCAGCCAGAACCATGTAGCTTAGTGTGCCTGAATTCCTGACTGGTAACTGAAATAATGTTTGTTGTTTTAAATTGGTATGTTTTGGGGTAATTTGTTATACAGCAATATATATTTATTTTGGTACCAAGGATTGAACTCGGGTACTTGACCACTGAGACATATCCCCAGCCCTATTTTGTATTTTATTTAGAGACAAGGTTTCACTGAGTTGCTTAGCGCTTTGCTGTTGCTGAGGATAGCTTTGAACTCATGATTCTCCTGTCTCAGCCTCCCAAAGTGCTGAGATTACTGGCATGTGCCACCGCACCCAGCTTGTTATACAGCAATATTTGACCAATACAGTGATCAAGAGCATTTAACCTGATTTGATGGATAATGTCTGCTGATCCCTCACTGACATGCAAACACACACAATCTCCCTTCTGGGTTAACTGACAGAAAATTTTTTTTCTTTCTAAAAAAAGCACAGGGAGAGTTAAAAATTTGTAAGTTTAATGTCAAACCATATTAATGACAGAAACTAACAACTATGAGAATTCTAGCTTCATTTAATCTGGGTTTTTTTTTGGGGGGGGGGGTATTGGGAATTAAACCCAGAGATGCTTTATCACTGAGCTACATCCCCAGTCCTTCCTGTTTATTTTGAGACAGGGTCTCATAAAGTTGCCAAGGCTGGCCTTGAACTTGCAATCCTCCTGTCTCAGCCTCCTGAGTTTCTGGGATTACAGGCATGCATGTGCCACCGTGCCAGGCTTCATTTAATCTTTTGAAGACTGTTTTCTGATATGCACAGCAATAGGGTCATAGAGCTGGAGAACATACTGTTAGTAACTTCATACTTTGATCAGTAGATATTTATAAGTTTGAGCTGTTTCTCCAAAAACAAATGATAACTAAGGAAGGGTATCTTGAGGACTAAACTTCCAAAGTGACCCAGTTAAACTTAGATGGCTAAAAATATAAGTTCCCAAGGGAGAGCCTGCTTACCTGGCACATAAGCCAAAGAGCTGTAGCCATCTGGCAAAGGAAAAGTTAGCTCTATTGGCTGTGAGCCTTCATTGCCTATGGCCAGTTGAACCAGCAGAACAGCCATGGACACCTGCAAATTTAGGCAGTTCTGTAGCATCTGTGGCTCAGTCATGGCAGTCTTGGTTGAAAGATAGATGGTCATCAGTCGTTCAAACTGTTCACGGAGATTGTCAGCAGCAGGGCTAGAACTCTGCTGAGCATCCCGCCAGGCAACCTGTAGCCGATGTAGATTTTGGTTGATTTTTACCATCTGATCATGCAACCTGCCCCCAAGAAAGCAGAAGAGACTGGGTCAGTAAGGCTCATAGGGAGACAGTCCATTCTAGAAAAACAAATCTTCATTTATGTATTCTAGCATTTTCTTTAAGGATGTAGGGAGCTGCAGTCTCAATGACACAGAGGGCACTCACAAGTTACTGACATGACAGAGGCAAGGTGCAAAGAACTGGAAAATGTTACCAATTATTCAATACAACTGAAGCTAATTACAAGTAGTTAGCAGCCTTCAGCTGAAGTGTACCATCCAAAGAGCTGCAGCTTAGGTCAACAGGGTATTATGTGAAATAATAATTATTAAGCAAAATACAAGAAGCCCATCAGGACAGTTTTACCCAACAGAAGTGCAACGATCATGCTTTGACGGGGTTATGAGGATGGTCTTATAGTTAGTCTTCTGCTCCCCGTTGTTTAAAATAAAATCAAATTGTTCTTCATGAAAGTTCACCCAAATATTCTCTACTGAAAGGAAGACCTAAGCTATGGATAACTGATTCTATGTACACAATCCAAAACCATTTCCTTTGATCCTATAGGTAATGTCTAGGGCCAGCTAAAAAACTAGATGACATTCATTTTTGTGTTTGAATCTAGGTGGTTAAGTAGATTAAACACATGCTAAAATTCTATGTATTGTCTTATTTAAAATGTCAATGGTGGACATAGAAAACTCTAATAAGGTAAAATTTCATTTTTCAGTAATTTGCTGAATTTTGAAAAATGCCCTTTATTAATTTAAGTATCCCGAGAAGGCATTAAAAATTGCTATTCCTTATACCCCTTCCTATAGAGAACTATGACTGAGTTGCTACCTCCGCCCCCTTATTTATACTGGTAGTCATACCTAGCTAAAAAGGGGAGAAAAATTACAGAGTGGCATAAGGCTAGTCAGAACTAGATCCCTTTGGAAAATTATAAACTCCAGTTCTCACACTTTTAGAATTTATTTTATGGTCTCACTGGAATCCCTTACTGACATTTTCTTAATCTTTGCCAATTCTGTTTCTGTGCTAGAGAGTAGAATTTCGCTTTTACATCAGGAGTAGTAAGTAGTGAAAATTCAAGAGTAGAAAATAAAACAGAAAATGAAAATAATTTCATTTCTTAGATGACAATAGGAAAATAATGATTTTAAAAAATTGCAAAATGTAGAGAAAAATAGCATATCTTTAATTTTAAAAAGTTAACAATCAAAAATTAAAAAATAAATTTAACTGCACAAAGCTGATTCATGTAAACAAAAATAAATTCATACAATGCTCTTTTCCTGCTAGATCTTCTATTGCCAGCCTTTAGAATGTCTTTTTTTTTTTTTTTTTTGGGCAGGGGTGGGGGGCACAGGGGATTGAACTCAGAGGCACTTGACCACTTAGCCGCATCTCTAGTCCCACTTTGTATTTTATTTAGAGACAGAGTCTCACTGAGTTGCTTAGTGCCTCTCTTTTGCTGAGGCTGGCTTTGAACTCAAGATCCTCCTGCCTCAGCCTCTTGAGCGGCTGGCATTACAGGCATATGCAACTGCATCCGGCATTTTTTTTTTTTTTTTAAAGAATTTAACCTTTATTTTATTTATTGGTTTGCATGTGGTTCTGAGGCTCAAACCTAGTGCCTCACCTAATGCTAGGCAAGCACTCTACCAATGAGTTCTAGCCCCATCCTCTAGAATAAGTTTCTTAAGACTCACTTTCTGGTTGTAGACACAACTAAATAGTTCATTCCCAAATAGTTCTTTTCTAGTGATAGCAAAAGAATTACCTGTGAAATCCCAAGTACAAGGTATACTCTGTTAGTGCAAGGTTCTCTGTTACAAGGTTGTAGTTCTGGGGAAACTTTGGCTCCTGCACAGCTGGGATCAAACAGGTTTCTTTGTCCAAACCTCAAAGAAGTTAAAAGCAATGGTAAATGGCTGGCGCCACAGACATGAATCTTGGTCTCCTGTCTCTCTGTATTCTTGTTCAGCTTCTACACTATACCAGTGATAACTTCTTTAAAACAAACCTCATCACATTACTTCTTTGTATAAAAATATCTTTTGTCTGACTATAGAAATAGTTAAATCTCTTGCTTAATCAATGAAATCACTAAAAATTAAAAAAATTATAATACTGTAATTTTTATAAGTGATAGGCAATGGACCAATTGTATTTATTCTGTGCTTTTCTATATTTAATATTATTTGCTTTTGAGCAGCATCATTTTTATAATTACAAGAATTATAAAACTGGAAAGAAATACATCAAAATTAAGAAGTGACTTGTTCTGAATGGTAGAATCATGAGTCACTTATTTTCTTTTCATTTCTCTGAATTGTTCAAGTTTTCTCCAATTTGGCCTTAACCTTCTTTTAACCCAGACCCGTTTTCTCCACCTCCTACCACCTACTTCTCATCCTCCCCTGCTCTAGACCCATAGAACTTCTCATTGCTTAATCATGACTTTCCACAGCTTTGTACTTCTACGCTTGCTATTCCCTTTGCATAGACTCTTTCTCCTTTGCCTGGTAAAACCCAACTTGTCTTTCAAGACTCAGCTATGAAGACCTCCAACTTCCATAGAATTGATTACTCATTCTCTCTTGAGAGTGAGTAGAATTGATTACCCACAGCTCAGACCTACAGCACATTATAATTATCTGCCTTTTTCTGGAGCCTCTGAGTTCAAAGAGGACGGCAGCTATGCTTTATTCATTTTTGTAAAGGATGAATGAATGAATGTTAAAGGCCGCCAGATCCAGAGAGTTCACACTAAAGCACAATATTTAAAAACTAAATTGTTGTTTTTAAAAATCTGCTTTTAAAAAACATTAAATAGCTCTTCATTATACCTGATTTTTTTTTTTTTTTGAGAAAGAGCCACTTTATCAAAAAGGATAAATAAGGGAGTGAAATGTCTTAGAAATTACATACACACACAAAGAGTGTACGAGAAAAGCCAGTTCCACCTACCTCTCATGTGTACATTTTTAATTTTTCGTTCTTCATCATTCAACTCCTTCAGGGCACAGTAAGTAGGATTAAAGGTGAGGAGCCGAGATGACCTGGGTTTGCAAAATGGCTGGCATAGCTTCAAGAGAGCGGCACCCAGATTCAGAAAGAAGGCATCCGAGGCATACATTTGGAAGAAGATTTCTGGCATCTGATTGGCCCAAATCTTGGTGCGGCCTGCATTTGCATGCAAACAGTTTCCCAGCCAGGACAAGATACAGTGTTTGGTTTCTGGAGAGAGCTGGAGTAAGTTCTTCAGCATCTGGTAGATCTTTTCATGGAACTGAGCCATGAACTGTTTAACCAGAAAACACAACCACAGAACATTCCAGTTTCACATTCTGTTTGCTTTTTTTTTAATAGGTTTTTAAAAAAAATATTTATTTTTTAGTTGTAGGTGGACAGAATATTTTATTTTTATGTGGTGCTGAGGATCGAACCCAGTGCCTTATGCATGCCAGGCGAGCACGCTACCACTGCGCCATAACCCCAGCCCTCACTTCTATTATTTTCTTACTCCCAAACCTTAGCAACTGGTAGTTTCTAAAAATTTGCTAATCTTAATCTTTCCCTTCACTCTCTGTGCCTCATCCCCTGGTTTTAGTTTTTAAAAATGTTTCTGGGCCTTGAGGAGAAATTTTCTGATCAGCTCCCAAACTGCAGACAATATTACTTAGTTTCATAGCAGTGTTTGCTAAACTTTTTCTGCAAAGCACTAGATTATAGTTTTGGCTTTGCTTGTCATATGGTCCTTGAGGCAGTTTTCAACTTTAATCAAGCCATAAACAGTACATATATGAATGGATGTGGTTGTGTCCAATAAAATTTTATTTAAAAAAAGCAGGTGACAGGTTGGGTTTGACTATTGCTATAGTTTGCCAACATCTGTTTGACAAAGCTGTGAAGATTAAATGGTGAATGGGAGACTTAAACCATCCCCACTTCAACCATTAAAATACCTCACGATGGCCAGATTTCTACTATAATTTATGCTAAAAGGCCCAACCAGAAAGGGCATAGATCAAGGGAAAGAAAGGCGGGTGGAGAAAAGGGGTTATAAGCTGAGGTTCAGTCAAAAGATTTTAGGAGCTAAGTGGTAAGAAATAGTTTGGTGAGAAGAGCCAGGGCTGAGGGGAAGTGGCTGTGCTACCACATAGGGCAAGAGTCACACAGCTTATTCTCACCCTCAATAGTTTTACCCTCTGCTCTTAGTACATGCTAAAAGAGGGCAATTTCTTCACATCATTATGGAAAAAGTCAATCATACCATTTTGCTTTCCCAAACAGGCTCAAGCAGCCTTATGTGTATATGGTTCTTGTGGACACTAATCTAAAATCAGGGGGATAGGATATCTCAGGAAACAGTTCCACCTGATGGATGTTGGCCTCCTGTACTTTGATCTCCTGAGGACTGGACCGAGATGGATTCAGGAAGTAGCCATGATTTTCTACCACACCCGGAGTCTTTAATAAGCAGGAGATATTCAGAATGACTCCAAGCAAGGTCTTCTGGTACATCTGCCCATTGCTAGGGTCCTTAGGCTGATTGTACTCTACAAAAACCTGCAGAAGAAGATAAGTTCTATTTGTCTGCATGGTAAGATAAAGACGATGACATGAGAGGACCTCAAAGAATTATGTCTATACAAAACTCATCTAATTTTCTCTTATAATATAATAATTATAATATTATTATTATAATATTTATAATATAGTAATAATATAGAGTCCTCAGGACAAGGAAGCATCAAGTATTAAATCTCCAACACAATAAATACATACCACCTTTCAGACCTACCTTTGCCATATCCTTTTGCCTAGTGAAATAGAGAAGAATATCTAGATATGCATACAACAGGATCTGGCACAGCTCCAGATCTTTTATTCGGCCCAACAAAATATCAAACACTGGAATCATGACTTCAGGAAATGTTCGAACTTCCTCATCTAGTATCAAGGCTTCAATGACCTCTTCTAGAAATTCAGTGACATCTTCAAAATCTAATGGAAGACATAAAAGAGAAAGGAGGCCACAGGAATATTTATTTATTTATTTATTTAATTTTTTAATTTTTATTTTTTTGGTACTGGAGATTGAACTCAGGGGTACTCTACTACTGAGCCACATCCCCAGCCCTATTTTGTGTTTTATGTAGAGACAGGGTCTCACTGAGTTGCTTAGCGCCTCGCCATTGCTGAGGCTGGCTATGAACTGGTGATTCTCCTGTCTCAGCCTCCCTAAGTGCTGAGATTACAGGCTTGCACCACCGCGCCTGGCTCATAGGAATTTTTATATGCTTTTACATGCTGGTACTCTCTTCCTCTGCTTCTTTTTTGAGGTGCTGGGGACTAAACCAGGGCTTTGTGCATGCCTGGCAAGTGCTTCACCACTGACCTATATCCCTAGCCCCACACACTGGCTCTTTTTTCTTTTCTTTTTATACTGTGGATTGAACCCAGGGGTGCTTTATCACTGAGCTACATTCTCAGCCCATTATTTTTTTTTTTAAACTTTTGTAGTTGTTGATGGACCTTTATTTATTTATTTATTTATTTATATGTGGTGCTGAGAATCGAACCCAGTGCCTCAAGCATGCTGGGCAAGCGCTCTACCACCAAGCCACAACCCCAGTCCCCATTATTTTTAATTTTGAGACAGGGTCTTGATAAGTTGCTGAGGCTGGCCTTAAACTTGTGATCTTCTTGCTTCAGCTACCCAACGTGCTGGGATTACAGGCCTATGCTACCACATCGGCTAGACAATAGCTTTTTATTCTTCTGATACTCTTTGATAATTCTATTGTTATTCAACCCCAAGATCAGAGTGTGAGCTCCCTTCCTTAATTTATACCAGAACCAAAATGGCTATGAGCTTTCCAATGAAATTAGAGAAAATTTAAATTTGGAAATCAAAATGTAGACGCTCAAAGATCTTATGTACTCACGGGCTCCTTGGATGGCTTCCAACATCAAATCTACCAGTTGCTCATGGATGTTTTGGTCAACATAGATCTCTGGGGTAAGGAGAACTGTTCGGGTGTTGGACACAGTGAGGTTCCTGCACTGCACTGCAAAGGGTAGCAGGTTTTCTGGAACTTTGGTAATCTGCAAATATAATGAAGAGAGGAAGAATACAGCTTTCGAACTTGGAACAAGGGTAGATATAAATAGAATGGAAAAGACACTGTGTCCCAAAATAATATTGGTCTCTTGTGGATGTCTGCAAATTCATGACAGACTTGTTCTTTGGCTTAAAATCACCTACCTGCTAAAATTCCAATCTGGAAGTGTCAAGCCTATTCTAATGCTTACACCTCACTGGAAATGAATTTATCCAGTCTTCTTCTCCTTTTTTTTTTAAAGGGTATAATATATAAAGAAGTTTGTAGAGAGAATAGGAGGTGTTGGTTAACTGGGAGAGAGATGGACTCCAAGCCACAGAAAGGAGATTAAATTAGAAGACAAATTCATGGTGCCTCTCATAATCAGTTGCAGATATACTATAATGTATATAAATTGATATGAAAGACACTGATTCAACTCCTGACTTTATGCTAAAGTCATACTCAAGAGAATAACAAAGCATTAAATAGGGATTATTCTTTCACCTCTTCCTTGGCTCTTTGGAAGCAGGAGTAAAGGTAACAAAAAATGTGCCTCTCTCCTGCATCTCGATCAGCAGACAGATTTAATGTTGTAGAAGAAGTCATGTTAATCAAGTGGTTTCCTGGATCTTGAAGTAATAAGCGAGCAAAGATGGCCTGTTAAGAAAAACAAACAAATTTAACAAATTCAAAGTTAATCTTAGAATATAAAGAGGTAAAAAGTGATTTTGACTATAGACTATTGCAAGAATCATAGACTAGGATTAGAGTGAAGGGGGAAAAAGAACTCAGTATCTTATTACTCTAGAAAATAATCACATATATAGTTATCCTAAATCAAGCCGAAGTGTTTGGCATATAGAATCAGTATAGAACAGGCATTAAAAGACCATATGTTGAACAGTATTGAGAATCAGTGATTAAACTTATATGCAAATCTATTATTCTATGTGACTTCTGGCTTCACTCAGAAGATACTTAAAATGTGTAAAGTTGAACTGCAAGCTGTTAAGTGTCTTCCCTATCAAACTTTTATCTCTTTAATGTTAATCAGATACTTGAGAGGTACCTTTGGGGGCTTGGATCCCCCAAAGGTCTATATGTTAAAGACTTGGTCCCTAGGTTGGTGCTGTTGGGAGATGGTGGAAACTTTTAGAAGGTGGGGCCTAGTGGGAGGTCCTTAGGTCATTGCCCTGTACCCTGAATGGGACATTAGACCCTAGTCTCTTCCTCTTTGCTCAAAGGTTCATGATAAAAGCAGTGTTTCTCCACCACATGCTCCCACCAGGATCTACTGTTTCTTTATAAGTTACTTCTCCTTGGTATTACATCAGAGTGATGGAAAGCTAACAATCAATCTAATCAAGCTATCCTTGATTTTGCAAGGATATAAAGAAGAAAGAGGACTGGGAATATTGCACAGTGGTAGAGCACTTGCCTACCATGGGAAAGGCTATAGATTGGATCCCCAGCATCTCAAAACCACCCCAAAACAAAAGCAAAACAAAAACAATAAAGCCCCCTAAGAAAATAGAGATGGACTTTGTCCTAAAGAATTGAATAGTCTAATAGGTAAGATCAGAAAGGTGCATAAAAAACAAAAAACAAACAAACAAACAAAAAAACACAACACAAGACAGAAAGTGACAATTCCCATTAAGATACACGGAGAGATTAGGAACTAAGAGGAGGGAGTGACAATTCCTATTTGGCAAGCTTTGAAAATAAGATGGCATTTTAACTATTTGTAAATAATGGGGTATATTTGGATATGTGGCCATAGTTGAGAGATGATTCCAAAAGAAGAAACCAAAAACAACATAAGAGATGGAGGTAAGCAACATCACAGAGAACAGTGAGTGCAATTTGGCTGCTTGTTAATTTTTGCTGAGGGCACCTATTAGGAACATAAGAATGATACCTGCTCAACATTGCTCATATCAAGCCAGTCTTGATCTTCCAGTTCTATTGCCATTTCTTCCAAATACACACAACGGCTGGGGATGCCATTCCCACTTTTCAAGCTTGGATCACCTGGGAAGCAGTTTTAATCTGATAGGTTAAAGACAATGGGGCAATGCTCCCGGTCCTATACAGACCACTATTTTGGTTTTTTTGGGGAGTCTTTAATTGAGACAGGACCTTGCTATAGTGCCAAGAATGGCCTTGAATTCCTGGGTTTAAGTGATCTTCTTGCCTCAGTCTCCTGAGTAGCTGGGACCTTAGGCGCATGTAACTACATCCAGTTCCAAACAGTTAATCTTGACAGCCTTTCTCTTGAATCCAGGTTTGACCCAGGTAATATCAAAGTGATCTTGATATACAAAGCAGTATCTAAAGATTTAAATCCTCCCTCCCTAGCCAGAGAGCACCAGCTTTGTTATAAACCTATTGTAATGACATTTAAAGAGTAAATCCCAGACACCGCACTAACTTTGGAGTTTAACCACAGATACAGCATAATGGGAAATCACTGTCTAATGCCCCTTAGGGTTCCATGTAAGAAGAAAATGGGTTTGGTTACTATTTCCATTTTCTTCAAAAGGTAGTACAGGCAAGTAGTTACAAGGCCCAGTCATTATAAAAGGAAAAAAATTGGATCTATCTAAATACTGTGTTTAGGTCATAACAAAAGCTTTACAGAAATATAAACATCGTGTTCCAGGAGTACAGTGAGATAATTTAACCATTAGAAACAAGAGGTTTCTGAGAACCAAAGAAGTCCTTAGCCCAAGCTGTAAGGATAGAAAAATGAACGGATTGGTTACAAGTCTATAACTCACTGTTATCCAGAGTAATGAGGAAGATCCTTTGGATCATGTGATTGATGTTGAGTTGCTCACATATCTCTTGCTGTGACCGGAATGAGCGGCTGATCTCAGCCACGGAGTAATCAAATTCATCCAGGCTCTCTGACACACTATTATCCGAATCATCAGGGCTAGCTGGGAGTTCATCTGCCAGAACATGTAAGATGTTAAACATCATATTCCTTTCTTTTAGAGAGAACCAAGGATATACCAAAAATGATAAATGTAATGAAGAATAGGATAATTTCAGATGTGAAACAAGTTAATCATCTAATTAGTGAACATCTCAAGTAGGGCAAGTGAAGTGCAGGATTCTGAAATCCCTGGCTATAAATCTTACCATATTTTTCAAAGCAAAAGTTTCATTACTTCTACCCATAATTGTATTCCACATTGCCAAAAATAGCAACATTACCTTCTGTACAGAATCCTAGTGAAGAATTACCTAATAGATTAAAATGCCTATAATTATTTTATTTTTGAAAATTTTTTTAAGTTGTGGATGGACACAATATCTTTATTTTATTTATTTTTATGTGGTGCTGAGGTTCGAATCCAGCGCCTCATGCATGCAAAGCCACAATCACTGAGCCACAATCCCAGCCTCTGTAATTATTTTAAATGTTTGGTTTTTTCCTGGAGACATTTGTTTTAATAATTCAAAACTGAGCAGGGATATATAGTATAGGAAGTTTCCTCTGAATCAATTCCCTACAGCCAACCACTCAACTTAGTTGTGTTCCAGACTTTTTGTTTTCTCTTTTTACATTTTTGTGTTATTTTTTCTAAAAAATGGGATCACATAATACATAATGCCCTTTAGCTGGCCTTTTAACATGCCCTACCCCCCCTTCCCAGGCAGGGTCTCGCTATGTTGCCCAGATTGGCCTTGAACTTGAGATTCTCCTGCCTCAGCCTCTCAGTAGCTAAGATTTTACAGGCACATGCTACTGTGCACAGCTCTCATTCCTTTCAGTAGCTGCACTATATTGTTTATTTTGCATGCATTGTAACTAATGTAGCTACCAAAATTCCAGGTTTATTCATCACCTGATTTGGTTGTTTCCAATTTTTTTATAATTTCAAATAATACTGCACTGAATATAACTTTTTTTAAATATTTTTTTTTAGTTGTAGATGAACGCAATATTTTTATTTATTTTTATGTAGTGCTGAGGATCGAACCCAGTGCCTCATGCATGCGAGGAAAGCACTCTACCACTGAGCTACAATCCCAGCCCCTGAATGTAACTCTTTTGTTCACTTGTGTATTTCTATAGGATAAACTCATAGAAGCAGAACTGCTGGTTCAAAGAACTTTTTTTTGTTTTGTTTTGCAATGTTCAGGATCAAACTCAGGGTCTCAACCATGCTCGGTAAGCACTTTACCAACTAAACTATATGTCCAGCCTGAGCCTGGCCATTTAAAAAGTTAACATATACTAGTAAGTTGCCCTCAAAGATAATCTGATTTACATGCCTACCCTAGTATTTGAAAGAATGTCTGGGGCTGGGAAAGTAGTTCAGTGATAAGAGCCCCTGGGGAAAAAAAAATTGAGGACGTGTCTTTGAAACTCATAAATTTCTTTTTTCTTTCTTTTTTTCCCTGCCCCCAGTGTTAAAGAGTAAACCTGAGGATTCTACTACTGAGCTACACCTCCAGCCTTTTTTCACTTTTTATTTTTAGATAGTGTCTTGCTAAGTTACCCAGACTAGCCTAGAACTTGCAATCCTCTTGCCTCAGTTTCCTGAGTTGCTGAGATCACAGGCATGTGCTATTGTGCCCAATAAATCTTCATAAATTTCACAGGTAAAAAAATGACCTAATTCAAGCCATGTGTGGTGGCGTACACCTATAATCCCAACAACTCAGGAGGCTGAAACAAGATGATCACAAGTTTGAGGCCAGCCTCAGCAATTCAGCAAGGCCCTAAGCAACTTAGATCCTATCCTAAAGTAAAAAATAAAAGAAATGGGGATGTAGCTCAGTGGTCAAGTACTCCTGGGTTAAATCCCCAGTACCAAAAAATAAAATAAAATAAAATAAAATAAAATAAAATAAAATAAAATAAAAACAACATAATTGTTGTTTTAGTAGGCTCATCTGGGCATGGTGGCCCATACCTATGGCTCATGCCTATAATCCTAGCAATTTGTGAGGCTGAGGTGAGAGGAGAGAGGATAAGTTTGAGATTTGCCTGTGTAACTTAGTAAAATCCTATCTCAAACAAACAAACAAACAAACAAAACAAAAAAAAAAAAAGAAAGAAAGAAAGAAAGAAAAAAGCACTAAAAAGTGAGAGTGGCACATGCCTGTAATCTCAACAACTCAGGAGGCTGAGGCAGGAGGATCACAAGTTCAAAGCCAGCCTCAGCAATTTAGTGAGGCCCTAAGTAACTTAGTGAGACTCTGTCTTGAAATAAAAAATAAAAAAGGCTGGAAATATGGCTCAGTAGTTAAGCACCCCTGGGTTCAATCCCTGGTACTAAAAAAATAAAAAAAGGTGAGACTGGAGGTTTTCATCATTTGATTATCATATGTACGTTGTTTGTCACATCTTTTGTTCTTTTTTTTCCCTTCCTGGTTTTACTTTTTTCTTATTGACTGAGTCCCTTTAATTTGTTTATAAACCAACTTAAAAAAAGACTGCGTTTTAGAATGGCACTCATATTGAATGATTATAACAGTAAGTGCTATTCACTAAAACCACATGAATCCAAATTCACCTTTCTCTTGACAGGATGGGTATTCTGAAAGTCCAGAAAATACTCTTAGAAGTAAGAGTTGCTTTAGTATGGTGAATTCTGAGTTTAGTAAAAATGAAGTTCAGTTTAGGAAGCCAAAGGTTTTAGCAAGGGTTTGACTGGTGGCAAACAAGTTGGACCTAATGGTATGATAAACTCTGTGTAAACAAACTAAAATGGTGAGGTGTCAAAATAGTAACAGAAGGGCATGTGTCTCTACCTTGTTCCCACTGCTTGCCATTTGCAATGCTCTCCACTTTAGCCAGCCTTACATTTGTTTATAGTTGGTTAAAAAGTCAGCATTGCTCTTGTCCATTGCTTCATCTATTACTGTCTACCACAGATCTGTTTTATCTTTACCTCCTTTTCTTTCAACTCTAATCACAAAGCAAGGACAACTCAGCTATGCATCTGACATTATTCTTTTTTTTTGGTGATGCTGGGAATCGAACCCAGGGCCTTGTGCATGCGAGGCAAGCACTCTACCAATTGAGCTATATCATCAGCCCCTGACACTTTTAAAAAATAAAAAAAAGGAAAATAGAAACATTTCTCTTTTTCTCAAAAGAGAAAATTATTCTTTTTGGACAGAGGACAAGGAGAGAAATTTCTAGTTTAAAGATTGTGAACGTCTAAAAGAGACTATTATATTTAGGAAATATCATCCTAATTCTTCTAGTCTATGTCTCCTCATAGGAGAAGAAAGCTGGACTTGACCTTAAATTTGATTTCAAATGAGATAAGCCATTTTTCTGATAAGTGAGAGATTATTCTGATTTTGTTTCAAATTAGATTTTCTTAGAAGTCTGTTTTATCAGTATTAAGCCACAAAACAGGCAGAAGAACAGAAAAAGTACTTCATTTGAGAGAGCCTCTGAAGTACTAGGTCAAAAGCTTTTATAATCTTTCCTTTTACATCTGCTTTCTACAGCTGCTTGTGACTTGTTTTCCATACCTACCACTTTGGTTTCCTATGTTAAAAAGAAAATTTATTGGGGCTGGGGTTGTGGTTCAGTGGTAGAGCGCTTGCCTAGCATGTGTGAGGCACTGGGTTCGATTCTCAGCACCGCATATAAATGAATACAATAAAGATCCATCAACAACTAAAATTTTTAAAAAAATAGACTTTAAAAAAAAAGAAAATTTATTTAAAAAGCTTTTACTAGGCCCTTTTTTTTTAAATGAAGCAGCTTTACAGCCTTAGGATTACAACTGGCATCTGTTCCTCTGTAACCACTCATTATTTTGTTTCTTTTAAAAAAAGGAAGAAAGGGGAAGGGAAGGACTCCCAAATAAAAACCAACAGCAAAAACAAACTTCTGTCTTAAATAGACAGAAAAAAACAATTTCTGCCCCAAACTTAAATTCCAATTATAATTAAGTACCCAAAGAGTACTTAATTTGGGAAGACTCCATTCTAGGTCATTTCATCTGCTATGACTGACTCCTTTACTTACCAGATTGCTGCTTCAGCTGCTCTTTTTGGATTGCTGCAAACTGTTTGGCATCAGCCAGGGAGCCAAAGAGAGCAGCAAAGGGGTTACTTGAGATGTTGTTGTTATTATCCTGGTCTGTCATTTCACTTTAAGGTATCCTCCATCCAGACCTAGGGGGAGGGGCTATGCAAAGGGCAGGTATTAGACTCAGAAGGGCAGACAGTACAACAGCTGTAACATACCTATGTTTCTCCTGATCCCCGCCCCTCTCCCCAATTTAAAAAATACACTTGAAAAGGCTTTGGCTCAAGATTTGTCAATTCCTGTTTCAAAACTCACGATGTTTTTGGCAAGATGGTTACAGACCTGCCAACTGAACATGATGGGCTGATCTGGGGACAGCTAAAACCAAAAAGTCTAGCCGGGCGCGGTGGTGGCGCAAGCCTGTAATCCCAGTACTTAGGAAGGCTGAGACAGGAGTATCGTGAGTTCAAAGCCAGCCTCAGCAACAGCGAGGTGTGGCACTAAGCAACTCAGTGAGACCCTGTCTCTACATAAAAACACAAAGGAGGCTGGGGATGCGGTTCAGTGGTTGAGTTCCCTTGAGTTCAATCTCCAGTACCAAAAAAACAAAAACAAAAACAAAAAACAAAAAACCCCAAAAGTCTAAAAAGTGTTCAGCTGGAACACATTTATCTGTCCACATGCTTCTATCTGCTATACCTTTAAGAAAACAGGTTAAATAGAATTATTGAAGTGGAAGAGAGAATTTCTATTAACTGTAACAACAAATGTGGTACATAGAAATAATGAGACCTATGGATTTCTAGTAAGTCTCAGCGCTGGCAGACTATTTTCATTTACCATGGGAGGACAAGGTGGAATCTGCTCAAACTTCTATGACTTAAGGTTGAAGCTGGGAATTCCTCAGCTACAAACTCTTGGATTTGAAATGGCAAATCAGGACTGAAACCAGATGAGCTATATGTTGTGAGTGTTTAATATATATTAAGCAACTGATCTCTTTTACTAAGCCTAAAACTAATATTTATTTATTTATTTATTTGGGTACCAGGGATTGAATTCAGGGGCCCTTGACCACTGAACCACATCCCTAGCCCTATTTTGTGTTTTATTTAGAGACAAGGTCTCACTGAGTTGCTCAGCGCCTCACCCTTGCTGAGGCTGGCTTTGAATTCGTGATCCTCCTGCCTCAGCCTCCCAAGCCACTGGGATTACAGGCATGTGCCACAGTGCCCAGCTCCTAAAACTGGTATTTATTCAACTAAAATCTAAAGAGTCTTTGCTTAATTTTATTTCAACATTTCACTATTTATCTTATTTTTTACAATACCATAGGAACACAAATTTCAACTGTCAGGTGTACTGTGGAATATAAAATTGTTAGATACCTCAAAGGTGTTTAGAGGAGCTGACTGAGCCTGCATTTGCACTCTTCTGATTATATGTCCTCATTCAAGGTCAAGTGAACTCAGTGGTACAATGGGATGAACAGAACTCTCTGAAAGGCTTTTCCCCATAAAAATACAACACTAAAAAGGGTGGGAAGAGACATAGGGCATGAATAATCCTCTTATAAGGATGCTGATACAAGGACAGAAGCCTTAGAAAGAATGTGGGCAGGGATATAAGAAAACAAAAAAGAACATTTGATCTACTCAGTTTATTGAGGAAAGATTCCTTATAGAATCATATTAACAAAAGTTAATGCAAATCATAATGTTACCCTTAATTACTGCAGGAAGAGAGTTTATAACACTTCTGAACAATTCTAAGGCATCTCTCCCAGTTGCTTTAGAAGATGTAAAGCATAAGAGCTAATGGCTAATTAGCTGTAATAATTTAGGCCGAATGTCTAGTTTCCTTTCAGTATGGCATAGGACTTTATAGCCTCTAGGAATTGAAATGTCAGACACTGCTCTCTATGTATTTTATTTTTTAACATGTATATTTTAATTAATTAACTAATTATTTTTTGTGGTACTGGGGATTAAACCTAGGGGCCCTCTCCCACTGGGCTACCTCTCCAGTCATTTTTACTTTTTACTTTGAGACAGGTCTCACTAAGTTGCCTGGACTGGCCTTCAATTTGTGATCCTCCTGCTTCAGTCTCCTGAGTTGCTGGGATTACAGATGTGTACCACTGCACCACTGCATCCCACTTACCATGTATATTTTATTTGAGGTAAATATAAAAAGGGCTATCTATTTAGTGTTGGAATTAACAACAATCCTCAAGAGGGCTTTCCCCCGTGTAACCACTGCACAAGCTTAATTATCACTTCTAATTCAAGTGGAGGTACCATAAATTGTCTCACTGTTAGCTGGGTAATATCAGAGGTACTGTGCATTCCAAGGGAAGGTAGTAAGTAGTAAAAAGTGTAGTAAGCTTCTGTTATTTTTGGTCTCCAAAACGATGTCCCTTTTTCTAACATGACACCCTCAAATTTTTCTCTGGATGTTAATTCTACTCAGTTCATGGGTTCCAAAGGGGTTGACCTCATCTACTAGTTCCAGGATGCAAACAGGAGACTGGTCTTCTCAAAGTGTATGACCAAAGTGACTGATATAAGAGTTGGCATAAGACCTTATCAAGGCCTGTAAGAGTCAGTGAACACCAGTTTCAGGCCTTTGACTGAACCTACAGAAAAGGGAACTAACTCTTCTTTCCTGTTTGGGTTGCTAGACTTGTAAGATAAAACCTAGAGCTGCCATCTTTACACTATCTAAAAAGGCTTACCTTACTAAATTAACAAAGAGAAAAACAGTTGAGAGATGGAAAGACAGCCTTCCAGACTTCTCAGTTATAAGTCAATAAATTCCTCTAAATTGCATAAGCCAGTTTGAACATTAAAAAAAAAAAAAAAAAAAAAAAAGCTGAGGAGTCCAGACCATTGCAAAGGAGATGCACCAACATGCAGAAAGGAATCTGAAAGCCAGGAATATAGAACATATGGCACAGGCTCTTAAGACTATATAGAGAGAGAGGATTTATCACCATAAATGGCACTATTTCCTTCTTTCTCAACACTTCTCTGTCCCATTATATAAAGAAACTTGCTTTCTATTACATTTTTGTCTATACTTCTGAGAGTTTCAAATTTCTATCCTGTATCCCTAAGCAGATTTTCTGCTTTACTAAACTGTAAGCTCTTTGAGTACAGGTTCATATCTATTCATTTTTTCTTCATGTTTGGCAATACACTTCACAATCACAAAATCCTAAGTAGATATTTATTGAATGACTCAAATATGACATGTAGTTATTCCTGAACCCCTTGTCATTAATAGCATTACTCGTGATCCTACTTCAAGGTAAGGACTTTACTACTTGTCTTGGGAATGCAGTGGAAGGTTAAGCTACCAGACCAGGCACTGTGGCTCTTTGGTTTCTAAGCATGTGCAGAACTGAGAATGGAAATGTATCTGTTATCTCAAATGTCTGTTGAAAACAAAAAGGTTTATGCCTACCTCTCTAAGAAACTTCCTTCCTTCCTCTCTCCCTCCCTCCTTCTCTTTATCCCTCTTTCCTTCTGTCTTTTGGTGAGGGGTACTGGGGATTTAACCCAGAGGTGCTTCACCACTGAGCTGCATTCCCCAGCCCTTGTTATTTTTTATTTTGAAACAGGATCTCACAAAATAGCTTAGGGCTTCACTAAGTTGCTAAGGCTGGCCTTGAACTTGCACTCCTCCTGCCTCCGCATCTCAAGTTGGTGGGATTACAGGTTTGTGCTGCCACACCCAGATAGCTCATCTTTTTCATATGTACTTAACATCTATGCAAACTCTTCATAGAAAAAAGGCTAAACTGCATAACCACTTACGGGAAAAAGGAGGACTAATCACTTGATGAGAACCTTTGTGGAGATGCCAGTTTAGATTTATTCAATAAACATACAAAGTAAAAAAGAGTACCTAGATATCACCCACTCCAAAAGAAAGGTCTTTTAAAATGGAACCTTGATATTTTTGCTTAGTATTCAATAATGTACTATTTTAATCCTCTTATTTTCAATTTCCATACAGAGATACAACACTACCCTGTTGTCAGTCTTTGGGATGGTACAATCAATAATCCTCAGCTTTTGGATTTGATTCTTTCGGAATAAGTCCTCCTTGAAAATAAATTGTACACTGTATACCCACTGCAAGGGTCTACATCTATAAGAGACATCTACCTCTGGTTCTACAGAATTCTCTCACCCTCCCCAGATTCAAGCTCCTGTTTATAAGCAGTGCTAATCCTTTAATGGCCACTGTCAGCTCTTGTGAGCACACAAATGTTTTAAAATCTGAGTTGACACTTTTAAAACAGAAATATCTGAAACACCTTGTAAAACTTGAATTGTTAAAATCAAGCCTTGTAAGCTGCAGGTGTAGCTCAGAGGTACAGTGTTTGCCTAGCAGGTGTGAGACCAAGGTTCAATCCCCAAACCACAAAATACATAAATAAATAAATAAACGAATCACACTCTATCAAGTCAACCCTGTGAAGTCTCCATCCTTACAGAATAAACAACATACATCAAATAAAAATAGGAATAAAAAATGCTACCAGTGTAATATATTCTACCCAATAATACTTTCAGGTTATGTTAATGTAGAAACAAATCCTTTCAGCACATCTGTCTGCAAGCTAAAAGGACCTCATCAAGTAAGAAAGCAGAGAGTACTCCTTGTTGGGCCCCTTTTTATGTCAGATGGGCTCCCCTGTGGTACCCAAACAGTTAATGATGGTGAAACTAAACACATTTCTGCTCTGGATGTACAAAACTGATCCCAAAGGGAATAACCATTAAATATAAGCTCCGGAGCTGCGGTTAATTTTAGGAGTGTCCTCTTCACCTAAGAAAACATGAAGCAGAGTGCTAGAAGGGCATCACTTGCCTTAAGAACTGTCAACATCTTACCATAAGCACTTAACTGGTTTGATTACTATGACTGGTGCTTAATTTAACCCTCTTGGCATATGGCTATCTGTTGTCTATTCTATATTTTATCCCTCCGATTCCATAAGGGATTCACTGGGAGGAGGGAGACCCACCCGCCTGGAGCATGTTTTAGAGAAAAGAAGTCAAAAGATACACAAGGACAATAGTCTGGCCTTTTCCAGGAGCAGTATAGCAAAGGGAGAGAGAAATGTACTGAGAAATTAGAAGCTGGAGCAATGTAAGGGTTTCCGAATCTGACAGGGTCGAACTTCATGAAGGGGAGAGGGTCTCTGATTAGAAATGCACAGGAGAGGAATTTAGAAGAGGCTTGTGCTGGCATTCGACTAGGAGAAAAGCTGCCACTGTTGACTCAACAGTCCCCTCCCCTCAAGCTACATTCTCTTACCAGAGCCTGAAGGGCCAGCAGCGACGACACGACAGTCTCAGGGGCCAAAGGGTTCCCACTTCCGACTCAGCATGGCAACCGGAGCTGACATCATCACTAAGCGCCGAGGGGTGTGGACTCTCACCTCCGCGCCGGAAATGGGGTGCGTCCGCCCACGCGAACAAATGGCACGTAAACACCCCCATGGCGCAGGCGCCGGTTTGCTTGAAGCCGGCTGGGGCGGAGCGGAAGTGGCCGGAAGTGGTTGAGGGATCGGCTTGGGGTCGAAGGTGGGGTCGGAGGTGGGGTCGGAGGTGGGGTCTGGTGGGCGAAGCGGTTTGGAAATTAGTGGGTTATGAGGCTGGTCTTTGGAAATCGCTGCACCTAGGGCAAATATAACTTGGTAAACTTTGGCCCTGGTCGCAAACTCTATGGGTTTCTGTTTTCTGATTTTCCCACTGGTACCATGCCTTTCCGAAGAACCTTCTATAAGTTTTCATGAATTATTATTTGTGAAGCAGTAACAATAACAGCGAAAACGACGAAGAGTTGAATATGTTTATTAGGTGCCCAGCAATGTGCTTTTTTTTTTTTTTAAACTGGATTTCCCGTTTTTTATCTGTACAGTGGCAACAATATACAACCTACAGGTTCGTTTTGAGATATGCAAAAGTCATGGGAGCAGCATACTTTTTAAAGAGAAGCACTGTGCAAGTGAAAATACAGTTTATGGAATGATAAAAATTTTGTAAGCTATATATGTGATAAAGGATTAATATCAAGAATATATAAAGAACTCCTACAATACAATGACAGAATACCAAACAATCTAATTCACAGATAGGTGAAGGAATTGATTAGACATTGCTTCAAAGAAGATACCCCAAATCAATAGTCATTGGAAAAATGATCAAAACCGTACTAAGATACTACTTCATTCCTACAATTGATGGGTTTTATGTTTTTAAAAAAGAAGACAAACCGGGCGCAGTGGCGCATCCCGGTAATCCCAGCACTTTAGGTGGCTGAGACGAGAGAATCGCGAGTTCAAAGCCAGCCTCAGCAACAGCGAGGCGCTAAGCAACTCAGTAAGACCCTGTCTCTACATAAAACACAAAATAGGGCTGGGGATGTGGTTCAGTGGTCGAGTGCCCCTGAGTTCAATCCCTGGTACCAAAAAGTAAGACCCTGTCTCTACATAAAACACAAAATAGGGCTGGGGATGTGGTTCAGTGGTCGAGTTCCCCTGAGTTCAATCCCTGGTACCAAAAAAAAGAGAGAAGACATTTGTTAGTGAAGATGTGGAGAAGTTGGAACCTTATGCAGTGCTGATATAAAACAATGCACCACTTTGAAAAAGTTTGGTGGTTTCTCAAAAAGTTAAACATAGTATTATCATATGACCTTGCAATTCCACTTTAAAACAGATGCTCAAAAGAATTGAAAGCAGGGACTTAAATTGGTGCTTGGACACCATTGTTTTAGTAGCATTTTTCATAATAACCAAAAGACAGAAACAACCCTGAATGTCTACCAACAAATGAACGATAGACAAAATATATAAATACTGTATACTATCATTTGACCTTTAAAAGGAATGAATACATGCTACCACATGGATGGACATTGAAAACATTATGCTATGTGAAATTAGTCATATGTAATAATTCTATATAATTCAACTTACTTGTAGTACCCATAATAGGCAAAGTCATAGAGGCAGCCAGTAGAATAAAGATTACCAAGGGTTGGTGGAGAGGGTAGTGGGAAATTGTTTTCTAATGGGTACAGGATTTTTGTTCAGGATGATGAAAAAGTTCTGGAAACACATTGGAGATGGCTGCACAACAATATGAAGATATTTAATGTCATGGAATAGTACACTTAGGACTTGTTAAAATGATCAGTTTTGTGTTTTACATATTTTAACTACACACGCAAAAAGCAGTATGCAATCTTTAGAATGCCTACTACTTGTTCTCGTTCCTTGAGATAACATAATGAAAAAAACCCATGTCCTTTCCTTCCTGAAATTTACAATCCTTTCCTGAAATCTGCAATCCTTTCAGAGTGGAGTTGTAACATAGTATTTAACATTAATGAAGTGACTGGGGATGTAGCAGTGGAAGAACTCTTGTCTAACATGCACAAGGCTTTGGGTTCAATCACCAACACTGCAAAATAAAATAAATTAGTGGACACATGATGGATTATTCAATAAATATTTCTGGAATAACTAGGCAGCTATCTGGCTTAAAAGTAGTTCAACCTGGGTGCTGTGGCGCTTGCCTGTAATCCAGCTACTAGGGAAGCTGATATAGAAGGATTGAAAGTTTGAGGCTAGCCTGGTCAATTTAGTGAGACTGCATCAAAATTAAAAATCAAAAGGAACTGGCTATTGCCAGTTGTGGTGGCACATGCCTGTAATCCCAGCACCACAAAAAACAAAACAAAAAACCCCCAAAACAAAAAACCCAGACCCAGCTGTTTGGGAGGTTGAGGAAGGAGGATTGCGAATTCAAAGCCAACCTCAGCAATTTAGCAAGGCCCTCAGTAACTCAGTGAGACCCTGTTAAATAAATAAAATATAAAAAAGAGCTGCAATGTGGCTCAGTTGTTAAGGCTTCTGTATTCAATCCTTGGTACAAAAAAAAAAAAAAGAGAAAGAGAGATGGGGGACTTGGGGGATGCAGCCCAGTAGTAGTAGTAGTAGTAGTAGAGCATCCCTAGTGCCAAAAAAAAAAAAAAAAAAGTTGGTCAATATGTTAGGCCTTGCATTAAAATTAATTCAAGATGAATCAAAGATTTAAATGTAAAAAATGAAATCATAAAAATGCTAGAGGAACTGATGGGAGAACTTTTTAAAAATAATAATCTTGGGCTGGGGATGTAGCTCAGTGGTAGAGCGCTTGCCTTGCATGCGTGAGGCACTGGGTTCGATCCTCAGCACCACATAAATGAATAAAATAAAGATCCATCAACAACTAAAAAAATTTTTTTTAATTAAAAATAATAATAATAATAATCTTAAAATGGAGGAAGACCTTTCTAAATATGGAACATAACCTAGAAGCCATAAAAGACCAGTTAATGCTATTTCATGCATATACTTGGAAAAATTAACCAGAAGCAACATCAGAAAACATATAACAAATTTTCAGAAACATTTCCTGAAAATTAACCAGAAGCAACATCAGAAAACATATAACAAATTTGTAAAAATCCTTGCAACTAAGTCACAAAATATCTAGTTCCCCAAAATGTATGGAGCTAGAGCAAATCAATATTAAAAAAAAGTCCAAGGTATGTGAGCCTATATTTCATAAGCAGGAAAAACAATTGGTTCACTCCCAATTTTAATAAGAAAAATGTTAATTAAGACTACATTGAGATGCCATTTTTAACTTAAATTGACACAGTTCAAATAGTTCAATAATACACCATGTGTGGAGTAACAAGCACTTTTGTTTATTGTTATTGGTAGTGTATATTAGTATAACCTCTATGAAGTACAATTTGGCAATATTTAATAAAACTATAAGTGCAAATCCATGATGGTTCAACAATTCTATTTATTTTTACTTGTTTTAAATAATCTTAAGCATGTTCAAAATGACATTTATCATTAGACCTCAAGTAATAAAACACTAAAAATTATAAAAAGAAGGCAGGAGAAAATCTTCATGATCATGGATTTGGCAAAGACTTCGTAGAGATGACCTCACAAATACAATCGTTAGAGCTAGGGGTCTAGCTCAGTGGTAGAGTGCTTGCTTAGCAGGCACAAAGTCTTGGATTCAATCCTCAGTACCTGGGATGCGGGGAGTGAAACACAGCTATGTAGTGGCACACGCCTGTATCTCAGTTTCTTGGGACACTGAAGCAGGAGGATTGCAAGTTCAAGGTCAGCCTAGGCAATTTAGACCTTGTTTTAAAAGGAGGGTGGGGAAGGCTGGGGGTATAACTTGGAGTATTGGCTTGTACCAATATGTGTGAGGCCCTGGGTTTGATTTCTATTACTGCAAAAGACCATGGAGGGAAGTGAGTAGTGCTGAATTTGGTGGTGCACAAAATTCTTGGGCAATTTTGACAGACATCATCTCAAAAATTTTAAAAAAGGGCTGGGAGTGTAGCTCAGTGGTAGAGTCCCTGGGTTCAATTTCCAGTACCAAAAAAAAAAAAAAAAGAAAAGAAAAGAAAAACTACAGAAAACAATCCCAAATTATGTATCTTTTTTTTTTTTTTTTTTTTTGGTACTAGAGATTGAACTCAGGGGCACTCGACCCCTGAGCCATATCCCCAGCCTCATTTTGTGTTTTATGTAGAGACAGGATCTCACTGAATTGCTTAGTGCCTCGCTGTTGCTGAGGCTGGCTTTGAACTCACCATTCTCCTGTCTCAGCCTCCCTAAGTGCTGGGATTATAGGCTTGCGCCACCGTGCCCGGCTCAAATTATGTATCTGATAAAGGATTTGTAACGAAAAGTATGTAAAGAACCTTGTCAACTGAACAGTAAGAAGACAAACAAACCAATTAAAAAATGGGCAAAAGATCTGAATAGACATTTCACTAAAGACATTTGAACAGCTAATACATTCATGAATAGATGTTCATTAGCCATTTGGGAAATGCATATTAAGACTATGATATTGTCGGGTGTGGTGGCGCACATCTGTAGTACCAGCAGCTTGAGAGACTGAGGCAGGAGGATCTCGAGTTCAAAGCCAGCCTCAACAATGGCGAGGCGCTAAGCAACTCAGTGAGACCCTATCTCTACATAAAATACAAAATAGGGCCGGGGATATGGCTCAGTGGTCGAGTGTCCCTAAGTTCAACCCCTGGTACTCCCCCAAAAAGAATGATATTATTTAACACCCACTAAAATGGCTATTTTTAAATGGACAGTGATAAATATTGATGAGGATGCAGAAAAACAGTGGCCCTCATAATTGTTGATGGGAATATAAGATAGTACAACCAGTTTGAAAAAAATGGACAGTTTCTTAAAAAGTTAAACATGAATTTGACATGTGATCTAGCAATTCTTCAGTTCTAGTTATCTAACCCAGAAAAATCAAAACATACCTACAGAAAGAATTGCTTGAGAATGTTCATATTACCATTATTTATAATAGTTTCCATTAAAAATGGAAACAACCCAAATGTCCATTTATTGGTGAATAGATAAACAAAATGTAGAATATCCATAAAGTGAATTACTATTTAGCAACAAAATGAAACAAAATACTGATATATGCTACAATGTGAATGAACCCTGAAAACATACTAAAGGATATAAAGATCTCATGCTGTATGATTCCATTTATAAGAACTGTCCAGAAAAGGCAAGCTTAAAGAGACAGAAAAGTTGGGTGTGGTGGTGCACACTGCAATTCCAGAAACTTAGGAGGCTGAGACAAGAGGACGACAAGTTTGAGGCTAACCTCAGTAACTTAGCAAGGCCCTAAGCAACTTATGGAGATCCTTTCTCAAAATAAAAAACAAAAAGGGCTTGGGGTGTGGTTCAGTGGTTAAGCACCTGGGTTCCGTATCCAGTAACAAACAAAAAACAAAATGAAACAAAACAAATAAATCATAAAAATTTGTAGTTACCTAGTTACCTTATCTTTGATGGCAAAACAGCACATCTTTTTTTTTTTTTAAATATTTTTTTAGTTGTAAATGGACACAATTTCTTTATTTTATTGCTTTGTATGTGGTGCTGAGGATTGAACCCAGGGCCTCACGCATGCGAGGCAAGCACTCTACCACTGAGCTACAATCCCAGCACCAAAACAGCATGTCTTAAGAGAGTGATGGAAATGTTCTAAGACTGAATTTTGGTAATGGTGAAGGGTAAACTTGCTAAAGATTCTGAGGACAAGTGAATCATTTAAAATAGGTGAATTTTGTGGCACACAAATTTCAATTCAATGCAATTATTTAAAAATGACATTTATATTAGTCATTGTAGCATTGTCGTAAGAGGGAAAGATTGGAACCAACTTAAATGTCCATCAATAAATGACTGTTTAGGTAACTTAAAATGAATCTATACAATGTGACTGCATTTTATAAAGTTATTTATATACTGGAATATATAATCTTCAGGTTTTGTGGAAGTGCAATATGTATAGTAATGGTATCATTTGTGCGCAAAATAGGAGAAGGGAAAATAATGTGTATTTGAGAATTTTATGCTTAGAATACCTTCAGGAAGATATATAAGAAACTGGTTTACCTCTGGAGAAGGCAACTGACTGGTGGCTGTGAATGAAAGTGGACACTGCATGTTTGAACCACGTGAATTATGACGTATACAAAAACTCAGTAAAAATTAAAACTAAAAAAAAAATTTATGTTCTAGTAGAGGGGTTGACCTTTTTATTTTTCATTTACATTTTTACCAATAGGTGGCGCTCTTGAAACACCACATTGTACTTATTTTTACCTCCCACCCCCCAGAGATTGAACCCAGGGCCTCACACATTTCATACATGCGAGGCAGCTGGACAAGTGCTCTACCATTGTACCATAACCCCAGCCTTGACTTTCATGTTGAGAAAAACCCAAATTTACCCTGATGGCTCCTCCTCTCCATTTGTCATCTCTGCAAACCTTGAGTTTAGAATTAGGGCTCAAAATCTCTCTGCTGAGAGCTCTCCAAAATGTATTGCTTCGATTCTGAGAACTGAATAGAAGAGAGAACACCTGGATTGAAAAAAGAAAAATTGAAATTAGTTGGAAAATCAAATAATGCTTTTAGTAAGCCCCAAATAATAATTGGGCTACTACTGGCATCTGGCGGATAGAGGCCAAGGACCCTGCTATAATCCCTGCTATGCACAAGACAACCCAAAGAATTAACAAGCCCAAAATGCTAATAGTGTAGATGTGGAGAAACCCTAATAAGTTTAATATTCAGCATCTCTGTGGCTTGAGGCCCTGCTCTAAGAAGATTTGAATACACACAGCATTCATATTTTCTTAGGTCAAAGCACGCGTACTAAAAGGGACTCCACAATCAACTGCTTCTCATGTCTGTCTGCCTGCCTGTTTCTGTCTCTGTGTCTCTCCCCCTCCCCCCTACTTTGATCCTTGTAGCTGCTTGGGGAAGGGAGACAGACTTGGTAGCAGTTGGGAGAGAGGAGATGTAAAGGCACTTACTCTGAACTGGTGTTGAAGAATGACCTACTCTGACTCCTGAGCTCACTTCTTCCTCAAGTGGTTTCCTTGAAGACGGCTGTACTGGTCATCTTCTCGATCCCTGAGGGGCTGAAGAGGATAGCAAAGTAATAAATCCATCTTTCCTGCCCCCTTTTAATTAATTTGGTGCATACTGATTGAATTCTTTTTTCTTCCTCTTCTTTCCTTTCTCTTCCCCTCCTCTTCCTCCTCCTCCTTCTCCTCCATACTGGGGATTTAATCCAGGAGTGCTCAACCACTGAGCCACATCCCCAGCATTTTTTATTTTTTATTTTGAGACAGGCTCTAAGTTGCTTCAGGCCTTGCTAAGTTGCTGAGGCTGGCTTTGAACTTGTGATCCTTCAACCTCAGCCTCCTGAGCTGCCGGGAATACAGGTGTGTGCCACTACACCTGGCCTGTTTTCTTTCATTTTTTCTTTTCTTCCATCCTTTTCTTTCTTTCATATTGGGGCTTGAATCCAGTAGCACTCTACCTCTGAGGTACATCCTATCCCTTTTTATTTTTTTATTTTTAGACACAATCTTGCTAAATTGCTGAGGCTGGCATCAAACTGGGATCCTCCTGCCTCAGCCTCCTGAGTCACTGGGATTACAGGTATGTGCCACTATGCCTGGCTGATTGAATGCTTTTTATGTGCAAGGATTTGGAGTGAGTGCTTTATGGTCCTAGGGGCCAAAAGAAGATGAGGAGAGGGAGGCTCTGTGTATAACTTCTTTGTGTGTCCCTCTCAGTATGTTGTTCAACTTTTCCTCATTAGATCCTGACCCCAGGTCTCTTTCAGTCCTTCTCTTCATTTTTTCCATTTTGCCCCAAACCGTCTTATCATTTGGTATGCTGTAAGCAGTTCCTTATCTATATAGTAGTTTCCAAATGACTTGCTCCTATCCCCAAATTTCACTCAACTAATTATGGCATTGTGTCTTTCATTCCTCATCCCTTACCTGGTAAAGCTGGTCATTGGGCAAGAGAGTCTGCTTGTCTGAAGCTGCACAAAAAATGAACAAAACACACATACATAAGATAGAATGAATGATAAATTGACATTGATATTTTGATAAATTATTCAATCTCGTATTATTTTTCATTCCTTAGAAGAATAAAAACAAAAGGCATATTGATGTTTAGTATTTTAAAAAATGGTCCAGCCAGGCATGGTGGTGTATGCCTATACTCCCAGCAGCTCGGGAGACTGAGGCAGGAGGATTGAGAGTTCAAAGCCAGCCTCAGCAACTTAGCGAGGCCCTAAGTAACTCAGTGAGACCCTGTCTCTAGATAAAAAATAAAAAGAGGTGGGGATGTGGCACGTAGTTAAGTGCCCCTGGATTCAATCTCCTATACCAAAAAAAAGAGGCCATATTACACAGTAGAATACTAAATAGTATAAGAATCAACTGTACACAAGTACATGGATACATCTTATAAGTATATTGTTGAGTGAGAGAAGCTATACACAAGTATTCTTTTTTTTAAAAATATTTTTTTTAGTTGTAGATGGACACGATATCTTTATTTATTTATTTTTATGTGGTGCTGAGGATCGAACCCAGTGCCGCATGCATGCGAGGCAAGCGCTCTACCACTGAGCTACAATCCCAGCCCCAATACATTACATAAGTATTCTTACTGCATGAATCCATTTGCCTAAAGAACAACCACAATGAAACGGGATACATCGATCTCTGTTGTTAGGGGTCAGGATAGTGCTCACTTTGGGGTTGGGTATTGGCTGAAAGTGACCCAAGAGGGGCTTCTATGGTGTTGGGTAATATTTTCTTTCTTAAACTGCATGCTAGATGCATGGATGTTTGTTTTGTTGAATTTTTTTCAGCTTAAGTATGTGATTCACTTTTCTATATGTAGGTTTTACTTCAGTAAAGAGTTTTCAAAAAACAGAGAACAAATCAGAGGGAGTTGGATCTTGAAACAGGTAAATATGCTGGAGTAACACGAAATGTCTCTTTCCTGCCTCACAGAGGCAGAGCCTCACCCAAGTCTGCACATTAGCAACACATATGCCAGCACAGTCTCTGCTATTGAGTCTATTTTGGTAGGAAGAAAGGGTAAAGTCTTTGGTGGTTCCACATCTCAGTTAAGAACATTCTTTTACTTACTCACTTTGATTTTGTGGTGCAGGGATCTAACCCAGGGACTCATGCATGCTAGCCAGGTGCTCTACCACTGGGCCACAACCTCAGCCCTCTTTTACCTCTTGACTGGCGAACTCCATCCTGTCCAGCAATGAAGTAGACTCCAACAGCAAGGAAGAAAATGCTGATGATCTCAGCGAAGATGAAGCCAGATATGGTGGCTGCATTTAGCTCAATGCAGTTCTGACACACTAGGGGAAACCAGGCACAATGAGCGATGAGCGTCCCACAGGGTGTCAATGTTGTTCTTCCTGGGTCTTTTTCTCCTGCCTACAAGCAACACGCCTCTGTCTAGGGTGGCAGGCTCCTCCCTCTGCTGGGGCATGGTAAGGGGAGATCCTTGGACCAAGAACTCAGTGCTTCTCAATGTTCTTCACTGAGAAGTCCTGGGAAAGCCCAGGAACTATGTGGAACAGAAGGAAGACCAGGACCTGTTCTCCCCACTCAACTGCACCCCTCTCTTCACTGTTGCTCACCTTGAAATCATCCCTGCGTTTCCTCTCCCCCCAACTCAGTTTACCAGAGTTGCTGAACTTCTCCAATCCTTGGGGTCCACTCAAAAGTAAGTCAGCTTTTATAGGACTAATTATGCTTTTTCAAAAAGACGAGGAAACTGTCTTGTTAAAAAAGCAGCAAGCTGAGATGAAGAGAACTGGATATTACTGTAGTCACTGCTTAGCATCTATTTCTACCTTCATCCTAAACAGTAATCTCACCAGAAGAGTAAGCACCTCTTCATTTCACAACAAATAAACCAAAGAAGATTACATACTTCTATAATACACTTGGAGTGGCCTTGAAGTACTCGTTGATCCTTGACACCAATACATTCCTTGAGGGTCCTTGGCACTACTTCCTATATTCCATGTACTTGAATTGTGGAGAGTTATATTTGGAAAATCTTTAAACCATTCTATGTAGTTGTCCTTCAAGTCACAAGTCAGAAGAACTGAACCATCTTCTCGATTGTCATGCACTTTTACCAGGTTTGTTCCTGAAAGGGAAAAGCCCGTGGTTCTGTTAAGGATCTTGCCTCTGAGATTCTCCCCACTTCAGGGTATCAGTAGAAGACCATTAGCGTAGTGTGCCTCAAACTTTTATGTGTTATCCTGGTGAGGAGAGAGTCTGCATTATGAACATACTCCTAAGTGATGCTAATGCTGCTGGCTCACAAGTCACAGTCTGAGACATGTCTATTTACCAGGGTCTTCTTTTTCCTGCAAGGACCAGACATTGCTTAGCTATAGGAAGGCTGCTCAGAACAGGTTGCAGCAGGGCCGATTTGGTTGATAATGGAGATAGCAGCTATCTATCACCCTTCATCTCATCCTTTCTAAACTGTTTCCTCCTGTGGGACTTCCCCCTCCTCCCCCACCAGTATTGGGAATTAAATCCAGGGATGCTCTACCACTGAGCCATATCCCTTTTTATTTTTTTATTTTGAGACAGGTTCTCACTAAGTTGCTTAGAGTCTTGCTAAGTTGCTGAGGCTGGTCTCAAACTTGTAATCCTCCTGCCTCAGCCTCCAAGGAGTTGAATTTAGAGGCCTGTACAACTTTTGTTGGAAGTCATTTTTCTATGAATTTCCTCAGAGTTTGAGGACAGAAGGAAGTCATTTTTCCTACCTTGTATTGACTGGGCCACAGTACCTATAGAGACAAAAGAGAGAGTATCAGATGGGCATGGAGTTGTTGTGATGCCCTGAAGTATTCCCATGGTCATTTGAGGTCAAGATCAAGAGTGATTCTAACGCATGGAAATGACAGAATCTGTACCTATGTTCCTGGATGTAGCTTAAATCACTGAATTGAAGTTAAGATTATAATGAAGAATTTGTTTGTTTTTTGTCCCAGCTTCCTGGATGGGAGCTTCTGAACCTTTGGAATTCATGAGTGACGCAGTACATTTGCTATTCTTGGTGTACCCTTGGACTGTACCTGAGTTCATGCTAAGGAGATGACTCAGGATGGACCTGGGCAAGAACAACCATATGGCTAGAGAACTGGGGCTTTGAAGTCACTGCTGCCAACACTGGGAGGGGAGTGGCTGAGATTGAATTCAGTTAACTGGCCAATGACTAGATCAACTGTGCCTGTGTGATGATACCTAGATAACAATGTGATGGAGCTTCCTGGTTGGTAAACACTTCAAGGTGCTGGGAGGGTGATGTGTTCTGATTCCCCAGGGAGAGGCCATAGACACTGTGCTCAGGACTCCCTAAGACCTAGCCCTCTCTGTTTCTTCATTTAGCTGAATGTCATTTTTAAAATATTAAAGCTGTAACAATAAGTAAACTACTTTCCTGGTTCTGTGAGTCATTCTAGTACATGATCAAACATGAGGGGTCATGGGAACCCTGGATGTACAGCTAGTTTGTTAGCTAGAAGGTCTGGGAACTCCTGCATTTATGGGATGACCTTTACAGTGAGGGTAATTTTGTTGGAGGCTATGCCCTTAACTTGTGAAATCTGCCACTAACTCTGGGGATTAGCATCTGAAATGTATTGTAGTATATGTAAAGGTATTGATTATACAATCCAGAATGTTCTGCTCTGTTAGCAACTAAAACCCTATCAAGGGGTGAGTGTGGCCAAAGCCTTTGGAGTTGAATTATTTCTAAAATCTTCAGTCTTGGCAATTTATTTCTTATAGAAACCATGACTATCCCAGGAAAGTGAGCTATTCAATTAGCCCTCAAATCTGACTCCAGTAACAGAGTTGCATGGTAGAGTACTACAAAGACCTCGCACTGAAATTAATTCAATTGGATTTAATTCAAACATTTACCAAGCACTGTGATGACCTAACATGATTAAGTGTTGTGAAAGAAAAGGATGGTGATGTGAAGAACCCATTGCTCTTCCAAAGAATTTAAGATGAAGTGGAAAAAATAAGCACATGTAATTAATGTAATAGAACTTATAACTTATCTTTTAGTATTAATATGTAAAGGAATAGAAGCTGTTGATTTTGCTCAAGAGAGAGGTTCAGGAAAAGCTTAATTAAGGAGGTGAAATTTGGCTGAACTCTGAAGAATGAGTAAGAATTCACCAGAGAAAGACATTTTTTTTTTTTTTTGGTTCCAAGGATTGAACTCAGGGGCACTCGACCACTGAGCCACATCCCTAGCCCTATTTTGTGTTTTACTCAGGGTCTCACTGAGTTGCTTAGTGCCTTGCTGTTGCTGAGGCTGGCCTTGAACTTGTGATTCTCCTGCTGCAGCCTCCAAAGTGCTGAGATTACAGACGTGCACCACCGCACCCGGCGAGAAAGACATTTTGGGTAGGAAAAAACTGGTGAGTGAAGATACAGATTTGGGAAAGGACAAGAGAAGCAGTGTGGCTAGAGGTAGAATGTGTGATGTGAGGAGCTAGTCAGGAGTCAAAGTATGATAGAAATTGCTGGAAGGAGTCAACTGTCTTAAAACTTCATGCAGGGCTGAACTGCTTATGAGTGGTACCCAACACAATGCATAGGCATGGTAGGGGCTTCTTATTGTTGGACAAATGCCTGAATGCATAAGGAGTAAATGCAGAAGAGAGGCATAACAGTTAAATGGATTTCTTAGCAGCCCTTCTCCCCAAGCACTAGTCACCAGGGGAGGGCAAAGAGACCCTTGCTTCAAACTCAGATTCCAAAGGAAGGAAATGGGACTAATTGCTGACATCTTTTAATTTTACATGTCTGAGTGTTGCTTTCTTTCAGAACTTGAAATAGCTCCTTTAGCTAAATTTCTGGATTTATTGTTATGAGAACTGAGCCCAGAGGGCTGGAGGCCTTGTTCCAGTGCACATAGCTCATTGGTATCTGAGCTGGACGCAGAGCTCAGGTTCCTATTGCTTGATCCAAAGCTCTGATCACTATATCCAGCTGGCTCCCTCCAGCTCCAGGGCTGCCCTCTAACCTGTGTTGCCTGGCTGTTTGTCCCTTTTCTCTCAGAAATAATTCCACATTCTTCTTATCTTCTTAAGTTTCCCACTTGGCCATCACCTGTGCAGTTTCAGCAGGTGAAATTGCCTCCCACCTAGTTTTTTGAGAACACAGGTGCTGTTATGGCCCTTTCTCCAGCTTCTTTCTCTTTACAAGCCTACCTGTGGCCATGCCATCTACATTTCCTTTCTGCTAGGTAATATCGCCTTCCCCTCTGCCCTTGACTCCCCTCCTAGCTCCATCCTTCTGACATCAACCTTGCTCTGCTTACCATCTTCTCCTTGAGCCCAAAATGTGCTCAAGTTTCCCTTACTCTCAAAACATTTCTTCTTAGACTCTACTTTCACCTCTGTCTCCCACTTCATCTCTCCTGCCTTTTCATCCAAGTTCCTTTCAAGAGTAGCTAGCCTCCATTTGCTGCCCTTTGTCACCTGCATTCGGTTGACACTCATGCATTCGGCTTCCACTCATACTATGCCTCCAAAACTGTTCTGAATTAATTACCCATGACTTTTATTTCACCAGATCCCATAATCGTAATTTAAAATATATTCTCGTGTGGGTGGATTCTCACTAACATTTCACACTCTTGGTCATTCTCTCCTCTGGTTGCTGTCTATTCCATGCATTGCAGTCTTCTGATTATTTCATGTCTTTGATCATTCTTTCATTGCTTTCTTGAGTTTTTTCTAACTATCCCATAAAAGTTGGTGTCTTACAGTTCCGTCCTCACATATCACATGGTACTTGAGTCATATCAACAACTTAAGTGGTTTTGGCTTCCCTCCATGTGTCCAGACTCCAAGTGTTTGTTGGATATTTTAAACTGGACATTCATACAGGCAACCCTGACTGCACCTTATGCTCAGTGTGGCAACATTGAAGTTTATCTTTCCATTAGACCATAAGCTCTTTAGAACAGAAGCTTTTTATTCATATTTTTATCCTCTGGACTATCCGCGTATTTGGATCTTACCCATGCTTGACCAGTTGGCCAACTGACCAAGCAAGTGAGTGAATGCTTCACAAGTCTATTGCTAAGCCCAGCTCTGCATCAGAGAACATGTACCTTTCCCTTTCAGTTTCCTTGCCTGTGCTCTTTTGAGCTACATTCAAGTCTAAGATGGCAGCAGCAGGGTCTTCTCAGTCAAGTCCTCTGTGTTGATTTCTCAGAGATAAGAACCCCTATGGGACATTGCTTCTCTCCAGTAGAGAACAATAAGAGGTTTCATTTTTGCCTTTCCTTCTTTGAATTCTAAGGTGACTGCTGAGGTAGGTTCAAGGCTAGGATTCCAATATCCCTGATTTTCTGGTGATGGCCTCTTCCAGTGAGCCCTTCCCCAGGTTGCCAGACCCCCTAGCAGCTCTTACCTTGAAGAAGGATGATAGCCAGGATGAAGCGACTCAGACCCTTTTGCTCCATGTCAGTTTCTACTCTTCTTAGCAGAAGTGTGGAGTGAGCCTTAGCAGCCAGCCAGCCTGAGCAGCAACTAGTTTGGCTCCGCCCAGCACCCAGGGCCCCCTGCACAAAGGCAAGAACCAAGCACCTCCACCCTCTGCTTCAAGTGTGGGCAGCAGGGGCTTCCTCAGGGCTGCAGGTGCAGAGAGATGCCTCTTGTTTTTCCGTTAAGGAGTACAGAGGAGGTGGTAAGGAGGGAGTCTCTTCCACTCAAAAACTTGGCTTGCCCTGAGAACCCCTTTAGATGCTAGGTTGTGGCACGATCCTGACCTCCTTTTTTCATGAGAGAGATAAACATCCTGCTTCCTATTGCTAGAATTGCAGCCAGTTGTCACTTGATGCTATAACTAATGAATTCAGGCAGGATTTTCAGGTGCTTGGAGCTGGAAGTCCACGTGCGAAAGCATCCTTGTCTAGGCCTTACTTCAGGGATTTTTGTCACTGTTCTTTTTTTTTTTTTGGTACTGGAGATTGAACTCAGGGGCACTCAACCACTGAGCCACATCCCCAGTCCTGTTTTGTGTTTTATGTAGAAACAGGGTCTCACTGAGTTGCTTAGTGCCTCGCCATTGCTAAGGCTGGCTTTGAACTTGGGATTCTCCTGTCTCTAAGTGCTGGGATTACAGGCTTGCGCCACCGTGCCCGGTTTGTCCACTGTTCTTTTGAGATCATCCAAGTGGTGCCTGCCTGGAAGAGAGTAGGTAGGACAATTTCAATAGGACATTCAGCACATTTCTAGGGGTAAGGCCTGGATTGAGTTTCCAGAATCTGAGGCCCTTGTCTCTCTCATCCAATCAGTGAACCAACAGAAATTCACAGAGCTCTGTTATGTGCCTGTCATGAGATCCTAGCAGTGAGCAAGACAGACATGGCTCCGTCCTCAGGTGAATGACTGTCCCATCATGGAAGTATGGAGTTTCATATTCCTGTAGGTCACAAGGAAAAAAAGTACATTGTCTGCTGGGAAGGCTCAATTCTGCCAGTGAGTCAATTATATTGTTATTAATAACCATCTCTGGGGCTGGGGTTGTGGTTCAGTGGTACAGTGCTTGCCTAGCATGTGTGAGGCACTGGGTTCAATTCTCAGTACCACATATAAATAAATAAAATTAAGTCCATTGACAACTAAAAAAATATTTAAAAAAAAAACAACAAAAACTACTTCTGGGGGCTGGGATTGTGGCGCAGTGGTAGCATGCTCGCCTAGCATGCGTGAGGCACTGAGTTCGATCCTCAGCACCACATAAAAATAAAAAAATAAAGACATTCTGTCCACCTACAACTAAAAAAATAAATATTTAAAAAAAAAAAAAAAAAAAAACTACTTCTGACTGAGCACATCTGATGTGGCAGACACCATACAAACATTTTTTTTCCCCAAATCCTTATAATGATACTGAGGGAATGAGGTTCTGAAGAATTCCATGCCTGGCTCTGTGGGTACCAAGTAGTGGAGCTGGTGTTCAAGTCTCTGGCTGGTGATACTCTGCAGTCCAATTTCCCACTGGCTAGAAGCTGTTCCATCTGGTGTCCCTGTCTGCCCAGTGAAAGTTCCTGAGAAATACCAGGAATGAGAGGAACCTAGCTCATAGGATTGTGCAATGGGGGTCATACTTTCTCTCAAGGGGCTGTGAGAGGTGGCAGTTTTTAGCTGGTAAGTAAATGTAGTTAGGTTGTCAACAGAGATTGTGAAGTTCTCATTTTTCTACCAGTTACTCAGGAAAAGCTGTCCTAAATATCCATTCACTTCCTAGATGTCCAGGTAACATTCTCTATATTCTCTGCTCTAACTTCTGTCCTAACCCCAAGCTCCCTGCTCAGAGAAATAGCAATATGCAATTGCTTCCTTCCTACTCCACCCCTGACCTACTCCTGTTTTGAGGTCTCTCATCATCAAAGGCAGAGAGCAGAGAGGCAGACATCTTATAGTTCCTCCCCCACTCTTTACTTGTTCCACGTCCCCGTGACTCATTTAGGGGTAGGTAGCTCTCACTCTAGCTGATAGTTCCTTGACCTGGCGCTATCTGCTGGATGAATTCCACCAAAAATGGAACACAGCAGGTTTCTGGCCCATCTGATACTGGCTGCCCTTCTCCATCAAGGTAAGTAAGGCTTCTTTAAGTGGGTGGAGAAAGGGCCCTGCAAGGGACATTACTCCTGGGAGTGAGGTCCATTGAAAAGTGCTTCTCAATGCTGTTCCAATTCACCAGGCACCCCAGGTGTCAGGAGGGCAGTGCTGGGAGGTAGGAAAGAGGTGCTTAGCTTCAACTTACTCTAGCCAGGGCACATGTTGGCTCTGAATGTCTCTCTTCAAAGACCTCAGGCCAGAGATCTGTAGAAATTGTTCCGTATGCGTGTGCTGAGCAGAGCTACACGCACACCTAGCCCCTTCAAGGTTCTTACTCATTTGGCCATCGTTATGTGACCACCTGGAGTCATGTTCCAGGACTCAAGGGAATTTTTTTTTTAAATAAATGGACACAATGTCTTTATTTTATTGCTTTGTATGTGGTGCTGAGGATCGAACCCAGGGCCTCACGCATGTGAGGCAAGCACTCTACCGCTGAGCTACAATCCCAGCCCAAGGGAATGTTTTAAGAGAATTAATTTGAGGTTGAGAAAGAGGAAGGGCAGATTGGTATGTGGAGATAATTACATGGTCAGTAGCACACCAATTCATCCCGGTTTGTTGTGGTGCTGGGGATTGAACCCAGAGGTGATCTAACACTGAGCTACATCCACAGACCTTTTTTCCTGTTAAATTGTAGAGACTGACCTTGAACTTGCTGTCCTTCTGCCTCAGTCTCCATAGCAGATGGGATTACAGGTGTATACATCCCTGCACCCAGCTTTCGTCCCAGTTTGTTTTTAAAACACAATCACAGCTACTCAGGAGGCTGAGGTGGGAGAATCCCTTGAGCCTAGGAGTTCAAGACCAGCCTGGGCAACATAGTGAGAATGTGTCTGATAAAAAAAAAGCAAAACTGAAAATGGAGCTGGGGATGTAGCTCAGTGACAGAGCACTAGGCTATCATGTGTGAGGCCCTGGGTTTAATCTCTAGCACCACAAAACAAAAGAAAACAAGAAAACTGAAAATTCCATGTCCCAGAATCCTCTTACTCTCAGGAAAATTGGGTCAAATAGTCATCCTAATTCCCTGCAACCCTGGAATATCCAGCATTTTCACTGGAAACAATTCCAAGGAAGACATGTCTGTAGGAGGTGAAGTATTTGATATATGTGTGTTTCCCTAAGTGTACACACGTATACTCCTGACTTGCTTCAGATGTAGGAGAAATAGCTATTCGGGAGTTTTCTAGAGAATGTTCTTATATCCCAAATCCTTGAATACGATGCTCAGGGAGAATATAAGTTTCACTTTTCCCTGGGATGGATATTATAGATTCTAGTGCCCCTGGGGGCTGTGGAGATGCTTTCAGGCTATCAAAGAAATTCAGTGGATCTAGAAAGATACTGAATTCACCTCTGGCTCTTAAACTCCCCACAGTATTTGCGTGTGAAGCCTCAAGAATAAATAGATAAATATTTTTTTCCTGTCCCTTTCCTCATAAGCAAGTGTGAAACAACCAAAAATCTTTACATGGGATTTGCTCTAGTAAATCTGAACCACTGGGCTGGTAATTGCTGGTAATTCATACCAGCAATTCCCCATTCCAGCCATCATCCAAAGCCCAGGGAAGGCTCAAGGAGTGAGTGCCCCATTCCTCTGGTGGATGTTGGGGAAGAGGATGAGAGTTTGAAGTGGTAGTGTTGTAGTTGATTGGGAAGTAGAATTAGAAGACTTCTAGCTGGACGCGGTGGCGCACGCCTGTAATCCTAGCACTTTGGGAGGCTGAGACAGGACAATTGTGAGTTCAAAGCCAGCCTCAGCAATGGTGAGGTGCTAAGCAACTCAGTGAGACCCTGTCTCTACATAAAACACAAAATAGGGCTGAGATGTGGTCGAATGCCCATGAGTTCAATCCTCAGTACCAAAAAAAAAAAAAAAGTTCTAGTAGAAAAATTGCAGACCTCTTCAACCTAGGCACATTCTTGTGCCTTTCCATGTCTTCTGGGGACTGCAGCAGTTCCCCCCTCCTACTTCTAATCAGTGGTCTGAATGCATTTTCAGGAATGTTCTTGGATCAACCCAGCTTCATGGCTTTCTCTTTTTCCCTAAGTCCCTCAGAACCTGCTCTCCACTTTGACTACAGCTTCATGTCCTTTCTGACCTGCAGTTCACTTCCTGAACCCTTTCTCTTATCACTTCTGCCTTTCTCACTATAAACCATGACTGTCCTGCACTCCCAAAGTGATCCTCAGGGGAACAGGGATCTGGTGTAGACCAAACAGCTGTCTCTGATTATGGTATTTTTCTTTCCCTTAGTGAGCACCTTCCAGATATCTGTGGAGGAAACTGAGGACAAGGTGTTTTTGAGCTGCAATTCCAGTGTCATATGGCTAGAAGGCACAGTGGGAACACAGTTAGAAGGCAGTAAAGATCTGGACTTGGGAAAATGCATCCTGGACCCACGAGGAATGTATGTGTGTAATGGGACTGCCAAGAAGGAGCCCACTATGCAAATATATTATCGAAGTACGTGCCTCCTGGACCCATCGAGTTGGAATGGCGGGTCTCTGAAATAAAACTTTTTGGCTACTGGTGAACCAATCTGTTCTCTATATAAACTGGGGTCATTCTTGTAATGATATGAGTCAAATCTGGGGGTCTTGGGAGAGGGAGAGAGAGCTTGACCTAGCAAGGCAGAGGAGTAGGGGCTTGCTACCACAGGTTTGGTTGGCAGAGAGATTTAGCCCATCACCTAGTTTAATATTCCACCATCTTGAGATTACTTCTTGGGTGTCTTCAGGGACTCCTTGGGATAGGGTAGAGGTGGATATAGCAAGGTCATCAGCAGGATCTTTTTTATTTTAATATTTTTTTAGTGTTCAATGGACCTTTATTTTATTTAGATGTGGTGCTGAGAACCGAACCCAGTGCCTCACACATGCCAGGCAAGCACTCTACCACTGAGCTACAAACCCAGCCCCATCAGTAGGATCTTACTGAAGTTTGGGTCTTGGCATGAGAGGTCCTAGGGCTGCCCCAGAAGGCAGAGATGGTTCCCTGATCGTGGAAACTCTCTACCCCTTCTCTTCCCCAGTGTGCCAGAACTGTGTGGAGCTGGACACAGGCGTCCTGGCGGGCATCATCATTGGTGACATCATTGCCACTCTGCTCCTTGCTTTGGGAGTCTACTGCTTTGCAGGCCATGAGACTGGAAGGCCCTCTGGAGGTTAGTAGAGACACAGGGAGAGAATATGAATCAACAAACTCACGCTCCTTCTGAAGAATGGGGCCAGTGGTAGGTTTGGTCTCATCTGGGAGTCATTCTTGCAGTGTCCTAACACTGGATATCGAAAGAACTTGTGTACCCATGTTGCTCATGAGGACTTTTGAGAGCATGGGAGGGTGTGATCAGCTGCAGACCCCTCTGCAGCGTTCATGGGTGTCATTTATCTTTTCCTTTCTGGCCCCTAATGATACTCGTTCTCTTGTTCTTCTAGCTGTGGACTCTCAAGCTCTGCTGAGGAATGAGCAGCTATATCAGGTGAGCCCTGAGAGGAAGGAGACTAGATTAGGAGAAGGAGTGAGTGGGAATGGAGAAGCTAACACTATGTGTTATGTGCATTTGTGGAAGGTTCTAGGGGGAAGCCATCACTGAGGTTGTCTGGAAAGGGCAAGCATAGACTCTCTTCCCCAGAAGAGCTTTGACCCTGTCTCACTGTCTCCCTTTTCACCTCTTAGCCCCTCCGAGATCACGATGATGGTCAGTACAGCCGTCTTGGAGGAAACTGGGCTCGGAACAAGTGACCCTGAGACTAGTGGCTTGTGGAAGCATCGCTATCAATTGTGCCTTCCCTCTTGGCTCAGCCAATAAAAATGTCCTCTTTCGGGGCTGGGGTTGTGGCTCAGTGGTAGAACACTTGCCTAGAACATGTCAGGCACTGGGTTCAATCCTCAGCACCACATAAAAAGAAATAAATAAAATACAAGTATTGTGTTTATCTACAACTTAAAACTTAAAAAAAATGTCCTTTTTAACTCAGCAGGTGCCTTCACTTGTCAAAGCTCTTGGACAGGGGATGGGAGTTGTCCTGACCTGGCTGGGGTTTTGCCTTCCCTGACTAACTGTGCCCTACCTTCATCTCTTCCCTTCCTCTGTTCCACATGGACAATTGGAGGAGCCATCTCCCACCACATCTCAGGGAGCCATCCTGTTTCTAGTCCAGCGGGCTTCCTGGGTGAGGAGATCTGTCCTACCACCCTCCTCTGCCATTTGCTGACTCTAGTTCCTTATCACAAACCTTCCACAGTTTTAGCTGCCTCACTATAGATGAGGTCTGGCTGCTGTGTTTAGGAGCCAGCCACAGAGGAGTTTCCATGATGTCACAAGTGGGTGTGGCAGAGACATCAAGGGACCCTGGGACTCACTTTTCACCAAGACTCACAGAATGTGTGTGACAAAGTCCCAGTGCTACTAAGGCTCTGACCTTGGCTTTAGGACCCTGCTGAGTGGTTGCCAGAACTGAGAGGAGGTCTTGCCGTAGGTTCCTTCAGTCCCGCTTTACTCAGCATACCTATCTTTTCTTACTCAAGTCCTGTCTCTGCCTGCCTTCTTCAAGATAAACTGGATCAGAGACCCTTCATCAATTAAAATACACTGTCCCTCTCTCCCTGCTGGATTGAGACTGGATGGGGGCTTGGGAAATTTTCAATAGGCGTCATCTTTAGCCAGTGGGTTAGGGGTGGTTCTCAAACTTTTGGAGCCTGAGAGGTTGACTAAAATTATGGATTCTTGGACCCCACTTTAGGAATGGTGTCCCTGGGTGATTTTTAAAAAAATTTATTTATTCTGCTTAGGTATGCATGTTAGCAGAATGCATTTTGATTCATTATACACAGATGGAGCACAACTTCTAATTTCTCTGGTTGTATGTGATGTAGAATCACACCACATATACCATATATGCACTCATACATGAAGCTAGGGCAATGATGTCCATTCCACCATCTTTCCTGCCCCCATGTCCCCTCCCTCTCCCTCCCCTTTGACCAAAATTCCTCCCTTCTTTCCGTACCCACTCCTGGGTGATTTTCAACTATCCCAAATCCAGAGTCTCTGCTTTAGAAAAAGAATCGAGAATACTTTACTCTCTTGTTTCCTTTATACCTGTTACTGGATTCCAGAGCTGGGAAACTATATTTTTTGTTCTCTGAGTACACAAGTAAGTTAAGGAACTTCAGGACAGTTTAATGATAGTAGAAGTTTTCTAGATCACGGTTTCCAAAGGAGAAAAGGACTAACAACCACTTAGCCAGAAACCTAGATGATTCTGCTCAGCATCTCTTGAAGACACTTGCCTACTTAATTTCATAAGAGACAGAATGAACTTTCAATTTACATATGCTTCATTCATAGGCATGCTTTTCCCCTAGCTTTTAAATTCCTACCACTATAATTTTCTCTAGATCCTCCTTTCCCATTGAACTCCTCTACCTTGGGTATCCCTCCCACGGTCTGCATTTCATCCACACTTTGGATCCTTATCATGCCCTGCACGCTTCCTTATACCTTGCATTCCTCAAATTTGCTTACATCCCACATCTACCAGTTCTTAACACTGGCTGCATGTTGGAAACTCCAAGGGAGTTAAAAAAAAAAAAGGATGCCTTGATGCCACCTTCAGAGATTCTGAATTTACAGGTCCGGGGTGCTGATAGGCCCTAGGACTTCAAAATTTTTTTTTTTTTAATTTTGATTACCGAGGCTGGCTAGGGCTGTGGCTCAGTAGTAGAGCACTTGCTTAGCATGTGTGAGGCACTGGGTTCGATCCTCAGCACCACATAAAAATAAATACATAAAATAAAGGTATTAAAAACTTTTAAAAATTGCCACATAATCATTGTAAAATTTGGAGGGTACAGCATGATGTTTCAATGCATGTATACAATGTGTACTGATAAGATGAAGGTAACTGGTTTACTTATTGCCTCAAACATTTATCATTTCTTTGTGTTGTGAACATTCAAAATCCTATTAGCTATTTTAAAATATATATAATTGAGTATTGTCAACCATAGTTATCCTACTATGCTATAGGATGTTAGAAATGATTCCTCCTATCCAACTGCTCCCATTAACCATTCTTGCTCCAACTCTGCCCCAACTGCCACAGGGGTCTTTTAAAGCTGCCTATAGTGATTCTGATGTGAAGCCAAGGTTTAGAAACACTCACTACCCTCCATGTGAGCTTTTTGGAAAATTGTATCCCTTCTGTGTTTTCTCTCTCCCTCCCATCACTCTCTACTTTTTTGGGGGGAGGGAGGAGGACGTAACTGGGGATTGAACTCAGGGGCACTCGACCACTGAGCCACATCCCCAGCCCTATTTTGGTTTTATGTAGAGACAGGGTCTCACTGAGTTGCTTAGCACCTCGCCGTTGGTGAGGCTGGCTTTGAACTCGCGATTCTCCTGTCTCAGCCTCCCAAAGTGCAGGGATTACAGGCGTGCTCCACTGCGCCCAGCTCACTCTCTACTTTTAAACAACAGGAAATGAGAATAAATTGTCCATATTTCAAATATAAAATGCACTTTTTGTGTGTGCTGGGGATTCAACCCAGGGACTCATACGTGGTAAGAATGAGCTCTACCACTGAGCAGCAACCCTCGCCCAAAATATGATACATTTTGACATATGTATGTATTTGTGAAATATCAACTATCAAGATAATGAAGAATATTCGGCACCCTGAAAAGATCCTTCTTCTCATCCTTCTGTTCCCAGGCACCACTGATCTACTTTCAGTCACTGTAGTTTTCATTTTCCTAAAGTTTTATATAACTTGAAATTATATATGTACTCTTTTTGTCTGGCTTCTTACACCCAGCATAATTATTTAGAGAATCATGTATTTTGTTGCACTCATTAATAGCTTATTCCTTTTTATTATTCAGGGAAACTCATTGTATGGATATACCACAATTTGTTTATCCTTGCATCTATTGATAGTTTTTTAGTTGTTTTTTGGTTTGGGCTATTGCAAATAAAGCTGCTTTGAATCCTAATATGCTAGTTAATATGCAAAATATATGCTTTATTTTTCTTTTGTATAAATGATGGGGACTTTCTTTCTTAAAGAAAGTTGTTTTAACTGTTCTAGATTCTTAGCTTTTGCATCTGAATTGGATTTTCAATTACTGTGAGAATGTCTATCTGGATTTTGATCAGGATTGCACTGAATTTATAGATTGATTTGGGGAAAATCAACATCCTAACAATATTGAGTCTTCCAGTCCATGTTTATATCTTTTGTCAGATGTATTCCTAAGTATGTTATATTTTTCATGCTGTTGTATGTGGTATTAAAAAATTTAAATTTCTAATTGTTCATTGCTAATGTTTAGAACTAAATTGATTTTTTAAAAATATTTTTTAAGTTGTCAATGGACCTTTATTTAATTTATTTATATGTGGTGCTGAGAATCAAACTCAGTGCCTTACACATGCTAGGCAAGCACTATATCACTGAGCCACAACCCCAGCCCACTAAATTGATTTTTGTGTATTGATCTTGGACCTTGAAAACTTGCTAAGCTCACTAATTAATTCAGTTGCTTTTCCTGTGATTCTATTGGGTATACTACACCAATGGCCATGTCATCTGTAAATAAAGATGGTCTAACCCTTTGTGACTGCATGTGATTTATGTCTGTGTCTTGGCTTACTGGGCTGGCTACACACTCCTGCAGCATTGGAACAGAGGTGGAGAGAAGACATCCTTGTCTTGTTGGTCATCTTAGCGGAAAGCAGCATCCTTCATCATTAAGCATGTTAGCTTCAGGTTTTTCTGAGATATCCTTAACAGGTTGAGGAAGTTTTTTCTCTATTTCTACTTTGCTGAGAATTTTTATCAAAAACAGATGTAGGGTATTGTCAAGTATGTCTTATGCATCCATAGGGATAATTATATGATTTTACTTTTTTTTACTCTGTTCATATGATAAATTACTTTGATAGCATGATCTGTTAAACCAATCTTGCTTTCCTGAAAAACAGCTCTTCTTGGTCATTATGTATTATTCTTGTTTATATTATTGAATTAAATTTGCTAAAATTGTGATAAGAAGTTTTGTTAAGCTCCTGGGACCAGCTGGGTGTAGTGGCACATGCCTGTAATCCCAGCGATTCAGGAGAATGAGGTAGGATGATAGTAAGTTCAAGGCCAGCCTCAACAATTTAGCAAAGCCCTAAGAAATTTAGTGAGACCTTGTATCAGAATTAAAGTTAAAAAGTGCTGGGGGCGGGTAACTCAGTGATAAGAGCACCATGGGTTCAATCCCCAGTACTGTGGGGAAAAAAAAGACAAAGAAAAGAAAGAGAGAGAGAGAGAAAAGAGAGGGAGAGAGAGAGGAGAGAGAGAGAGAGAAAGAGAGAAAGAAGGAGGAAGGAAGGAAGGAAGGAAGGAAGGAAGGAAGGAAAGAAGGAAGGAAGGAAGAAGGAAGGAAGGAAGGAAGGAAGGAAGGAAGGATGGATTTTAGGACTGCCTAGTGGTTGCCTCTTGCCAGCTCGTCTCTCCTGCTTGCACTCTATGCTGCCTGGGCCGAAGGCAGAAGAGCTGAAGCTCTGAGAGAAAGGGAGCTGATTTCCTGGTGGATGGGTTTTGATAAGGAGGTAAGGTGGTTTTCCCATCTTGGTAATGGAGAGTGTTCACCACATTTGCATTTGCTTCACTTCTTGGATACAGGCTGCACCAAGATAATGTGAAAATCCGTGAGGGATTGAGAGGGAAAATTGCAAACTTCATCTACAGCCAGATTGATGGCAGATTTTTTTAGGATTAAGACTCAACACTGGGTTCCTTCCTCAGGTTAAACCATGAAAGCCCACATGGAAGTGGCAGCAGGGGAGCACAGCTATCCACATACTTGGGCATGAAAAATGATCTTCTATCAGAAAGCTCTCCCTCTTCAGCTAAACCATCCCAAGTGGTGAGAAGAGATCCTTTCCACTGGAACTCATCCAGATGAATCAATCCAGCCCTTTGGAGCAAGAAAAGCAGCTGCACAAGGATGGACAGGTCACTGTCTTCCGCCCACACCACTACTGAGCAACACTCTCCAGGACTGCTACTGCCTGCAGATTGTGCCCTAGACAATGGCACCTGGAGTTAGAGCTCAAATCCTTCCCAGGTGCCACTCACCAAGCCATGTGAATTGGTGTGTGGCTGTGTCTACTCAGAGGATGTGACTCCTTTCTTTACTTTGAACTAAAACACCTTGTATGGGCTAGTGCCAACCCTGACCACCCTGTTCCCAGACCCCAGGTACTCCAGTCTTATCCAGGATTATATTCCTTACCTTGGATGAAATAATAATTCTTATAAACAAATTGGGTATTGTGAAAGATGAAAATTTGAGGTCTAAATTGAAATTAATTTCATAGATAAAGCTCAAAATATTACCATGTATGTAAATCATGTATATATATATCATATAAATATATATTATACATAAATTATATATGTCATGATATGCATATCATGTAAATCATATATATATATTCACACATGCTTTACATACATGGTTATATATATATGTATGTATATATATATATAGTATAGTTATATAGTTATACCTTTCTGTACATCAGAAGTTAGAACACTTAAAAAAAAAGAAGCTAGATTTGGGCATGCTGGTACATAACTGTAAATCTCAGCTACTTGGGAGGCTGAGGCAGGAGGATCACAAGTTCAAGGCCAACTTGTAACTTAGACCTTGTCTCAAAATGCAAAATAAAATGGACTAGGTATGTGGCCCAGTGGCAGAGCACTTGCATAGCATGCATGAAGCCCTGGGTTCAATCCCCAGTAATGAAAAAAAAAAAAGTTAAGGCAATTTATATTTAGTAAATGTTTAAAATAAAACTATTTTGGGTTTTGGAATCAGTTTTATATGTGGATTTCTGGCTTTCACAGAAATAGGTACTATTTAATTCTATTTCAAGAGATACATATCAAGTGCCAGACACTATGCTAGATAATGAAAAGTAAAAAAAAATTCTGTGCCTCTAAATAGTTATAATCTAGTAATGGAGACAAATGATAAGGTCACAAATAAACTTGCAATTATAAAAGAAGACAAGGATTGAGACATAAATGCCAAGATAGAAAATAGTAAGGTACATCTATTTCAGATTAAGTGACTAGAAAAAGTATCTCTGTGGAAAAGGCATTTCTGTTGAGACCTGAGGATAAGTTGGAAGGTATTTAAGGTATTGAATTCAGAATAGCACTTGAATTCAGAATAGCAGCATAGCATGGAACAGAACAGACAGAATAGATTTAAGGTAAAGCACAGGATAAAGTGAATAAGAAAGGAGAGACTAGAGGCCAAATTCATCGTTTTTAAGTTTAAAGTCTCTGGGTAACCAACTAAGTTACATCCATTAATTTTTCATTTCCTTTGCCAGCGCCCGCGCCAGCACAAAGGGAAACCGAGTCGGCGAGGGAGCCGCGGATGAAAAATCACTCACACACACACACACAGAACAAGGCAAGAGACTCTCTTCAGACTCCTGTTCAGACTCCTCTCCAGACTCCTCCTTTATTGAGCTCAGGTCCCTCTTTATATATGCTAAGAGGCCCTTTGTCCTCCAAGCCCTACAGGGTGCACAGGGTGTGACTATTCCATTAGCACCTTGCTGCTATTCACAGGAATGTGGCTATTGTTACATTATGGAACTATGGCGGCCAAAAGCTCATGATTGAAAAACCTGATATAGTTGTATTATGTACTGCGGAAGCCCTCAGGCCAGCTCTCTCTCACATTCCTTTAAACATTTTTTTATTAGAGCATTATAGTTATACATAGTAGTTGGGTTCCCGTTGACAAAATCATACATGCACGGTGTCATTTTCTTTTGCATTTGTGAGCATTCTTTCTTCCTTCCTTTCTCATCTTCGTTCATCTTTTTGCCTCTTTCTTTAAATTCTGGCTTAACATTCAATATCTTCTAAGAGTTAGTCTAGTTTGAATGGCTCTTCAGCCACTGCACTTCATTTAATGAACACATCTGTACTGTACTTATTTTCATTTGTGCATTGTTGATCACTGTTGAAGACTTTTGCATATGTGTGAGCTGCATGTGTGTCAGACAGTAAGCTCCACAAGAGCAGGGATTGCACGTCCTTCTTTGGTTATCCTGGTAAATCTAGTTTTCATGAAACAGTGATCAGCCTTACTCTAAAATGCTGCTGACTGGCAAAGAAAAAAGCAAATGGAGGGAGATCTATTTTCACAAGGGATTTTGGTCTGTGGTTTTCTTATGTCTTCGTCTGGTTTAGATCTCAGGGGGGCTGGGGCTATAGCTCAGTTAGGGTAGAGGGCTTGCCTTGCATGCATAAGGCCCTGGGTTCAATCCCTGACACCACAAACAAACAAACAAACAACAACAAACCAACCAACCTAGATCTCAGGGTATATTAGGGTTCTCCAAAGAATAGGCAACCACATATATTCACCTCCTATTGGTTCTGTTTCCCTGGAGAAGTTGGGTCATGTATTTGTAGGGGGTATGCTGGCAGGCTGAAGATCCAGTAAAGAGTTGATATCCTATCTGTCCAAAGAGTCTTGAAGCAGAATTCCTTCTTCTTCAGAGGACCTCAGTCTGTTTTCTCTTAAGGTCTTTGATTAATTGGATGAGGTCCATTTACATTGTGGAGGGTCATCTGCTTTAGTCAAAATTTGCTGATTAGAATTGTCAATCTCATGTAAAAACAAACACCTCAGAAAAACATCCAGATATGTATTTTTTCTTTTTTTAATTTATTGTTTAAAACAGAAGAATGCACTTCAAGTCATAGTACACATGGAACACAATTTTCCATTTCTCTGATTGTAAACAACATAGAGTCACACCATTTGTGTTTTCATACATGTACCTAGGGTAGTGATGTCCATCTCATTCCACCATTTTTGCTACCCCACGCCCCCCTTCCCCTACCTCCCCTTTGCTCTATCCAAAGTCAGATGTATTTTTTTTTAAAATTGGTGCATTATTGTATATACTGATTGGATTTGTTGCTACATATTTGTACATGTACACAATACACAATACAACAGCATAATTTGGCCAATATCACTCCCCAGCACTTGCCCCTCCCTTCTCATCTTCTATTCCTTTGACCCTTTCCTCTACTGATATCCCTTTGATTTTTATGAGCTCCACCTCATCTTTTATTTCTTTTTTCCTCTCTAGCTTCCAAATATGAGAAAACATGCAACCCTTAACCTTCTGAATTTGACTTATTTCACTTAACATAATGGTCTCTAGGTCCATCTGTTTTCCTGCAAATAATGTAAGTTCATTTTTCTTTATGGCTGAATAAAACTACATTGTGTATATATACCCCATTTTCTTTTCTTCTTTTTTTTCCCTTTGGTACCAAGGATTGAACTCAGGGGTACTCCACCAGTGAGCCACATCCCCAGCCCTATTTTATGTTTTATGTAGAGACAGGGTCTCACTGAGTTGCTTAGTGCCATTGTTGAGGCTGGCTTTGAACTTGAGATTTTCCTGCCTCAGCCTTCCAAAGTGCTGGGATTACAGGCGTGTGCCACTGCGCCCGGCTTACCTCATTTTCTTTATCTATTCATTCATTGATAGACACCTAAGCAAGTTCCATAGTTTGGTATTGTGAATTGTGCTACTATAAACATGGTATGCACGTATCACTATAGTATGATGACTTTAATTCTTCAGGATAAATACTGAGAAGTGGTATAGCTGGATCATATAGTTGCTCCTTATGAAGAACTTTTAAGGAACCTCCATATGATTTCCATAGTAGTTGTACTAATTTACAATCCTAACAGTGTAAAGGTGTTCATTTTTCTCCACATCCTCTCCAGCACTTATTATTATTTGTATTCTTTTTTTAATATATTTTTTTAAGTTGTTGATGGACCTTTATTTTTTTCATTTATTTATATGTGGTGCTGAGAATCGAACCCAGTGCCTCAAGCATGCTAGGCAAGCACTCTACCACTGAGCCACAACCCCAGCACCTATTATTTGTATTCTTTTTTTTTTTTTTTTTTTTTTTTTGGTGCTAGGGATTGAACTCAGGGGCACTCGACTACTGAGCCACACCCCCAGCCCTATTTTGTGTTTTATGTGAAGACAGAGTCTCACTGAGTTGAGACCTCAGTTGTTGCTGAGGCTGGCTTTGAACTCGCGATTCTCCTGTATCAGCCTCCCTAAGTGCTAGGATTACAGGCTTGTGCCACCGCGCCCGGCTTATTTGTATTCTTGATGACTGCAATTCTGACTGGTGGGAGATGAAGTCTCAGTGCAGTTTTGATTTGCATTTCCCCAATTGCTAATGATGTTGGACATTGTTTCATATATTTGTTGGCCATTTGTATTTCCTCTTTTGAGAAGCTGTTTAATGCATTTATTAATTGGGTTATTAGATTTTTTGGTGTAAAGTTTTTTGAGTTCTTTATATATTCTAGACATTAATCCACTGTCAGAAGAGTAGCTAGCAAAGATTTTCTGCTATTCTGAAGGTTTTCTCTTCACATTTCTAATTGTTTCTTTTGCTGGGCAGAAACTTTTTAATTAGATGCCATCCCATTTATTGACTTTTGGCATTATTTCCTGAGCTTTGGGGGTCCTATTGAGAAAGCAATTGCCTGCACTCAAATATATTTGACCAAGTATCTGGGCACTGTGGTCTACCCAAGTTGACATAAATAACCAACTAGACTAATTAATACAGGTAAGCCTGTTTTCCATAGGACAAGTCTAATTTTCTGTATGAGTCTGCATAGAATTGGTATTATTTCTTCCTTAAAGGTTTGATAGATTTCCTCAGTGAACCATTTGGGTTGGGAATTTTCTTTGTGGGAAGGTTTTTAACCACAAATTCAATGTATTTAATAAATAAAGGGCTATTCTGGATATCTATTTCATCTTCAGTGAGCTTTCTCAAGGATTGTGTCCATTTCATCTAAGTTGTTTAATTTATTGGTATAAAATTGTTCATAACTGTATGGCCTGGATGTTGTATCATCCCTGCTCCCCCAACCTCCCTGCAATTCAAATGTTGAAATCCAGAGCACTGAGGTGATAGTGTTAAGAGATGGGGCCTTGGAAAGGTGAGTAGGTCACGAACAGGATTAGTGGCCTTATAGAAGAAACTCTAGAGAGATCAATTGCTGCTTCTGTCATGTGAGAACACAGTTCTTCCTAATGTCCCTTGAATTATGAGGTCATAGCAACTATTTCTAGTGCTGTGTGAGATCCTGCCTCTCTTTTTTTTTTTGGTACTGGGGATTGAACTCAGGGGTACTCGACCACTGAGCCACATCCTCAGCCCTATTTTGTGTTTTATGTAGAGACAGGGTCTCACTGAGTTGCTTAGTGCCTCGCCATTGCTGAGGCTGGCTTTGAACTTGTGATTCTCCTGTCTCAGCCTCCCTAAGTGCTGGGATTACAGGCTTGAGGCACCGCACCTGGCTCTGCCTCTAATTCTTTTAAGTAATTCTTCGACCTCTTGCAGTTCCCTCTCTGGCTTGTATTGATCACTATTCAGCTGAAGACTGCAGGGGTCCTCTTCAGATCTCTGGTGTTCTTATCAAGGATTTTTCTTCTCAGCTGGGTGCAGTGGCGCACGCCTATAATCCCAGCACTTTGTGAGGCTGAGACAGGAGAATCGCGGGTTCAAAGCCAGCCTCAGCAATGGTGAGGCACTAAGCAACTCAGTGTAGACCCTGTCTCTACAAAAAAAAAACAAAACAATTTTTCTTTTCTTATGCTGTCTCCTGCAAACTCTAGATCCTTGGTCTCCTATCGTCCTCAGCTGCCCTCAGGGAGATGTCTGGGTTCTGCTTAGGTTCTTCCTCCCTGTGCCACACAAACTGGAAACTGTTTTTCTTTCTTTTCTTTTTGGTACCGCGGATTGAACTCAGGGGCACTCAACCACTGAGCCACATCCCCAGCCCTATTTTGTGTTTTATGTAGAGACAGAGTCTCACTGAGTTGCTTAGCACCTCATCATTGCTGAGGCTGGCTTTGAACCCGCGATTCTCCTATCTCAGCCTCCCTAAGTGCTGGGATTACAGGCGTGCATCACTGCGCCTGGCCCTGGAAACTATTCTAGAAATAGTTTATAGCCTAGAGTCATAAACTGGAGCAATCCTAGGATTCACCCTGCTTCCCATTCCTCAGGGAACATTGTCCACTGCTGCCTGTGGCCCAATGTCTTTAAAATTGTTTTAACTTTTTTCCCCCCTCATGTATTAGTTGTTTCAGGCAGGAGGGTAAATTCAATTCTTGTTACTCCATCTTGGCCAGTGACAGAAATGGATCTTCTCTCCTTTTAATCTTTCCTTTATCTACATTATCCCTTTCCACTGTGTCCCACCTATACCGTGCATCCTATTGCAATTCATGTCCTTCTAAAAAGTATTTCTCTCCTGCCTTCTGCATCCTTGACATCCTGCTTATCTTCTGTAAAGACTAGATGACCAGAAGGAGATGAATTAAAGCCACTCGGCAAGGCTTTATTGAAAATACACACTCTCGGGCCAAATCCTCCCGTCCATCAGAGTGTGTCCAGGAGAATGGCACTGGGGCTCCGGTGCACAGAGAATTTGAAAAATCCTGGTCAGGAAGGGGAGGGTCTGGGGGCAGGAAGAGAAGGCCAGAGTCCTTCCTGGATAGGCCAGGAAAACCCGCTGATTGACAGGAGGCGCGTCTACTGGTGCCCTCAGTGTCTGGCTGGCAGCTGATTGGACATCTTGGACCCTGACCCAACCTAACATCCTGGACTTTTTGATGATATAGGACAGCAGATTCGGTCTGGCTGCTTCATGTGAGATTGGGAGCGCCAAGGGGAAGATGGCTCAGGTGTTGGTCAGGCAGGGAGGCAGACGCAGGGGTGTGGGAGCCTCTGGTTGTCAGTCATGTTGCTTGAATGTAGAAGCATCACTGTGGGTAGGAACAGAGGCTTGGGAGAGATTACTGATTAGCAGAAAAAGAAGGGGGCTGCAGAGAAATGTTGAGTTTGGTGGGAGTCCAGCGTGATGGGAGTCCAAGGCTAGTCTATTCTGTAATGAAATTTGTTTAAGTTTTTAAGTAGCAGTTACTGCATAATTAAGTCCTCCTGCTCTAGCCCAGAGGCAGTGAATGGGGGTCAAGGAGAGCCCAACTATTACCAATAGAAAGATGGCCCTTTTTTGCCCTAGAGAGGGAGGTGGTAACAAGTCATGGTAATTTAGCCTCACTGTACAGTTAATTGAGGAACATCAATGAGAATTACATTTATGATTCAAATCTACATAGAGGAACAGTCTGTAATGTAGGAAGTATAAGGGTTGAGAATTTGTCCTCATAACAAGGCTGGAGAGGACAAGGCATGTAAACATAGTATTTGGTTTTTAATGTCACAGATGTCTATCTTTAAATTAGTTTTAAATGCCCAGGAACGGTTGTGTTTTTGGTTTTGCTAAGTGTTTAAGATGAAGCAAGTCAAATTGACTTCTGTTCTTACCTATTGTTAAGAGTCACCTTTTGGTCTCTTGGGAGGCATCCTTAAGGAACTTGAGGGCAGCCTGTTAGCTCTGCTAGTGCCATCTGCGTTAAGATAGGTTGAGGTCTGGCGCTGACCATGTGGCTTCCCCAGGAAAGCATGAGGGATGATTCCCTCTCTCTTTGACCTTCCTGTTCATCGTATGGCATTTCATTGGCTCTTTAATTCTCTAATGGTCTCAGAAATCTCCCTGATCAGGAGGTCCTGTGGCCCAGAGGTGCAGAGAGCCTCTTAGAGAAGTTCCCTCATTTCTTGGATTCAGGTTGACTAAAAGGACACGAGCCAAATACTGGTTTCCTTGGCCCTTTAATTTAATTTTAGTTTTTAAGTCTTGATCTTAAACACTCAGCAAGCCAATTTTACCAGTCTTAAAGTAAGGGTAGTGAGCTTTAACTTTAAGGTCTATCCTATAGGTGGTGGCTGATTTATCTTAAAATCATGTGGGCTGGTTGTTCTTGAAGTAGTACCTCTGTAAAACATTAACAGGCAATAGTCAGAGTTTAAGGAAAATACAAAATAAAATCAACAACAGTTAAAACATATTTAGTTTGTATAACAGATTTTTAAAATTTTGGCTGAGTTACATATTATATCCCTGTTTGAGGTCCTAATGATCTTTACAACAAATTAATCCTTTGAACATATCTTTAAATGAACTGGAGTCTCATCTACTTTGAAGCCATTGTAGTAAGCTGGGAGACAGAACTATTTCAGGTAAGACAGGGCTCCTTGCAAAATTTTGGCAGAATATTAAATAGATTAGGTCCTCATTTATTTAGAAGATCATTCTGATATAAAAAATAACTTAAAGCCTTATTGATGATAGGTTCAGTTATAAAACATTAAATGATATAAATTGATACCATACAAGTTCAGTTTGGAGAACATCAGCTTGATATAATGCTCTTTTAAAACTTTGTACTTTAAAGCTTGTACATTTGAAAGAAATGAACACATTTAATATAAAAATAGAACTGGTAGCACCATAATTGCATTGATATTGTTTAACCATAATTATATAAACCTTAATTTTTGAAAGTTAGTTTCTCCAAGTGATAAAACCTGACAGATGTAAGAAAGTTATCTTATTAAGAGCAGAACATTGTTTTAGATTTTAACTTTTTGTTTAATCACAGTTGTAAACCTTTTGATCAGAAATATTCGCTTTCCTTCCAATAAATACCATATTTAGAATCTTTAATTCCTTCTGTTCATATCCCAAAGCAATCCTTGTAATTTTTTGAGCTTAGGCAACAGTAGAAACCTTTAAAATTTCATATAGGAATCTATAAACCTTTGTGTTTACTCAATTTAAATTGAACCTTTTAAATCATGTGAATTAAAAATATTTGGATCCATTTTTTTAGGTTTAATTAATGAGTGCTCATTATCTGTGCCAATCCTGTTACCATGTACATAGAAGTTAAGAAAAGAAAGAGTCTTAGAAAAAAAAAATGATGCAGCCAATAAAAATAAAAAATGCAGGGTGGTTGGTCTGGCAGCCCATAGACCAGTGAGAGAGAGCTCCGCTGGTTAAGCGGTGAGAGCAGCCATGCCAGTCCACCAGAGTGCCATGTGGACAGAGCCAGAGATGCAGGAACTCAGGGTGGGCGGCCCCCTCCCCGCCCCGCCCAACGCTCTACCTCTGCCCTCTGGCGCTGGGACCGAGGCCAGCTCCGCCTCCCGGGAATATGGTGCTGCAGCTCGGGGACCCGAGAGTAAGGGGAGGGGGGGGCTTAGGCAGATGCAAAGCAACCTCCCTTCCCCTTTTTTTCCCCTTGAGCTAAGGTAAAGCAGTAAGCCTGGGGGGAGGGGCTGAGAAGTCAGAGGAAGGGGCGGGGCGGCCTACCTCACAATTGTCGGTCTGGGTGAGGAAGACTGAGAGCGGCTCCCGGTCTGGTTTGGAGAGTTTGCCTCTACCCCAGTACAGGGGGAGGTTCAAGAACTCTCCCGGGTTTCAGCATCATTATGTAAAGACTACACGACCAGAAGGAGATGAATTAAAGCCATTCAGCAAGGCTTTATCGAAAATACACGCTCTCGGGCCGAATCCTCCTGTCCATCAGAGTGTGTCCAGGAGGAATGGTGCTGGGGCTCTGGTGCACAGAGAATTTCAAAAGGCCCGGTCAGGAAGGGGAAGGCTTGAGGGCAGGAACAAAAGGCCAGAGTCTTTCCTGGATAGGTTAGGAAAACCCACTGATTGACAGGAGGCGTGTTTACTGGTGCCCTCAGCGTCTGGCTGGCAGCTCCTTTTCGCAGCTGCTGACTGCAACTGCCCTGACCGGTCCCTTTAATTGGACATCTTGGACCCTGATCCGATCTTACATCTTCCTCACCTTTATCCTGTCTCTGCCCCAAGTAGGAGCCCTGCTCTCGATTTTAATTCCACATCTAACCTGTCCATCTATCTTTTTCCAAGGACGTTTGACAGGATGGAGAACACTTCTTATGCTCTCAGTCAGTAGGGTAGATGTTGAGAGCATTGTAGTTGGACAACCCTGGCTACTGATTCCAGCCCTGCCCTTCACTATGACTTAAGCAGATGACCTAACCTCTCTGAGCCCCACTATCCTCATTTGTAAAGCAAGGGCAACACATCTACTTTGTGGAATCATTCTAAAGATTAAATGAGATAATGGCTGTGAAGAGCCAAGCAGTTTCTGGAGCATAGTAAATGCTCAATAAGTGTGAGCTGTTATTATTGTCTTTATCATGCAGAGCTATGTCTTTCCTTGACTGTGCACAACCGAATATACCTGGGACAACACCTGCCATCCCTGGCCTAGCCTACTGATCAGCAGCTAGTGATGGGCAACATCACTGAGACTCTGAGCTTAAATGCTGATGCTAACAGGGAAAGAAGTAACACTTCAACAGGGGCCAACAATCAGAATCTGTAGCCACAGCCCAAGACTGAGCATGTGCAGTAAGCTCATGCTTTTGTGCTATTCACAAAAGGTATTTTTAGCTATAGTCATACATGTAATTAGCTCTTTGGTCAAGGGAAATTTCTGAGGGCAGAGAGGAAAGAAGAGAGCATGCTGGTTTGAGCTGGACTAGTACTAGTTTTTTCATGCTCTGGCTTCCTCTCTCAGCAAGCTGAGTGAGCCAGAGGAGATGAGAACGAAGCCCTCCCACACTGGCCTGGGCCCCTTGCTGCTGCCCACCCCACCATCATCCCAGTGCAGCCCACATCCTGTGCAGCTTAACCACAGGCTTCTAGCTGCAGGCAGCTGCCTCTAGAGCAGGAGGGAGGGGTGCCTCTTTCCTCCACTGCCCACCCCCCAGCTCAGCAGCTCTTTCTGGCAGCTTGCAGAAACCTGTGTCCCATCCCAAGGCCCCCCTTTCACCTCCACTGTTCTCTTCTGCTACCTCCATCTGCCTTTTTATAGACTCTTTTTTTTTTTTGGTACCAGGGATTGAACCCAGGGTGCCTAACTACTACCACATCCTCAGTCCTTTATTATATTTTATTTAGAGACAGGGTCTCACTGAGTTGCTTAGGGCCTCACTAAGTTGCTGAGGCTGACTTTGAACTTGTGAACCTCCTGCCTCAGCCTCCTGAGCTGCTGGGATTACTTCTATCTTGCCCATCTGACTGCTCCATCAGGGACTCATCAGTCACTCTCTGCCACCTTTGGCGTTTTCCTCCAAGAGGAATTAAAATTTCTGTATCTGCGCCTCCCCACCCCTACTCCCATTGCTCTCTTCAAAGAGAGCTTCAGATAACACCTTTACCAGCTGGAAAAACAGGTAGTACTTGCACTTGGTATTATACAGTGAGTACTAAAATGGAGCCAAAGGTGGGAAGTACTTGAGTTATCTTAGGAAGCAAGGTAGCCTCTGAGGACATCCCAGAAATGAGGGACAGCAATTCTTTCAGCCAAACACATTTTATTTGTTTTCTCTGTCAGTGGAGAAGAGCCAACATGCATTCATGGAGATGCAAATGACCATCTAGTGGCCTGCAGTGAGAAGCAGGGAAGGGGGCTCAGGGCTGTCAGGGCTGGCTCTGGGCTAGGATCTGTGAATGGGACAAGACCTCTGCTGACATTTACCCAGTCCATCCCTAAAGAAGGCTGCAGAAGAGAGAGCTAGGAAAATGGAAAGTTATATGCAATTGTTAGGAATGAAGGACAATTTTTTTTTTGTACTGGGAATTGAACCCAGAGGCACTTAAACACTGAGCCACACTCCCAGCCCTTTTATATATTTTATTTATAGACAGGGTCTTGCTGAGTTGTTTAGGGCCTCGCTAAATTGCTGAGTCTGGCTTTGAACTTGGGATCCTCCTGCCTCAGCCTCCTCAGCCACTGGGATGACAGAATGAAGGACAAATTTATATTCAGGGAAAGGAGGGAATTGAAAGCAGAAATATCTGTGTGGGGGAAGGGAATAATTGGCAGGGAGTGAATCACAGAAATAAATATGCTGCCAGGCAGGCTGGGTGTAAGAGGTTGATTAGCCATGATGTTTCAAAGGACAACGAAGCAGCAAAATCTTAGAACTGGGCAGCAGGGTAGAGGTAGCAGGAAGGAGCAAGCCAGGGACAAGTCTGCAGGATGTTGTGAGTTCACCGTTGAGACTGAAGAACAATTCTCTTGTGGAGTCCAAAACTTGTCCAGGGAATAAGGAATTGCAGGGTGCCCAGGGAGAGGCAGAAGTAGGCAATCCTCCAGAGCTATCAGATTCCTCTCTGATTCAGGCCAGAATATAGGTCCCGCTGGCCTTTCCGGATGGGCTGGGGGTGGAACAGAGAGGGGGTGTCTAGTAGGATGGAGGAAGTAGTTCCTAAGGAAGAAGGGCCCTGGAGATCTAGTTGTAGTGCCGTGGAAAGACGCTGGGCTTGGAGTCAGGAGGCACCTGGGATTTCCAAGTTGGTCTGGACAGGGAGTAGACTTGCATGGATTCCGTACTTCTGTGAGCCTCATCCTTCCTATCTTAAAAATGGGAGTCTAAAGACTTACCTCTCAGGTGTGTGTATGTGTGTGTGAGAGAGAGAGAAAGAGAGAGAGAAATACTGGGTTTTGAACCTGGGCCCTTGCTTAGGCAAGTGCTCAGTGCTTTTATCAGAGTTCAATGAAGTCATTCATGGGAAGGTAAATATCATATGCGTGGCTGGTACTCAATAAATATTTGTAGAATTGGTCCGGTATGACAGTGAAAATATGTGATAACTATTAGCATACATCCACCAACCAATGAGAACAATCCTCGTGGTCCTCTCCTATGCCAGGCATTAACTGCTTAGTTACCAGATCAAAAGGAGGTGGAATGGGCTGTGATGTCTGACAGTATGTCAGGTGTAATGGAGGGAGGCTTGGGGCTACTTACCAATAAAGCATTTTCATATTTTAATAACTGGTTGACTACATTGGTATGTGCTGGTGCAACATCAGTCCTGAATTTATCATATTAGAACTTGCATATGTGATGTTTTGCAGGGCTGTATCCCAGCCAATGAATGAACCAGACAGAGGGGCATATTCTCACCCTCCTGCCTCTTTATGGTTGTGGAAGCCATGCAACCTCTGAGCCTGTTCTGCCATGCAAGAGGGAAAGGTGGCCACATGGTGGGTGGTCCTAGGAACCCTGAGTGAGGGCCTTCAAAGTATCTGGCAGGTGAGAGAGGGACAATCCTACCTGATCCCTTCCCCCCTAGAAGGGCATATTCTTCCTCCCCACCTCTTCCTGTCCACTCTGTCTCTGTTACCTCATAGTCCGGGTTTGGAACAGGTGGTGGCCTCTCCTTCTTTTGTCCTACAGAGGAAGGAAGGAAGGAAGGAAGGAAGGAAGGGAGAAGTATTCATTTCCAGGGGGAACACCAATGTTGCAATGCTGACTGCTCCAATGAGACCAGGCTCACGGTTGACAGTCCCCTTTGTCCTTTCCTCCACATCTCCCCTTTCCCATCCAGTGCCTCTTTTATTTCCTTTCTTTAATCCCATCCCTTAGGACCCCTACACTGCTCTCATCATTTTGTGACTTTCCTTAGCCCAAGTCCTCCCGTTGTTTCTTTCCATGGGGGAACAGCAAAGAAAAGGCAGGAATGTCCCCAAGTCTGTCTTCTCACAGCTTGGAGGTGGAGTGTGATCACTGCAGAGCACTGAGAAGCATTTGAGGAAGCCCTTCATTTTCAACAGTGTAGTCACACTTTTCTAAGGTGGGAAGGAGAGGAGTGGTCCTGGATGGGGAAACCTTGGTAGCAGAGTAAATGTTCTGAGGAAGCTGTTTCAATCTTCCTATGGACTTGCCCACCCTGGCCCAGGCTGGATGCCTCCTTGGTGGGAATGTTCTCTGAACCCACTCTGTGCTCTTACCCCTGGGCCTGCCACCAGCACCTGCTCCACGTGTTACAGGTTTGGACTTGGCCTTTCTCTTCTTGCTCCGGTAATAAACCAGCATCAGCAAGCCCAGAGTGAAAATGATGTCCCCTATGATGATGGTGGCCACGATCTTCAGATCCACCTCTACACAGTTCTCACACACTACAGGGGCCAAGGGCAGAGAAAAGAGAAATGACAGAGAAGGGAAGACATCAGGGAATTGGAGAAGAGAAGGAATCAATGTAGGCGATTCTCCCCTCAATACTCACGCACTTGCCACAGGCTGAGCCCTTCCCTTCAATATATTTATAACAAGGAGAACAACTAGCAAGCAGTAGTTTGATGGTCCTGGGTTCAAGTCTTAGCTTCATTACTTACTAGTTATGGCAAGTAGGGATTTGGGGTAGAGTGCTTGAAATTTTACAGACACTTGATAAATGTTAACTCTCCTTATGATTTCATTATTATACCCCAGTTTAGACAGTTTAAAAACAGTGGCTCTGGTTTTCTTTGCACTTCCCTCTAAAGAATGTATCTCTGGATAAAGCATCAGATAAACTCATATTGTAATTCTGGGTGTGACACAATCCAAATGACCCAAGCTTGTCTCTTGGTGTAGGAGCATCTCCATACTTTCCAACCCCCCCTTCCATCCTTCCCCATTCTATGCTAATAGACTGTGCCCTTGCCAAAGAGCACCCTTTGTTTGTGACCTTTGGATCTGATTGGTCCAAGAGTGCATATAAGCTTCTGTAGTTTCTGGAATAAACAGTGTTTTTCTGCTCCTCGCCCCGATGGTGTCCCTCTTCTTGTCCTGGGTGTCTCTGCGTCTCACTGGGGCAGAGCAAATTTTTACCTACCCCCCGCCCCAGGGCCTGGGGAATTTGGCTCCACGGATCGCCACTGTCCAGAGGGACTTCATATCGTCTAACCTGGGGACTCCTTCTTTCTCTGTCTCTCTGGACTCTGCCCCAGCGAGACGCAGAGACACCCAGGACAAGAAGAGGGACACCATCGGGGCGAGGAGCAGAAAAACACTGTTTATTCCAGAAACTACAGAAGCTTATATGCACTCTTGGACCAATCAGATCCATAGGTCACAAACAAAGGGGTGCTCTTTGGCAAGGGCACAGTCTATTAGCATAGAATGGGGAAGGATGGAAGGGAGGGGTTGGAAAGTATGGAGATGCTCCTACACTTGGGAAGTTGCTATTTAGACCAAGAGCTCACTGAGGTTATCTAGACAGCTTCATGTTCATTTTTAATCTGTTCCAGAAAATACTGATGCTGTGTGGCCTTGGACAGTCCCAGGATTGAGACTGTCCCAGGATTCCTTCTACAAAGGAAGCCCTGAGACAGCAGGGGACCTCGAGTTGGGTTGGAGAAGTCATTGAGAATGCCCTTTTCTTTTTTATTTCTTTTTTTTTAAAATACTTTTTTAGTTGTTGTTGGACCTTTATTTTATTCATTTATTTATATGTGGGGCTGAGAATCGAACCCAGGGCCTCACACATGCTAGGCAAGTGCTGTACCACTGAGCCACAACCCCAGCCCAAGAATGCCCTTTTCAAATACCCTCCTGTGTTACCTCTAGCTCTCAGGTACAGATAATGTCTCTTCTCATTGCGATTTACGTAGCAGACATAATAACCACTGTCCTCCATTTCTGAGAAATTCTTCAGTAATAGTTGTTCCTCGTTTTCAGATGTTATTGTTTTGCCATCTTTTTCCCAAACTATTTTGTCCTGCACAGTTATCAGAGGGCATGTCAGCAACACATTCGTTCCTGAGATGGAGACTTGGTATTCTGAGAAATGGGAAAGAAGAAAAGAGAAATTGGAGGGAGAAACCAGGAAAATTCCTGAAAGGGCAAATTATTGACAAAAGAATCAACCAAATGGAAGGACTCACAGCCTGGTTTTAGGTTTGTTCATTACAATGGAGGCCTACTGGCTAGAGGGTGTGGGAGGAAGGGACCAGACAACCCTCTGAAAGGTGGCTTCAGTTATAGGCAGGACCATTGGAACTTGGGGAGGGAAGGATGGAAGTAAATAAACCCCACGAAGGTCCCCATTTGGAATTTTTCTAAAATGAGGGTCGGGCATGTAATGTTGAGGGGTCCTCAGTTCTTAAGGTTAATCTTTCTTGGTTACTCTCTTCACAATCCACCAATTTGCATTTTTAGACAAAGCATAAGTAAAGGACCATAAACTCACGCTTCTGTATAAGGTCATCTGCAAATACAAAAAAAGAAAGATTAGTAAGAAAAAGTCCTGGTTTAATTTTTTTTTTTTTTTTTGGTACTCAGGATTGAACTCAGGGGTGTTCTATCAATGAGCCACACTCCAAGTCCTTTTTATTTTTTATTTTGAGACAGGGTCTCCCTAATTTGCAAAGGCTGGTTTTGAACTAGTGATCCTCCTGCCTCAGCCTCCTGAGTTACAGGTGTGCACCACCATGCCCAGCTTAAGTTTAAATTTGAGGTAAAATTTTTCTAGTGGGTCTAGACACTTTTCCTAACAGTTCCCAGAGAGGGAAGCCCCAGTCTTGAAATTGATGTATGCACTTAGCCTCTAAGACACAGTTATTGATATGACTCACCTACAGCAAATTGCAAGTGTAACAGCATGTGCTCTTAGGCTCAGGACCGCTGCAACTCAGAAAGTCTTAAAGTCCTAATGCTGGAATATTCTAATATCTTCAGGTTTATCTTTTTGGATTAGCCAAAACATCTTCCAGATAAATATCAAAGGATCTTCTCAGAGACAAAAACCTCTAAGTTTGAGTCACTGATTCTTGGGCTTACCTATGTCTCTTTATTCAGAAATTCTTTTCTTTTCCCCTCCCTCCCTCCTTCCCTCTCTTCCTTCCCTCTCTTCCTTCCTTCCTTCCTTCTTTCCTTCCTGTATTGAGGATGGAACCCAGGGCCTTGCTCATGCTAGTCAAGGGCTCTACCATTGAGCTACAGCCCCAAACCCAGAAATTCTTTTTTTCTGTTCTGGGGATTAAACTCGAGGTGCTTAAACACTAAGCCACAACCCCAGCCCTTTTAAGTATTTTATTTAGAGACAAGGTCTTGCTGAGTTGCTTAGGATCTCGCTAAGTTGCTGAAGCTGGCTTGAATTCACAATCTTCCTACCTCAGCCTCCTGAGCCACTGGATTATAAACGTGCACCACTGCGCCCAGCCAGAAATTCTTTCTTATAACTAATAGAGTCCCTTGTAATAAAGATCAAATATCTTTCTTCTTATTCCATATACTTTTGTTGTTGCCTTTCAATGATGTGAATAACTCCACACACTTTAAGGAAATTGTTCTTCCAATAAAAGATGGCTCTACATTATCTCAGAGTATAATCAACTCTCAATTATTTTTGTTGGAGGGAGGGACCATTGGTGTGGACAACTGAAATCCACTAATGTAACTTGGGGATCCAGTCACAGTCCTCAGAGCAGGAAGTTTTGCCTAGAGGGGCGAGACTGGGGGTTGTCTTTCCTTATTTCCTGGAAAAGTATGGTTAGAACACTGGGCAGTACTAGACTGTGCTAGACTGGCACATGACAACCGGAAGAGAGGCGAGGTGGGATGCTCAGAGACAGTGTGGTACTAGACAAAGAGCACTGGACTCTGAGACGGAAATCTTGTGTCTAAATCTCAGATCTGCCCTAGGTTGTGTGTGCAAGGGCAAGTCATTTCACTTCTCTGAAACTCAGTTTATTTATCAGGGAAATAGAGATAAATGCCCACCTCATAGGATTTTTGTAAGAATTAAATGGATTCTGGGGACTGGGATTGGAGCTCAGTGGTAGAGTGCAAGCCGGCACGTATAAGGCACTGGGTTCGATCCCCAGCACCACATAAAAATAAATAAAAAGAAAACAAAGGTATTGTATACATCTACAACTAAAAAAAATTTTTTTTAAATAAATGAATTCTGAAGGTGCAAGTGAATGGCACACAGCAGTTATTCAAGAAAAATGTTACTTTCAAGGCTATGGCTGTAGCTCAGTGGCAGAGTGCTTGCCTAGCATGTGTGAGGCACTGGGTTCAATCTTCAGCACCACATAAAATAAAAAATGTTAGTTTCTTTTCTCCTTTCTTTCTGGGGGTCCTGCTACCATAGAGAACACAACTGAGCTCTGATCCAGCTGCCCAGATAGTCATTTGGTTGAGACTGTATACAACATAAACAAATCCTTCTCCATCTGCTGATAATTGGAAGTTGAATATAATGACAATAGATGGTACTTTTTTGATTTAATAATTTTTCAGCACTGATTTTTTAAGAGATATTACATGAACAATAAATCATAAGTTAAAAGTAAATAGACATTATGCTCAGCTTGGTAGGTTTGTGCTCTACCACTGAGTAGCAAGTGCTGTACCACTGAGCCACAACCTCAGCCCCTCCACATACTGCCTACTATAGGTCAGATAATGTTTAAGAATTTAAAAGAATTACTCTTTCAACCCTCATAATAACATACAAATGGGTATCATTATTATTTCCATTTTATACATGATGATGTTAACTATTCAGACATATAGCAACTAGGGAGTTGGACCAGGATTCAAACATGGCCGTCTAGCTTCAGAGTCAGACCTTTAACCTCACACTGTATGCCCTTCTCTCTTCTGCTTAAAGTATCTCTCTTCTTGAAAATACAAGTTCATCCTTTAAAGCTCAGCTCAAGAATTACCTCCCCAGGGAGCATTCTTCAATTACATTCTGTAGAGTTCACCATTCCTCTCTTTATACTTCATTTAACTCTGTATGTACCTGTGTCATGGCATGTAACACACTGTAATTTCAATCATTTGTCTCCCATACAAGACAGGTGGATCCTTGAGGAGAAGGAATTAGCAAAGCATTTATATTTTTGTTCATTTACTCATTCAAAAAATATTCACTGAGCACCTCCTATGGGCCAGACACTGGACCAGGTAAATGAATTCATGGCTTGTACAAAAACACATGGATGCTCCAGCCCATGCCCAGACGTGTGCTTTTCTGAAGCAGTAAGTTCAGGGAGAGATACATACATGCATAGCTACTATAATCAAGCATGACAGCTACCAACAAATACAGGTACATCTCATACAGATCCCATTGAAAGGTGATTGTATTTTCCTGCCACTGGTTCTGGTTCTCACTGTTTACTACTGTGAGTGTCCTCTTTGACCATGTTGTTTCACATTTGAAAAGAGGTTGTACAGAAGGAAAATGCCCTTACCAAAGTCTTCATTATCTGAAAAAGAAATGATAAGAAGCCATGAGCAACATTCCTATCAGCAACTAAGATAAGTCCCTGCCCTCAAGGGTTAGGACTCTTCTCTCAATGGTTAGAAAACAATGGATCTTCAAGTCCCTTGGCTGTGTATCACAAGCTGTCTTAGATCTTAAATACCTAATGGCCATTTGTCAAAATGGCTGCCAAGGACACCACAAGTCAGCCAACACAGTGGAAAGTAGACAGGCACAGTTGCTGTCTTTGAACACAGTAGTGGTTCCCTTAATTTGGAGGAGATATTGAATAGAGTTTTCCAATATTGGAACACTCTGGACTCTACTGCTATGGTTGAGAAAGTAAGTCCAGGCCTGGGACACTCGTATGCATGTGCACATATAGGCACACCTGGCACACACATCCAGAGTATTCAGATGTGATTCTGAATGTGTAGCAAAATGCTGCCCTGAGGTTCATCCAGGCAACCCTGGGTCTGCGTTCTGGCTAGCCACACATTGTTAACAAAATTGCACATAGAATAGGAGAGGCAAGCAAAAGAAAACTGTTGGTACTTTCAATTTATTTTAAGTCTCAATTCTTCTTTGGAATCAAGAATGGTTTCTTCCTATAATCTCTGATTCCCTATTCTGGGCTAGATTTATCAGGAAAAGGCAAAGAAGAATAGTAGAAACCTCTTTCATTGGTCTCTGAGGAAGCTCTGTGGGAGGACAAGAGAAAGCTCTCCGCTCACAAATATAATTGGTTTCTAAGAAATAGGATGTTAGGTGATTTTGTCATTGTGTAAATATCATAGAGTGTAGTCACACAAACCTAGATATTATAGCTACTACACACCTAGGTTATATGGTGTAGTCTCTTGCTTCTAGGCTACAAACCTGTACAGCATGTTACTCTGTTGCCTACTATAGGCAGCTACAACACAGTGGTAAGTATTTGTGTATCTAAACACATCTAAACAGAAAGTGTACAGTAAAAATCCCAGGTGACAGGGAATTTCCAGCTCCATTACAATTTTATGGAACCACTATTGTACATACTGTTAATTGTTGACTTGAAACATTATTTTTCAGCACATGACTGTACCAAGAATCCTGGATTGATTTCATAGTAAAGAAAGCATATCTTACCTTCCTGCCCCAAAGCACCAACTGGAAAATAAATAGTTAAAAAAAAAAGAGTTAGAAAATATTGTGAGTGCATGCAATTCCAAATAATGGAATTATATTAATAAACATCTGAAGTTCTTTCCAGCCACTGTGTGATCACGGTTGTTTCTATACCTTAGAAAAGTGCCCTTTACAGCTGGGGATTGACCCAGTCAATTTGGGAAGAAACAGAGAAAGGAAACATCTAGCGTTAAACATGAGAACACGATATTCAACAAACAGAAGTTAGAAAGCAGGGTGTGGTGATGCACACCTGTAATCCCAGTGGCTCAGGAGACTGAGAGGAGGATTGCGAGTTTAAAGCCACCCTCAGCAACTCAGTGAGACCCTGACTCTAAATAAAATATTTTAAAAGGGCTGGGGATGTGGCTCAGTGGTTAAATGCTCCTGAGTTCAATCCCCAGGACACCCGCCCCCCCAAAAAAGTTAGAATAAGTTGGGGCTGTTTTTTGTCTGATTAGAGAAATAGCAAAAGAATTTTGCAACCAAGCCTCCATTTTGAAACTGTCTCTCACTGTTGAAGAAAAACAAGTATTGGGTTGGCTACAAACATTGGGGATTCTTGTTCTATCTCTGGCTTCTGCTTGTGGGATGGTTCAGTTTTTCCATTTGTTTTCTGCTTGAGACAAGTGGAAATATTTGAAACCCCGATTACTCATAAAGTAGAGCCTGTGTGTTGAAGAGCCTGATCACATTTCCTCTGGACCCTCCCAAATCCCCTCACTCAACCATGACTTAGATTCATTACAGTGACCAGTTTCCCTGGAACTGCCTGAGTTTTCTGTTTTCCAACAACCTCTACAATGGGTGAGATATTCTTTCATCCCAAGAATAACAAGTACTTAGGTTGCCTTTGCTACAAAGTAGCGACTCTTCACTTGGGCCTGCAAATGCTCTATGGTAACTAAAAGTTACCTTCATTTTATATCCAGTCTTTCTTTTCTTTTCTTTTCTCTCTCTCCCTCTCTCCCTCTCCCCCCCCTCTTTCTCTCTCTCTCTCTCTCCCTCCCTCCCTCCTTCCCTTCCTTCCTTCCTTCCTGAGATTGAACTGAGGGGTACTCGACCATTGAGCCACATCCCCAGCCCTATTTTGTGTTTTATGTAGAGACAGGGTCTCACTGAGTTGCTTAGTGTCTCGTTTTTGCTGAGACTGGCTTTGAACTCAAGATCCTCCTGCCTCAGCCTCCCAAGCTGCTGGTATTACAGGTGTGCGTCATCGCGCCTGGCTCTAGTCTTATTTATTAACTTAAACTTTGTGTTCGAATCCTGCTCAATTTTGCACATGTTAATCATTTAAGAAGTGTTCATCTAAAGCTGGCATTCTGTCCCCTTCAAAGCTGAAGACACCAAGATAAAGATAACTAAGGTTTTTGCAAGATTTTCAGGGACATTCAACTGCTGGCTTTTAACAACATCCTCTTTTAGACTCCCTAGAACAATTCCCAGAAGTCTCCAGTTGTTCTCCTAGACTTTCCAGGAACAGTGAAAACTTGAAGTCAGATAATTCCCTGATGAGACTGTCCCCCTACCCTGAAGCAAGAGCAATCATCTTCTGGGAGCTGAATTGCCCCCACCCCCATCCAGGATCACGGTCTGATAAACATCCTGTGTCACAAAGGGAGATTGTCCCTTCAAAGGACAAGGACTTCTCTGGAGCCACCTTGTAGAAGCAGAACTGAGATAATAATTAAGTGGAACACAGTTTGACCAATACTATTTAATTATGCATTCTGCTTGTCCCCTGCCTTAATTTTTCTTCTATTTAACACTCATGTCAGTACCCCAAATACAGGGCTGAGAAGCTTGATCTCATTTGCCTTCCCAGTATGGCCATGTTGATTAACGTTCCTTTCCTGCTTTTCATCATTGTTTTTTCCACTTGGTTTTTGGTGCAAGTGGCCAGCCAGACCTGATTTGCTGGGACTCCCAGAGTTAGGCCTCTGGCCCAGTAGTCTGGTAACAAGAAGTTTGGGCACATTCTCATGATGCCACATTTCTAGGGGTGCTTGGGTCTTTGACTTTTCTTTTTTCTTTTCTTAGGAAGAACAGAGTTTATACTGTAGGCCTCTAGGAAAATGCCTAATCAATCCCTGCAGAAGTCACATCCTATCGCTTGGGACTCAGAGTATGTTCTTTGGACCAGTCACAGATTAATAAACATGGAGCTTATTAGGAATATGGACTCTCAGTTCTCACTCCAGGCCTCTTTAAGTAGAAGCTACATTTTAACAGGGTTCCCAGGTGATTTTTATGTGCAAGCCTAAAAAATAAATAACCCAAGATGAACCCAAGGTGAAGACACCATGGCTGTGGCTCTGAGATAGGAGCCCCAGCTGCACCAGTATTTCCTAGGCTTTTGAAATAAAACCATCAGGAGCCATTTTGCCTTGTGCAGTGCGGCCATTCCTGTGGACAGACCATCCTGATTTCTCGGATTGGCTTCTGCCTACTACCTGTATGGTTTTAAAATATGTTATTTAGCTTCTTTGAGTATTAATTTCTTCATAAAATAGAGGATATAAGGATGAAGGTAAGGATTAAATCAGTTAATGCATGTAATAGCTTTTTCTTTTTATAGTACAGGCACTCAATAAATGGCAACCTTTTGGGGGGTATTATTTATCTCATGAGATATGCAAATGCTCTTGGTTGTTTATCAATTCATGTCCTGCCTTGCTTCAAAAAGGACTAAGCTAATTGAAAGCTCTTGGGCATCTGAAAAGGACTGAAAATTATGAAATGTTTGTTTCAAAGATACTAAATTTGCTGTACTCTGTGCAGAGTTTAGGTTCAACTGATCTCCCCAAAACAAAGACTGGGACTTAGCTCTTCTAATCTCTTGTGCTAGTTCTTAAGGGCTTAGTAAGAACTACGATGGGCTTCATCTTGGTGGCAGAAAGACCTTTTTGCTTTCAATTGAGATGTTCCTGCCAACTGCTTCTCTTTGGCTGTTCCCTGAATGATGTCCTAGGCACCTCGGGCACATTTCTTTTGTTTGCTTCCAACCTTAATCCCCAGCCCTAAGGTAGCACAGTTCCTTACATCTGCTGGTAAATGAGGCTCTTTGATACTGCTGGGCTGCATGAATAAGTCTGTGAGGCTTCCAATGGACTAGAGAAACACCACCCTTCTTTATTCGGTCCTACTCACCCGATAGGAGGCAAAGTCCCAGAACTCTCCAGAGAGTGCTTGACTGCATTCTTCTCTCACTGGATACTCACTCTACTGAGATGGTGAAAAGTCAGCTTATTACTTCTGAAAAGGAAACCAAAGGATATCTTTAAAACATCTGCTAGATATAAGGCCCTGGAGCCATTGTTCCCAATGCCAGGATGCAAAAGGGAGGCACTATGTGAGTAGACCCACCATTTTCTGAAGCGGGCACCTGAAGCTGAGAGGGGAGGCGGGTTTCTGAACACCACACAGGAAGTGCAGAGGGGCCTCTGGGTCTGTGGGTTCTACGTCACTTGGAAATGTTCACAGGCCTCCACCTGGACTGGTTGAGGAAAGCTGGGCCCCACAGACTTTTCCTAAGGAGGACTCTGGCAATCCCTGAAGGATCTGTGAGAAACCCCTGTCATTTAGTTGCCTGGGCCATGCATGGTGTGCCTTTATACCCAGGGCTCCTTTCTCAGATATCTGCCCCACCCACCCGCCCACCAACTGTTACAGGAAGAGAGAGAAGCACCAAACACTCTTCTTTCTGGTGTCCCTGGCATAAAGCTGCAGGATGGAGTCATCCATTAACAGGAGCTTTTGGGTTGAAAATACATGTTGGTTTGAAATCATGAGATAACCTATTTCCCTGTATAACCTTTACAAAAATAAAACATAATACTCAATATTAAAATGTGACAGCCTCAAAATCTGCTTGTCTAAGTGTGAGTTGTTTTTAAACATGCATTAATCAAATTCTTACTACATCCTGGCAGTATACTTTATTGATACATCTCATTTAATCCTCAGAATGACCCTCCAGCTGGATGTGGTGGTGCTCATCTATAACCCCAGTGATTTGGGAGGCTGAAGCAGGAGGATTGCAAGTTTGAGGCCAGCCTGGGAAACTTAGTAAGATCCTCAGGAACTTAATGAGAACCTGTCTCAAAAATAAAAAGGGCTTTCTTTGGGAGGCTGAGACAAGAGAATCGTGAGTTCAAAGCCAGCTTCAGCAAAGGCGAGGCACTAAGCAACTCGTGAGACCCTGTCTCTAAATTAAAAACAAACCAAAACACAAAGAAGGGCTGAGGATGTGGCTCAGTGGTCAAATACCCTTGAGTTCAATTCCCGGTACCAAAATAAATAAATAAATAAAAATAAAAAATAAAAAGGGCTGAGGACGTACTCAGTGGTAAAGTGCCCATGGGGTCAATCCCCTGCACCAAAAACAAAAACAAAAACCCTCCAAGGTAGGAATTATTATTATTTATTTTGGAGTGCTGGGGATTGAACTCAGGGGAACTCGACCACTGAGCCACATCCCCAGCCCGATTTTGTATTTTATTTAGAGACAGGGTGCTGTGGGAGTGACAGAAGGGGAGCCCAAGAGAGTCTGGGGATTGAGGTCTCTCTGAGCAAGTGACATATAAGCTGAAATTTAAGGACAAACGGGAGTGAGCCAGGTCGAGAGGAGGACAGGCCAGCTTCCAGAGGAAGTATCATGTTTGAAGCCTGGAGATGAGGAAGAGAAAAGGCAAATCTAGAATATCATCACTTCTCAGGCTGAGACAACTTTTTAGAGTTGTCCTGGATTGGGGTGAGGGGCACAACATCCAGTCTTTGGGGATGGGAGCTGTGCGTTCCAAGAGACAGGTGCAAAGAGGGGCGAAGCAGCTGCTTCTGCTGAGGTTGGTACCTGACAAGGCTCACCTGAGAGTCCTCAGGGCACAATAATCCCAGCAGATGGGGGAGGAGCAGCCCTAAAGGGGGCACCTGGGTGGTGGCACACCATATCCACACGGTTCACTCCTGCACTGCTTGGATCCATTGGCTCCTATAATAATTTCACTCCATCCATAAACAGCCCTCCGAGGATCTTGGTTGATCTATTTGCTGGGGAAGCTTATAAAAGGAGTTAGTGGGACAACCTACATTTGTACTCCCACAACTATTCTGGGGGTTCCATCTGATCCTTGTGACCTCCTTCCTTTGTTACCCAATTTGGATCATTCCCATTCCCAACTGGCGCCTCTGTTGACCTAAGGGAAGACATGGAGGAGTCCGAGCCCCTGGTCCCTGAAAGGCTGTGGCTGCTGATTGCCCACTTACTGTCAACATTGTAGAGGTGTCCCAGAGAGCCCTTGGGTGCTGTCTATTTCCCCTGCTCCCTGCAGCCCTGCCTCCTGATAAGGAGAGATGCACTCTGTTGGGGGGGGGGGGCGGTAAAAATTTTTGTTTTACTACAGGTCTTTTAAAGTTTATTAAGAATCTTGCTCTTTGCTGTGGTGCAAGCATTCTGCCTCTGGAAACCATGGCCTCTAGAAACTTGAGCCTAGAGTTATGGGACAGGAAGTACAAATTCCTAAGTGGGTCACTGGGAGTAATGGTGAGCATGGATGCTTCTATTTCTGACCCTTGATCCCGGACACATGTATTCTACTCCTGGGGATACACTACCTTATAACAGTCATTAGTTTAAGATATATAACATATCCTGAAGGATAGTCCCAATCCTGGAAGGGTGTCATTTCTGAGTTGATATGTTAGCTATGTCTTCAAAAGGCTATTCTACTGATTTATTGGGTTGGCAGCTTCAGTGCAGCATGGCACTAGAGGATCCCATGTTGTATGGCCTTTTTGTAAGTGGGTCCTGTGTCCTGTTGTGATGCTGTGCAAGATCCAGTGCTGTTGGATCAGGCAGCATGTGAACTCTTGGACTGTAGGGCTAGCTGAGGCACTACAGGCAAGAAAGTCAAACCCATACCCAGAATATGTCAAATGAGTTGATGTGTCCCATCAAATGAATTGAGACCTTTCCAGGTTTGCTTTGGAAAGGATCCACTGTAATCCACTTACCAAGAAGTGACTGGTGGTTTTCCTCCAGGACGATGCCAAATCAGAGACTCAGCATTGGACACCATTGTGACAGTGGCAGTAACTGGGTCAGATTTGGTGAGTGGGAGCCCACATTGCCATGCTCAGGCATAACCTCCAACACTGCCACCGTGGTGACTACAGCCATAAGCCCATTGTTCTAGTGTTGAGATGACTGTGGACAGAGGCTAGCTGACATGAACTGGCCAAGTTATTTTCTTCTACTTCGTGTTGTAGGCATTTTCCATGATGGATGTGCTCCAGTGGGTGTTAACATGTGACACGAAGACCTTCACATTTTGTAACATGTCCCTTCCCCAGACTTCTCTATCCCCAATCTTCTACAATTATTTGCTCCAGGTTCCTGACCAAAATATTAAGTCATTCACCACAACCCACGCATCTTTGTATATTCTAACATTAGGCTGCTTCTCTTTCCAAATAAAATGGATGACCAGGTGAGATGCCAGATACTCTAACCTTTGGGAGAAATTTCTCTTACTGCTGTCTTCAAGGCCGTCCCTGGGTGAGGGCTGCAGGCCTATAGCATTCTATTTTTGGCTTGCATCCGCGTACTGAACTCACATCTATTAACAAAGCTCAGGCTTTAGTCTCTACTGTCAGCTGGTCCAGCTCCACCTAGGTGGAGCCAAGGGTGAAGAAGTGTGGTGCAGCACAGGTGGGTGATGTAGGAGTCTGGGCCAGCTACTCCAGTGGCTGCAGCTTCTAGGCTCATTCATGATTGATCCGGATTTCATTCACTCCATCTTACAATGGATTATCACTGTACCCATCCGATCTTAGGACTTGGTGGGTCTAGTGGTGCCTGGTTAATAATAGGTGGTTCTGGCTTAATGGTCAGTTGATGTCCCATAGTCACTCAGCTTCTACCAATATATGGACCCTGCCAGGTCTTTGGTGGAGAGGACACTGTGGGAATCACTACTGAATTTCATACACATGCCATGGTGTTGGAATGGTCTTTCTTATGGCGACTTGGCCTTTAGTTTAGTTGATAGGCCCTGGTGTAAGAATTGGCTCAGTTCTGGAAACTCAAAAGGAAACTGTGACTTCCCTTTGGGAAGCTCACCTCAGCCATCTGCTCATCCAATCTTGGCTCTCTTTTGGGAATGTCATTATACTAAAAAAATTACTTCTTGTTTATCTGAAATTAAATATATATTAAATATTAAAATATTTTATATAAATTAAATATATATATTTTTGTTTGTTCATTTTTGTTTTTCTGGTCCTAGGGTTGAACCTATGGCCTCAGGCATGCTAGGCAAGTGTTCTACCTCTGAGCTATACCACCAGCCATGGCCTATATTTTTATTTGCTAAGTCTGACAGACTGACTTTAGGATCTCCATGGCCTCTGCCATAGATCTTGTTGAGTCAGGCCTCCTGGCTGGCAGTTAGAGTTTTTGACCATGTTACTTTGGAAGTTAGTGCTGCCACCTGGCCTCTTCTCCTCTGGGATCCTATCATTTCCATTACAAACTAGGAACCAGGCCTGTAAGAGCCCCTGGACTACTGAACACAGCCAGTGTTGAGCCCCTCAACAATACTAGTGCCTCCTCACCGGAATGCACATGGCAAATCTCCTGGGTAACCTCCACAAGGGACAGAGTCAGCTGGTGGGTTTTCTGGTCTTATACAGCAGATTTTCTAGTGTGGTCTGTTCCCTGAGCCTCTTCCATACTTGATCCACAATTTGCCATAGCAATTCTGACTCTGTGCTTCATTTAATGTGGGCCACCACTTTAACCAAACTTCCTAAGAGCCTTCCTTGCAGCTATTAGATCAACCTCCCAGTTACATCCTGGGTCATAAGAGAGTGGCCCACAGTGACAAAGCGTCCTCTACCTAGATTTACATTCTGCCCAACTTGATCTGCATGACACTCACAGGCAGACTCTCCCAGTTCTTGCCACTACATGTCAGCCAGGTCTGGCAAGTGCTTTGGCATGTTAATCTCTCTCTTCTAGCAGGTGCAGTACTTCCTCAGTTGAGTCATCTTGAGCTTTAATTCTAGTGACTTATCTGATGGCCAGGAGGGGAGTGAGGGCAGATCACAAGGAGGGCTAATGGTGTCTTATAAGGCACCTGCTTATATGAGGCCTCTGAATGAATGAGCCAATTCTGTAGTGCTGAAGGTTTAGGGGAATCAGGAGGATCAAGGATCTTAATCATATTTGACCAGTCTCAGGGTTTCCATTCTGCCTTATTATGCCTTGTTTGGCATAAGCAACTTTTCTAGGCTGAGAGTATTTATCTCTACTCTGAAATTCTACTTTTACAATTAAGACCTGTGTGGGGCTAGGTGCAGTGGCACATGCCTGTGATCCCAGCAGCTTGGGAGACTGAGGCAGGAGGATCGCAAGTTTAAAGCCAGTTTCAGCAACTTAGCAGGACTCTGTCTCAAAATCAAAAAAATAAAAAGGGTTGGGATTTTGGCTCAGTGGTTAGGTGCCTCTGGGTTCAATCCCTGGTATAAAACAAACAAACAAACAAACAAACAAACAAACCTGTATGAGGGCTCAGTCTGCCTTCTGATTGCAGAAGATCCTCTTTACATGCCACTGAGGGAGAAGGGCCTCTAACTCTCACACTTTGCTTTAATTTGGTGATTAATTGATCTGAACCTGTCGTTTCCTCCCCCTCTTCTCTTTCTTTGACTCCTTCTTCCTCTGCTCCTCCTTCTCCCTTGGCATTTTCAGCACTTTGCATTTCCATTTAAATTTAGAAACAGCTTGTCATATTCTAATAATTAAAAAAATTGTCGAGATTTCTTTTTTGAAAATTTTATTAGTATTACATTGAATCTGAAAATAGGTTTGGGGAAAATTGACATGTTCATAACACTGTGTCCTCAGCTCCATGAACATGGTATTTAGAACCTCCATTTATTTAGAAGTCTTTCATGTCTTTCATGTTTTATAGCTATCTGTGTAGAGCTTTTTAATCCCTTTTGTTAGAATTAGGCCTAGGCATATTATGTTTTTGATGATATTATAAGTGATATTTAAATTTTTTTCATTTCATATTTGATACAAGTGTATAGAAATAAATCGAAGTTCTGCCATACTGTGAGTAAAGATTTCTCGTTATGGTTAGCCACAGGAGAAGATTGCCCCAATTTCCCAAGGCAAAAGTAAAGCAGTAGCTATGCTTACTCAAAAGATTGATGTAGGTCAGGGCTTTTTGCAGCTCAAGCCAGGTTTTGCAGATCTACTGGCTTGCCTTGTTGGTCTGGGCAGCAGCTAACTACATATCTCCTTAAGTTCCTATGGGATATTTCCCTTTGGCTCTTACAAATACTGGGCCAAATTTGACTGTGGTTCCATGGCAAGCCATCTATGGCAGTGAGGCTGGAGGCTTGGAGACTGGATAAGGCTAATGTGAGTTCTGGTGAGAGTGAGAGAAAATAGGTTCCAGACTTATCCTTGTGGGTTCCAGGTGTCCTTTCTCTTTCCCAATTCATGTCCATCTTTCCTTCCTGGCCACCTGCACTAGGAGTACATGGTCAGCACCAGTTGTAGAAGAAGCAGCCAGTGTAAAGTCAAGCCTCTAACATAAATCCTTTATTCTATATCATTCCTATGGCTTTTCTTCTCAGATTGTTTTAGTCAGCTTTTTTTTTTTTTTTTTGCTGTGACCCAAAGACCTGAAAAGAACAATCTTAAGTGAGGAAAAGTTTATTTTTGGGCTCATGGTTTCAGAGGTCTCAGTCCATAGACAGCTGGCTCCATTGCTCTGGACTCAAGGTGAGGCAGAACATCATGGCAAAAGAGTATGGCAGAGGAAAGCAGCTCAAAACATCATACCAGGAAGGGGAGAGAGAGAAAGAGACAGACAGACATAGTTCCACTCAGTAAGGACAAAATACATACCTCAAAGGCAATGCCCCCCCAGGTACCCATGTCCTCCAGTCATACCCTACCTGCCTACAGTTATCATCCAGCTAATCCCTATCAGAGGATTAATGCACTGATTAGGTTAAAGTTTCCATAACCCAATCATTTTGCCTCTAGATCTTCTTGCATCATCTCACACATGAGCTTTCGGGGGACACCTCACATCCAAACCATAACATTGATCAAACTTCTCTCTAATATATTGACTTTATATATAGAAACTTTCTGAACTCATTTACTAATTCTCATAGTTTACCTCTAAATTATGTCGGATTTTCTATATACAGAATCATGTCATCTGAGAAACTTTCCAATCTAATTCTTTTCCTGCCTATACCACATGTCGAATAAAATGATGAGAGCAGGAATTCTCGTCTCATGCCTGATCTCATTTCATCATTAGATATGATGTTTGATGTAGGTTTTTCCCTCTTCTTTTTGTAAAGTATCTTTAGGGTATTGAGAAAGTCACTTCTAGGGATAAGAACGTGGCTTAGTGATAGAGCACTTGCCTAGCACGCACAAGGTCCTGGATTTGATCCCTCGCATGTGAATGCATGCGTACACACACACACACACACATTCCATTCTCTTCCTGGTTTACAAAGAGTTAAATCATAAATAGTTGTCAAATGCATTACATGCCTATTTTGCTAGAAGATAATCAATGATATTGCTACTTTATTCTGTGAGTTGGTAAAGTGTATTGCTTGATTTTCTAATTTTAAACTAACCTTGTATTCCTGGAATAAATCTTGTAAATAAATTCTGTGTACTACTAGGTTCTTTTGTGTGTGTGTGTGTGTGTGGTGCTGGGGATTGAACCCAGAGCCTTGTGCATGTGAGGCAAGCACTCTACCAACTGAGCTATATCCCCAGCTTCTCGGTTTTGTTTTTAATATTTCTTTTAATATTTTTCATGTACCTTCATGTATGATACTGGCCTGTAATTTTCCTTTTCTTGAATACCCATGTTGAGTTTTGGTATCGAGTTTATACTAAATTCATAAAATTAGTGGGGAAATGCTCTTTCTTTTGTTAAAGTATGAAAAGTTTTCATGAGGTTGTTGCTTTCACTGATTATTTGAATTATCTGGGGAGGCCATCTGAGCCCTTGGATTTCTCCATGTGAAGACTGGTTCCTAATATGGACTGTCATTGACTTATGGTAGTTTGGCTTATAATTTTTTGAATTTAGGATAAGGTGAAAGCAATACATTTTCAGTAGAAATCAATTTCAAATTTAAAAAAATTTCTTTTTGTCCTGTGGATTGAACCCAGGTGTCCTTTACTACTGAGTTAAGTCCCCTTTTATGTTGAGACAGGGTCTTGCTAAGTTGTTTTGGGCCTTGCTAAATTGCTGAGGCTGGCCTTGAATTTGTAATCCTCCTACCTCAGCCATCTGAGCCACTGGGATTACAGGCATGTGCCAAGGACACTTGTTTCAAATTTAAAATTTTGACCTCTTCCTCAGCCAGTGAAATGAGTGTACTGTGTTGCTAGTGGTTTCTGGACAATGTGTTTTGTTTTCACATCCCATCCCATCTACAAAATATCTGTGTATGGTGTGTACATAAGATACTCAACAGGCTTTGTGCAGAAATTTTGTCCAATTTCAGGCTAATGCAAATCTGAACATGTTTAAGGCAGGCTAGGCCAACCTAGCTTTGGTGGGTTAGGTATATTAAATGTATTTTTGACTAGTGATATTTTTAATTCAAAATGGGGTTATCAGGACATACATTGAGGAACATCTGTATATGCATTTGGACCTCTAAGTAGGTACTGTTTTGACTACTTTCTGTGAATTTAAAATTTTTATTTTATTTTATTTTTGGTGCTAGGCACTTTACACTGACCTATACCTCTAGTCCTTTTCATTTCTTACTTTGAGATGGGGGTCTTGCTAAGTTGTTGAGGGTCTCACTCAGTTGCTGAGGCTGGCCTCAAACTTGTGACCCTCCTGTCTCAGCCTTCTGAGTTGCTAGAATTACAGACAAATGCAACATTCCATAAATTTTAGTATGATGTATTTTACTTATTCAGTTAATATATATTCTCATTTCCATTGATTTATTTTTGACCCTTGGGATATTTCAAAGTGTATTGCTGAAATTAGCATAAGAATGGCATTTAATAAAGGAGAATGGAATGTTCAGAAATAGGTCCTAACACATATAACCAACTGATTTTCAATGAAGGTGGCAGGATAGTGCAGCAGGGGAAAAGACAGTCTTTTCAACACATGGTCCTGGAAAAACTGGATAGATATTTGTAAGGAAAAAACATGAACTTCAACCCTTACCTCAAACCATGTATAAAAATTAACCCAAGATGAGTAAGATCTAAATGTAAAAGGTTCGACTATGAAAGTTTTGGAAGAAAAGATATGATAACATCACTGTGACTTTGGAGTAGGCAAAGATATCTTAGGACACAAAAATAGTAATTCTAAAAGGAAAAAAAGAGAATAAATTAGACTTTGCCAGAATAAAAAACTTTTTCTTTTTGAAAGACTTAAGAAAATGAAAAAGTAAGCCACAGACTGGGAGAAAGTATTCACATTTCATATATCTGACAAAAAAAAACTTGTATCCTAAATATATCAACAAGTCTTACCACTTAATGATAAGACAAATAACCCAATTAAAAATTGGGCAAAGGATACATAACTGTAATCCCAGCAACTCAGGAGTCTAAGGCAGGAAGATGGCATGTTCAAGACCAGCCTGGACAACCTAGCAAGACTGTCTTAAAATAAAAAATAAAAAGGGCTGAGAATGAAGTTCAATGGTAAAGCAGTTGCCTCGTATTTGCGAGGATCTGGGCTCAATCCCCAGTACTGAAAGAGAAAAAGAAAATTGGCCAAAGGATACAAATAGACATTTCACAAAGGAATACAAACAGTCAACAAGCATATGGGAATATTCTCAATATGATTATAATAAGGGAAATGCAAATTCAAATTACAATGAGATCTCACTATTTATCCACTAGAATGCCTAAAATTTAGGATGACTGACAACAGTAAGTGCTGGAGAGGAAGAGGAGAGACTGAGCTCTGGCACATTGCTGGTGGGAGTGTGCAACGCTACTTGATGCAACCATGGGAAAACTGCCAGTTTGTATAACGTTAATATGCTTTTCTGTCGATTCAGCAGGAATTGCATACCTACACATTTACCCAAGAGAAATGAAAACGTATATCCAGAAAAAGGTACACATACGATTGTTCATGGCTGCTTTTATCATAATGGCCCAAATCTGAAAATAGCCCAACAACAGATGAATAAATAAATAAATTGCAGCATGTTCACATAATAGAACATGGCTAAGCAATGAAAAGGAGCAAAACTTTCATACGTGCAACAACATAGGTGAATCTCAAAACCTTATTTTAGGCAAAAGAAGCCAGACGCAAGAGCATGTGCTATGCAATTCCATTTATATGAAATTCTAGAATGGCAAAATTTAATTTGTTGTTCTAGAAAGGAGTTTATTTATTGCCTGGAGCTGGAAGTAGTTGGAGCATTGATTGCAAAGAGACTTGAGGGAATTTTAGGGGTGATAGAAATGTTATGTAATTTAATTGGGATGGTGTTTACATGAGTGTATGCATTTGTTAAAACTCCTGTGAACTGTGTGGTTGAAATGGGTACATTTTATTGTATGTAGATCGTGTTTCAAAAAAGAAATGCAGCCAGGTGTGGTGGCTCTCGCCTGTAATCCCAGTGACTTGGGAGACTGAGGCAGGAAGATTGTGAGTTCAAAGCCAGCCTCAGCAACTTAGCGAGGCCCTAAGCAACTCAGCAAAACCCTGTCTCTAATAAAATATAAAAAGGGGCTGGGGATATGGTTAAAAAAAAAAAAAGAAGAAGAAGAAGAAAAAAAGAAATGCACACATACATACCCATACAGTAAAATGACTATAGAGTAGGGTTAGAGTAAAAGAAAATAGAGTGAATGAAGAGGGACAGGATCGGTTTTGGGTTTTGTTTTTCATTCTAAGCCTTCAGCAAATTGATTTTTTAAAAACTATATATATATTTTATAACAGGAATTGAACTCAGGAGCACTTAACCACTGAGGCACATCCTCAGTCCTTTTCATTTTTTTATTTTGAGGGAGAGTCTTGCTAAATTGCTTAGGGCCTCACTAAATTGCTGAGACTGGCTTTGAACTGGCGATGCTCCTGGCTTCAGCCTCCTGAGTCGCTGGAATGACAAGTGTGTGCCACTGCTCCTGGCCTTAAATTTCTTTACTAAAGAATATTGACATAATGAGAAGCTAGAAAGGAGGTAGAGTCAGTATGCAGACAACTCTTTTGAAAAGTTTTGCAGTGAAGGAGAGCAGAGAACGGGGCTTCGGTTTGTTTGGAAGTGACGTGATTTCATGAGAATTATTTTTAAAATAATACATAAAACTAGGCACAAGTCCATTATGTATCTCTTGTTGTTGTTGTTGTTTTGGTACCATGAACTCAGGGGTACTCGACCACTGAGCCACACCCCCAGCCCTGTTTTGTGTTTTATGTAGAGACAGGGTCTCACTGAGTTGCTTAGTGCCTCACCGTTGCTGAGGCTGGCTTTGAACTCGCGATTCTCCTGTCTCAGCCTCCCTAAGTGCTGGGATTACAGGCTTGTGCCTGGCTCATTATGTATCTCTTATGTTATTCTAAAACCAAAAGGAATTTACAAGTTAAATTTAAATGAAATTTCAGGACCAATTCAATTTAATAATGTAACAAAGTTTCTCAGAAAAAAATCTATAGCAAAATGCCTACAAAGATGGCCCATGAATATAAATAGAAAAAAATATAAATAGAGCAATTTGAATTTTCTTCCTATATTTTTCTACATATTTGAAATTCTCTGTAATGAATATGTATAACTTAGATAACCAGCTAAAGACAAGCATTTTTCAAAGAAAAGGATAATTGATACCAACTTTCAAATGGGTATGTACTTTTACTATCAGCATGTAGACATACCCATCCTACTTTTCTTATCTTTCATAGTTCTATACCTAGGTCTTTCCTTAATTTGGGGTCTTTTCCTCTCCAGCACCAAATATTCCCAGTCAGTTGGGATGGCACAGCCTGGAATAATAAGTGGCTCTCTAAAAGGAGCATTTGACTTCTCCACTCAAGTGTCCCTTTCTATAACAACTATTTTATAATGTCTCTTTTATAGTTTTGAATGGAAATTATAGAAAATAAAACCCACCTATACACATAGCTTCTACTCTGATCCAGATTATGCTCTCAATAAAGAAAATTATAAAAAAAGAAGGTCCTAACAAAATAAATCCTTTGGCATGACTACATTAGAAGACAATAAAAGTGTCAGGTGCTCGCCTGCATATGTGTAATCAATGTGAATGCTCGGCTTCAAATAAATGCAGAATATGGAGTTAGGCAGGTGACCCAAATACCACAGGGGGTCTAATGATGGTGAAAAAATGGTGAAAAACTATTGATGACATTTTGAACGAATCATTCTTCCTTCAAATTGTATGGTAGTTGCATTCCTGGAAAATTGAACATATATTAAAACCAACTATGAGCTCCATGCATGTCATGTCCCATGGGCCATTTGAACGTCATGTGGGATGTAGGAGAATTTAGTAGATGAGGTAGGTTTTTTATTGTACTGGAGATTGAACTTAGGGGTACTCGACCACTAAGCCACACCCCCAGCCATATTTTGTGTTTTATGTAGAGACAGGGTCTCACTGAGTTGCTTAGCACCTCGCCATTGCTGAGGCTGGCTTTGAACTCGCGATTCTCCTCTCAGCCTCCCTAAGTGCTGGGATTACAGGCTTGAGCCACCACGCCCTGCTAGATGAGGTAGATTTTCTTCCTAGAAATAGTGTAGCTGGTAAATGAAGTAGGAACAATAGAATAACAGCATTCTGTAACATGAATGGGTTGGGTGTAGGCACTGAGCACCAAAGGCTGCTAACATCACAAAGAACACATTGGTATGTACAAAAACAACACACTACATACCCTCCATAGGACAAACACAACACCATCTGAGGTAGTCATGCTCTGGAAAAGCTAAACCGGACTCTGATGGGCCTCAGTCCAGTTTACATCAGTGGTTCTTAAGGTGTGGTCAGTGTCACATAGAAACTTGTTGTGCAAATTTTAGGGCTGGGGTTGTGGCTCAGTGATACAGCACTTCCCTAGCATGTGTGAGGCACTGGTTTTGATCCTCAGCACCACATAAAAATAAATAAAATAAAGTTATAAAAAATTGATGAAAAATATTTTAAAAATAAAGAAATGCAAATTTTAGGGATTCACCCCAGACAAGAATCAGAAACTCTGAGAGTGAGGCCTTGCAACCTGTCCTAACAACCATAGGGTGATTCTAATACCCACTAATGACTGAGAACTGCTCAGTGCCAATCCAATGCCAATTTATAGAAAATACGAAGGAACATATTAACATCATGATGATATGGATAAAACAAACATACTTGGGAAATTCTGCCAGACTATGATCTTGTTTCTTTAAATTTAAATTGCAAGGAAATAAAAAAGAGATTGAGAACTTATAAGTTAAAGATAGAAGAAATATATCAACTTACTGCACATTTTAGACCTTATTTGGATCCTAATTCAAATGAGTAGGCTAAAAATACTTTATAACATTTATGAACTATAATAGGCCTTCAGTATTCTCAGGTTTGGCATCTACAGATTTAACCAACTGCTGATTGAAAATATTTAATAGAAAAAATTTCATCTGTACTGAACTTGTACAGACTTTTTTTTTCTTATTATTATTCCCTAAGCAATACAAATACTTACATAGCATTTACATTATATTAGGTCTTTAAATCTAGAGATGATTTAAAGAATACAGGAGGATGTGCATAAGATATATGCAACTACTTTGCCATTTTATATAAGGAATTTGAGCATCCATAAATTTTGGTCCTGGAACTAATTCCCCAGAGATACTGAGGACTATAATTGACAATATTAGCACTGGATATTTGGTTTAGCAAATGTAAATTTTTTTTTTTTTGGTTCTAGGAATTAAACCCAGCAGTGCTTTACCACTGATCTATATCTCCAGCCCTTTTTGTTTTTATTTTGAGACAGTCTCACTAAGTTGCTAGGGCCTCGCTAATTGTTGAGGCTGGCCTTGAACTTGCAATCCTCCTGACTTATCTTCCCAAGCTGCTGGGATTACCGGCATTTGCTACCACACCTGGACCGAAGGTTATTTATTTTTTTAAATATGTTTTTAGTTGTAGATGGACACAATATCTTTATTTATTTATTTTATGTGGTGCTGAGGATTGAACCCAGTGCCTCATGCATGCGAGGCAAGCACTCTACCACTGAGCTACAATCCCAGCCCCTGAAGGTTATCTTTTAACAGAAGTTATATTTATGGGCAAAATGATATGATATCTTCAATTTGCTTCAAAATAATGCTGGACGGGCTGGAGTTGTGGCTCAGTGGCAGAGCACTTGTCTAGCATGTGTGAGGCACTGGGTTCGATTCTCAGCACCACATATAAATAAATGAATAAAATAAAGGTCCATCAACATCTTTAAAATATTTTAAAAATAATGCTGAAAAGGTAGATAAAGATATTAATGGAGGGGCTGGAGCTGTACCTCAGTGGTAGAGTGCTTGCCTAGCATGCGTGAGGCACTGGGTTCGATCCTCAGCACCACATATAAATAATAAATGAATAAAATAAAATCCATCAACAACTAAAAAAACATAAAGATATTAATGGAAATTAGGGGTTGATGGTAATTGGGAGTGGTGATAGGTACATGAGTTTTACTATACTATTTTGTCTTCTTTTGTGTATGTTTGGAATTTTTCCGTAGCAAAATGGTAAAATATTCTTTGCTTTGATATTGTGGGGCCCAATGTGAATCTGCGAGGAGCACTTTGGATTTAAGAGACATAACTCCCACATTAAGCCCTAGTTTTTCTGTTTATTTTCTAGCCAAAGTGAGCTGGGTAGCTGGGTCAATTGCTTCATCTTTGCCAGTCTCATTTTATTCATCTGTAAAATAAAGTAGTGAGAATTAAGTGATGCCATGTATTTCAATCCTTTGCAGATGGAAGGTCCTATTATTTAGACCATGAGTCCCTTGTAGTCAAACATGACATCTTCAGATGTTTTTTCAACACAGTTTTCTTATTCAATTAAATCAATATTTATCAAATAAATGAATGAATAAGCATGTTCCAAATTCTAGGTTTCATACCCCACCATTGTACCATTCTTGGTCATTGATTCAATGATTAAAACTTAAAGTGAATGAATCAAAGTAAGAGACGCATTCTGAAAATTATGCTTTAAAATATATGGTTAGACATTACAAATAATGTGTATTACAGATTCTCTTTTCTACCCTCCTTTAGTGGTTGCTCCTAGGCTGAAAGCAGTGGAAAGTGGGAAGCTCTTGTTCCGTATTGATATCTCAGTCCTAGAGACAATCTTCACTTGAGTGCAAAAATAAATCAAGCGAAAGCTGGGATTGTTTCAGGTCTTTATCTTTGTAGCTCCTCTAGATTCCACCAGACGGCGCTATACGCTGCTAGTGTCGCTGAGATGTGGAGTACACAGGAGACGGTTCCTTGAGGGCACGGACTGACTCGTTTAGTAAAGATGTAGGGGGAGTGTACTGTGTGCCTAGCAGTGTTAGGTGCTGGGGATACACAGAGGAATACGATAAACAATAATGACAGTGTATTGCAGCAAGGACTGTAATAAAGTGTCTCAAGGTGCTAAGGGAACGATTAACTCTGGCTCCAGGGGTCAGGGAGGATTTTCTTGAATGGAAGCCCAACTTTGAAAGACAAATGAAGGTTGCCAGATGGACAGAATAGACAGAATAGTATGTACAAATACATGGAGGTAACCATAAACAAGTAATTAATTTGGCCTGATAAAAAATAAGGTTTAAAGAGCCTGAAAAATAGAGGAAGAGGGGTTGGATAGTGGGCAGCAGCCAGATCATGAAAGGCCTTAACACACGAAAAGAAAAGCGCCAATTAATGTATACCTCTAACTGGATAACTCTGTGGGGGATTATACTCTTATCTCAGTTATGCACAGTTTTAGGACATTTATCTTTTAAATAATCGTCAGGGACTATTTATATACTTCACAAGGTCACCATTCTTAAGATTTTATAATCAGTGCCCAGTTTGGTCATTTACTTTTCTGCTTGCTTTGGATTTGATCTGACTTTTCAATGAGTCAAAAAAAATCCAGCCCACTCTCAAAGCATGAAGATTTGCCATTATGAAGGATTAAAAAAAAATAGAGCTTCTAAGGCAATTTCAAAAGAGTCATTCTAGAAATGTTTGAAATACTGTCAGCATCATTAGGATAAAAGCTTGTACCTAAGGTGACAACTTTAAATAACTTTCCTCCTCTGCCTTTCTTTAAAACTCCTCCTTTCCTCTTTGATAGTGCTTTGACGTGTAGTTCAGCAGACATTGACATTGGAAGGACGCGTACCCCTGGAACGAATGGAAGAACTGAGCACAGTTGCTGAGAAGGTTCCTGATTCTTCCTTGCTGAACCTAGACTGGACCCCCCACGGAGCCGGGCCGGAAGGCTTTCCCTCTTCCGTTCTGACTCACCTGAGAAGAGTCACTCCTCCTTCGCTTGGACCAGCAGCTGGCTCCCTTTCCACCCAGTAGCACTTCCCAGCCGACGAGTCCAACCTGCTTGTTGCCTGGAAGGCATGGGCCTCCGAGGGAAATGGTGGGGAGGGCAAGCGAGGCTGGGACGCCGCGGCTCAGCAGCTGGACGGTTCTGTTGTATTCAGCAGATCCACCAGGAAGCAAAGTGCTCACTGTGCCCTCCGAGGATTTGAGTGTGGCTGGATTTTTTTTTGGTACTGGAGATTGAACTCAGGGGTACTAGACCACTGAGCCACATCCCCAGCCCTATTTTGTGTTTTATGTAGAGACAGGGTCTCACTGAGTTGCTTAGCGCCTCGCCATTGCTGAGGCTGGCTTTGAACTCGCGATTCTTCTGTCTCAGCCTCCCTAAGTGCTGGGATTACAGGCTTGAGCCACCGCGCCCGGCGAATGTGGCTGGATTTTAAGGATGATAGGGGTTTCTTGTTTGTGAAGCGTTTTTCCTTTCCCCCAGTTCTGAGGATTGAATCCAGGGGAGCTGTACACCGAGTTACATCCCGCCCCCTTCGCCATTTTAAAGAAGGTCTCGATAAATTGTCCAGGCTGAACTTGAACTTGAATCTTCCTGGATCTGTCTCCTTGAATTGCTATTGTGGATCATTTTAAATCAGAACAATAGATTCTTAAAATGTAAAGGACTGGCAGGGTCCTTAGAAGTCACTTGGTCCTAGCCCATCATTCTATAAATGTGGAAATGAGAACCTAAATATTTAAAATAGAGTGATATTACATGCTGTTGTGCCTGGGAGGCCCTGGTTTATGCTTGGTTTTTGTTTTTGTTCTTGTTTTTTTCTAGAGTAAATAACAAAATGCCACTCTCACATTCAAAATGTCCCCATTTGTACAATAAGTTATATGGTCATCCACACCCAACCATAAGAAAAAAGAAAGTGTATGGCTGGGTGTGGTGGCCCCACGGCTGTAATCCCAGCAATTTGGAGAGGCTGAGGCAGGAAGATCACAAGTTTAAAGTCAGCCTCAGCAAGTTAATAAGGCCCTGAAAAACTTAGTGAGACCCTGCCTCAAAACAAAAAGGGCTGTGGATGTGATTCAGTGGTAAAGTACCCCTGGGTTAAATCCCTTGTGTAAAACAAGAAAAGAAAAAGAAAAACTGTGAGGAAGAAATATTAGAGGAAAGAAAAAGTATGAAAAAATACATATAGATATGAATGTAGCACATCAGACTTTTCCAATGATTTTATTGCTAAATTCCATTGTCTTTAATAGGTATTGCTAGAGAGTTATACATTCAAAAATATTGGTTAATTTGGGGTTTCTTATTACTAGTACTATGGTTAAATTCTATTGACTGTTACAAACAAAACACTACAAACCTTTTTTTTGTGTAAAAATACTAAAGAAATAAAGTAGGTCAAAACTAAAATGGGAATGGCTTTTTGGTGAAACAACCTGAGTTTGGCTTTGTCAAGAAGAAACGATTTTTAGGCAAAACTTCCACTTCCACTATTATCCTAAAACAGCTCCCTTCTGCTAATCTGAGTTGTTTCCTCCCTCACACATGTTCATTGAACACCTACAGAAGGTCATGTACTGTGTCGAGACAAGGGCACCCCTTTTCAAGAAGCCAGTGAACTTCTAATGACTAACTGTTTCTGCAAACTCTTATAAATGTTTTATGATACTGTCACATCTGTCTCATGGCTTGGAATTCTCTTTGTTCTGGTGTACTTTCATTAAAATGAGAAGTCATTACTGTAAAGATGGCATCTCTTTTTTTCTAGTCAGTTTTTATTTGCATACCTCAGAAATGTACACACACATCAGAAGTGTTTAGCCCGATTCACTTTCGCCAAGTGTACACAAGTGTGTGACAAGCACTGAGATCAAGAAATAGCAGGGTCTAGAATCTCAGAAGCCACCCTGGTGTCCCCTTCAGTCACTGTGCTCACCCCAAGGATGGTCACTATCTTACCTTTTATGATTAGAGATTAGTTTAGTCTGTGTTGAACTCAATATAGATGACATCACATAATGAATATTCTCAGGGTTTTAGAAATATGTGAACTCCTTGCCAATATTTACAGAGTGGGGATTCTCACATAAAAATCCATATTTTCTGTTTCTTTTTTGAAAAGATGTGACAGGATCCTTCTGGTGATGAAAATGTTCTGTATCTTGACTAAATCAATGTCGGTTTGATTTTGTTGTTTGATATTGCACTAGAGTTTTATGAGATGTTATCATTGGGGGGAGATCTCTCAATTAATTCATTCCTTCCTTTCTCTCTTACTCTTACTGTTTTTTTTTTTTTTTTTAAGGTATTGGTGATTGAACCCAGGGCCTCCCACATGCTAGCACTCCAACTCTGAGTTACATGCTGATCCTTACAAATTTTTTTGTTTGTATTTTGAGATAGGGCCTTGCTATCCTCCTCCTCCAGCCTTCCAAGTAGATGCAATTACAGGCCTGTGCCACCACACCCAGCCAATTTATTTTTTCTTTTATTATTTTATTTATTACTTAGTTTTTTGTTTTTTGGTTTTTTTGGCACCAGGGATTGAACTCAGGGGCACTCGACTCACTGAGCCACATCCCCAGCCCTATTTTGTGTTTTATGTAGAGACAGGGTCTCACTGAGTTGCTTAGTGCCTTGCCGTTGCCGAGGCTGGCTTTGAACTCAAATTAGCGCTTTATAAATATACATAGTAGTTGGATTCATCACGATAAAATCATACATATATGGAATTCAATTTCAGTTCACAATCCCCTCCACACCCAGCTTATTTCAAAAGTTTAATTAAAATGAAAGATGACATACTAAAAAGCAAAAAAAAAAAAAAAAAAAAGAAGGAAGAAAGAAAAAATACTAGGCTTGCCTTTTCTCATAGAAACAGCTGGCTGGAGTCTGGGAGCGGACCGTCTGTGGATGGTGACATGTGCTCTCTCACTTGCCAGTGTCCTCGCTCACTTATCGCCACACACTTGGCTAGCGCTGCTTATTTATTACCTGCCTACTTCGAGGTCTGAGTCAGTGCTAGATTAAGTGAAGCTACAAACTGTTTCTTTTTATTTTCTGTTTTGCAGTACTAGAGATTGAACCCAGGAGTGCTCTACCACTGAGCTACATCCCCAACCCTTAAAAAGAATTTTTTTTTGTCTTGCTAAATTGCTGAGACTGGTCTCAAATTTGTGATTCTCCTGCCTCAGCTTCCCATGTTGCTGGGATTAGACTATACCCATTTTACAAACTATCTCTGCACTTTTTTATCTAGGTGCTATTTCAGGATTGGATTTCCTCAATCTGGTTTTATTTTTCACCATGGAGAGTTCTACTTGATTTTGGCATAAGCTTTGTCTATTTGACTCCAGTTTTCATTTTACATCTCTTTAGGGATCATGGGTGGGGCTGGGTGGAGCCCTGCTAGCTGGATGTCATTTAAAATCAGAATCACCATCATGAAATCATTTTCAGTGACATTAGTCACCTGTTTTTTTTTTCCTAATTCCTTAGGAATTAGGAAATTAGGATGGCTCTTCTTCCATCTGGCTCCCAGTTGGCACCCTTTAGGGTCAGCCCTTTGCTACTGATGCTTTGTGACCTTGGCTTTGAAGTCACTATCTCTGTGGGTGGCAGCATTACCTGTGGGGGCCATCTGTTCCTAAACCAGTGCTTAGCAAACTCTGGTGCAGGACCAAATTTTTTTCCACTCCTAGTGGACTGATGAGTGGTTCTAACATGCGTGAGGAGTGCGAGGCTCACGCCACCTGCCTCCTGCCATGCAATTTGCAACACGCACACTGTTCTGTACCCAGCCCAGTGAATCCTCTGAGGTGGCCTTAAATGTGACAATGTCAAATATTTACAATAACTTTAAATGCTTACTCTCAGCTTTCATATTTGTCTCTTGAGGACCACTGACAGTTCCTGGGTAGTCTGCACACTGCGCTTGGAAATGTACTGTCCCAAGTTTTTTAGTGAACAGAAAGTTCTAAAAAGATTAATAGGGAAGGTGTAGAAAAACTGGTTCCAGGTTAGCATAGTAAAGGCTCTGAGATGTACTGTGGCTAAAAACACAATGAAGCTCTGTTTCATTTTGTTTAACCTAGCATTTCCTCTTGAGTCTGGAATCTTTTTGTTTTTCCCATTCAAGGCGTGGCATTTGTCCCAGTGCCAATTCAGGGGATAGAGTGTAACAGATCCCCAAGGTTTTCCGCAGTTCTAAGAGTTGGACCCCTGATGCTATGCTTTTTTCTTGTCCACTTTCACTCCTGGGAAAAGGCCTCCCCTTCCTATTGCTTGAGTTAGATTCCATGCTTCTCCCACTGTGATGTCAACCTGCCCATGACACCATAAACCAGTGTGTCTGGAACCCTTTTCTTCCCTGACCGCTGTGAAAATAATGAACCAGAGGAGGAGTTCCAGTAAATCAAGGACCTTGTGCAGAGAGTTGCTGAGGTGGAGCCAGGGAAAACAGAATTGCAGGTGAGATGCAAGTCAGGTCTTGCTGGAACAGTATGCTTCCCCTGGCTCTTAGTCTATAAGTAGCCTAATTGCAAGCTCAGCTTTCCTGTTTTCAAAGGCAGGTACACCGTAGCAGTGGTGTTTATGGAGTAAGGCATTTGATGGTGTTGGAAAAGGTGAAGCTTTTCCCCTACTCAGCCTGGCACAGTGTGGCCCTTGCAGAAATTCTATCTTTTAATTAACCAACATCCTCCTCCACCCTTCTTACTGATCTGATTCGGTGAGTGCTTCATGCAACCACTTTTGCTTACCTAGGCTGAAATCCTTATATGTAAAACCCTATAATAATCCCTATTATCTTTAGAAAAAAAATGTACTGCCAAGTCTGTATGGCCTTTCTTTTTCACTCTTGTTAAAAATTTTCATTATTTATTAGACTTTCCTTGGAATTACTAGAATTTCATGAAAAACCTTGAACACAAGGGAGACGAAAGACTTTCACCTTCTATAGTTTTTTTCTGGCTATTCTGCCTCTTGCATTGTTTGCATCATTTTTGTTTGTTTGTTTGTTTTGTTTTGGTACCAGGGATTGACCACAAGGGTGCTTAACCACTGAGCAACATCCCCAGACCTTTTTTTTTTTTTCTGGAGACAAATTCTCACTAAATTGCTGAGGCTGCCTCTTACATCATCTTAAGCTTGTTTTGTTGAGGAAGAATCATGGGGTTCAGAATTAAAGTCCAGCTGTGCTACTTCCTAGAATGGGAATATTAATAAAATACTTTCTAAAGTTGTTGTGAAATGTATCGAGATTAAAAGGAAGCTATTTAACAAACTGGCAGTGAATACTATTCCCATGCTCTGGGGCAGGACCTGAAGTTCCTACACAGGCCTCCAAGCTCGCCCCTAACTCTGGGACTTGTCCTGGGTCCTCTCTTTCGTCAACTAGTCTTTGTTTTTCAGGATGCGTATGCACTTAGCCTTCTCAGAGAAGGTTTCCCACTGCTCTCAGATTGTCCTTCCTCTTGTGCTGTCACTTTTACCTGGCGTGTACTTCATTATGCACATCACCTGGAAATGTGACTGATTTATTATTTTCATTTTGGTTAGTTGAAGAGCTCCTTGAGGTTTCAGATCTTATTTTTCACCCTTGAATTCCTGAAGACAGTGCTTGACACTCAGTAGTTGCTCAAAACTATTTAAAATATATATACTAGGAAGAGGAAGGAACAAAATGATATTTTGGCACAATTTAACTTTATCTAAATTTTGAGACAAAATTTCCAAGTGTTTTCCCACCAAACCTTTTCTTTTGGAAGAGATGCTGAGGAGAGAATCTCTCCTATTTTTTATTTCATTTACTATAGCTTCAGATGCCTTTGGGAATGGTGGAGGTGGCAATGGTGGGGAGGGAGAGGAGGTGCTGCTGGTCAGTGGTGGCCTGTGCCACCTGACTGGTGGAGTCCAATGGGGAAGGGAGACTGGTGGTGAGGAAACAGCAAAGTTGTCTCTGGAGTTGACTTGTGAGACAGCAGGCCTGGTTTTGAATCTGTGTCACTAGCTAGGTAGCCATGATTATGTAACCTGAGCTCCAAGTCTTCGGTTTTGGCCAGTTCCCTCTCTCCTTCCTGTCAATAGCTGTGCCAGCCCTCCTCTTTCCTCGAGACTTTTGCTCCCCCATCTCCTTCCCTCATTCTTGGATCTTTCTCATAATAGGAACTTTCTTCTTATTATACCAAGAGTAGAAACCTCCAGATGAGATGAGAATGCCCTCATGGAGGAGGAAAAAACTATAAACTCACACAAACACACAGAGTTCAACTTTCTGTTCCAACACGTTTGCCTTAAAAGTCAGCCATATATGTGCCCATCCTCAGCTCCCCTTTATCTACATTGGCTATATGAATTATCTCCCAAACTGACATCTCAGGCAGACTCAGATGGACTGTGAAAGAGGTACTTTAAACATGACAGTGGAATAACAGGTACAAGTCAGGACCACCGTAGCCTTCTTTACCTCTTGCTAACAATAAAGAAACACTTTCTCCTGTTTACAGGACCATCATTTTCTAAAAAGTGCATTATAATTATCCATTAACAGTGTGATTCATTATGGCATACTCGTACATGCATGTAATATAAGCTGATTCATCTAATTATCCATCTGTAAGAATTTTAACATTTCTTCTTCTTCTTCTTTTTTTTTTTTATTGCTGAGAACTGAACCTAGGGCTTTGTGTATGCTTCTTTCCTGTCTTAAAATCAACAAATAAAGGCTGGAGTGCAGCTCAGCAGTAGAGCACCTGCCAAACATGTGCAAAGCCCTGGGTTCAATCCCAGCACCAAAAACTAAAGAAAATCTCTCTCTACCCATCCATGTCCCTTTCAGGCTACTTCCTTCTCTGTTCCCCTTTAAAAGGTCTGTTATTTATAGAGAAAACTACTTCCTTGGCACCTCCCTTTGTCCCCAAACCTCCTGTAAGATGGCTTTGCCTTCATGGGTCTTCTAGGACCTTGTTTTCTCCAAGGTCACCAATACTGAGATTCTTCAGTGGCTTTATAGATTCTCAGCAGCATTTGACATTTTGTATATTTTGTTTATCTTTGAAACACCTCTCTTCCCTTGGCTTCTGCGAAACCACTTTCTCCTAGTAATTGATCTTCCTCTCTCCCATTCATCTGGACATACTTATCCAATCTCTCCTCTTTGTGTCCTCTAAAAATTGTGCAACCTCTAGATTCTGTCCTGGGACCTCGTCCTTTTCTACTCTACTCATTTATTCTCATTCCTGCAATTGCCTTCTAGAAGGACTAAAGATCTTGGACTGGCATCTCCAGCCCAGTGATGTCTTTAAAATCTAGGTCCACTTGCACTGTCAAAAGACAGCACTTGTCAAAAGACAAGATGATAAACAACTTTAGCATGAAGATCTAATTGGCTTTCATTTGAGATTCTACAAGTGGAAAACATCTCAGGAGTTCTTTTTTCTTCTTCTTACTTTACTTTTTTTTTTTTTAAAGATTTTTTTAAGCCTTTATTTTATTTATTTATGTATTTTTTATGTGGTGCTGAGGATCGAACCCAGTGCCTCACGCATGCAAGGCAGGCGCCCTACCACTGAGCCACAACCCCAGCCTTACTTTACTTTTTATTAACATGTATTCGTTGTACATATTAATGGGGTTAGTGTGATATCTCAACACATGTATACAGGAAGCACTAATCAAATCCAGTGTCCCTGTACTCATGCCCCATCTCCTTTTTGCAAGCTTGAGTAATCACTGGTGCTTTTTAAAAAAAATTAATGAATTATTTTATAGTAGATTGTATTTGGACATACACAAATGGAGCACAACTTCTCTTTCCTCTTGCTGTACACGGTACAGAGTTGTTCCAGTAGTGCAATCATACACGTATATAGGGTAACAATGTCTGTCTCATTCTACTGACGTTCCCATTCCTAGTACCCTACTTCTCCCCTCCCTCCCCTCTACACAAACCAAAGTTCCTGCATTCTTCCCTGTTCCTTCAACCCACTATGGAGTAGCATCCACTTATCAGAGAAAACATTTGGCTTTTGGTTTTTTGAGATTGGCTTATTTCGCTTATTTCTGTAGCTTCATCCATTTACCTACAAATGCCATAATTTCATTCTTCTTTAAGGCTGAGTAATATTCCATTGTGTATAGGTATGTCTTGTATTTTTTGTTTGTTTGTTTGTTTTGTATTTTTTTGGTACCGGAGATTAAACCCAGAGGTGCTGAACAACTGAGCCACATCCTCAGTCCTTTTTATTTTGAAACAGAGTCTTATTAAGTTGCTTAGATTCTCATTAAGTTGCTGAGGTTGGCTTTGAACTTGTGATCCTCCTGTCTCAGCCTCCTCAGCTGCTGGGATTATAGGCATGTACCACTGTGCCAGGCTGTAGTAATCACTATTTTGCCTACAGTCAAGTTGGCTTTTTTAGCTTCCACATGAGGGAGAGGAGGTTGGCTTTACAGGCAGAAAGGGTTGAAGAAAGTAGAAACAAGAAACAAAAAGCAGATTGGTCATTTTGAAGGTTCTTTCCTTATATGCTTAGAATCTGGTTAGGGCAGGGACTTCCGTATACTGACTCAGGTAAATGGTATTCCTTCTGGTTGGTTACTGCTAATTTCCTGGGTTTCTGCTGCTGCTGTTTGTTAAGGTACTGGGAATTGAATCCAGGGAGGCTCTACCACTGAGTTACATCCTCATCCTTTTGTTTTTTTTTTTTTTTTTTTGAATTTTAAGACAGAGTCTCACAGTTGTCCAGGCAGGCAAACTTTACCTTGTGATCCTCCTTCCTCAGCCTTCTAAATCACTAAGATTACAGGTATGAGCCACCATGCCTGGCCTGGTCTTCTAAAATTGGTCCATTTCAGAGTTGAGTTTGATTACGTGACACCTTGCAGAAGCAACTCCATTCTGGTTTGTTCTGGTCTGTGGGGGTGTAGTGCAGGAGGCCAGTCCAAAACAATGGCCTCTCATAAACTTTGAATCCCTCTGCTTGCCTGGTCCACAGGAACATCAAATACAACAACTCCTCTGCTCTGGCTTCTTTATTTCAGAGAAAGGCAGATTCCTTCCACCCAGTTACCTGTGCTAGAACCTGAAGAATTGTGGCCAACACCTGCTCCCCTTCACTTCTGGTTCTAATCACGTGCCAGTCCCCTTCCATTCCAGCTCCCCAACATCTCGCTATTCCTTAGCTTCTCTGTTTCATCTGAGGTGGCAGCATTAGCCTGCTGGGGCTGCCGCTCCTGGAGGCAGCCTCTTGTCTCCCATGTTCCTCTCCCCGTCTTCTCCATACCGCAGCTGAGTGATCTCTTCAAGGCACAAATCTGATGAGGTCACTTTCTGCTTAAACATATTCCATGTATTCCTAAGATAAAGTGCAGACTCCTTAACTCTTATAAGGGGCCTTTCGGAGTCTAACCTCCAACTAGGTTTCCAGCTTCCATCTCTGGTCATTTATTCTCCTTTGTGCCCTTTTCTTTCCTCCCACTCTGAACATTTTCAATTGTTAGAAAGGCCATGCTTTCTCTTATTTCCTGGGCATCGCACTTACTCTGTCCCTTACCTGGAATTACCTCTCAAATGCTTCTCACTATTGCTTACCTTGGACACATGTCTTCACATCACCAGGGTGTGGTCCTGAGGTCACTAAAGAGGGAGGTGGACCTCAATTCAGTCCATGAAGGTCCTTAGCTTCGTGCATAAAGGAATTTAAGGATGGGTCAAGGTGAGGCACAGATTGAATTTATTGAAAGAAAGAAACACTTGGAGAGGCTGGGCAGAGACAGGGCATTGGAGATGAACACACTATACATGTAAGATCAGTAGTACAGGGACGTGATCTAAGAGGGTGTTCAGTTCTCCTTTGTGTCGGTAACTACACAAGTAACCAGGATGGGATTGGGGGTCATTTATTGGCACATTGACCATTACCAAGCAGAACACATCAAAAACATGTTCTGCTTTGTGAACACAGTACTACATTGGTGAACCTGTGGATAGGGTCAAGTAATTGATTTAATAGTGCTGTTTGAGATCAAGATCTGTAAAAATGACTTTTATAGGTGTGTGCCACAACTCTAGTTCCATCTTATTTTTTGATGCATTGTTAAAACTGAATTGCAGGGCTGGGGATACAGGTAAGTGGTAGAGTGCTTACATAGCATGCATGAGCCTTCAGTACTGCAAACAAACAAAAACGGAATTGAAGAAATCAGGATCTTCCTCCCCCTACGATACTACATCAATGAGAACTCAGTATTTGTTTACAATTCTGTTTTAAAATATTAAAATCTACACTCGACAGGATGCAGAAATCTTAAGTATATAGCAAAGAGTTTTGACAATTGTGTTAAGTCTGTGTAACCCAAACTCCTATCAAGATGCATAGCATTCTTATCATTGAGAAGCTTCTCTTACGCCCTTCCAGTCAATCCCTGTCCTCATTCTCCAAGGGCAAACACTGTTTTTATGATTTTTTTTTTTTTGGCCACACCAAAAATAGTTTTGTCTGTTCTAGAACTTTATATAAACGGAACCAAAGAATATGCACTATTTTGTGAGTAGGTAATTTTGCTCAGCATATTTTTGAGGTTCATCCACATGGCTGTACTTATCAGCAGTTTATTCCTTTTTATTGCTGAGTATAGTCTTAGAATATTATGTAGTATATTTATGAATCTTCTGTTGATGGACAGATGGGCTGTTTCTGACTTTGGACTATTATGAACAAAGCTTCTGTGAATATTCTCCTGCAAATCTCTTTGTGGATTTACTAGTGGAATGGCTAGGGTGGTTGTATGTTTAGCTATATAAGATCTTTCCCCAATAATGGGAACAGTTGTTCAATATCTTAAGTAAGTATAATCACAAAAAACTAAAATCTACCCGAATATTTTCTGTGAGCACTGAGCATAGAGCTTTACTCAAATATAGTATTTCACCTCATTCTCATACTCAGCCTATGGGGCAGATACTATTATTTGCATTTTGCACATAAGATAATAGAGGCACAGAGAATTAAATAACTGTCCAAAGTTCACAGCTAGTAAGTGGCTGAGCTTGGATTTGGATCTTGGCAGGTTTAGGTTCCCGCTTCTATGGCTCATATCTCTTAGAATATAGTAAGGAAAAAAAAAAGACGATATTCTCTGGAGATAAACTAACTTCTTAAGAAGGAAAACTGGTGGGCTGGGATTGTAGCTCAGCGGTAGAGCGCTTGCCTCGCATGCGTGAGGCCCTGGGTTCGATCCTCAGCACCACATACAAACCAATAAAATAAAGACATTGTGTCCATCTACAACTAAAAAATTAAAAAAAAAAAAAAAAGAAGGAAAACTGGTCATGGTAACCAATTTTAACAAGAGATAACTGTAACTAGAATAACAGGAAATACTATGCTCATCAATAAACAATATAAATGTAAATTGTGCCCCATCATTTTGGCTGTGGCATGTATGGTTCTCAGGAACATAGACAAATGCATCTGTAAAGTACATTTAGCCTCTGAGAGATTCTTCAAAGTTATCTTCAAGAATACTCCATCTCCAGGGGCTGGGATTGTGGCTCAGTGGTAGAGCGATTGCCTCGCATGCGTGAGGCACTGGGTTCAATCCTCAGCACCACATAAAAATAAATAAAAATAAAAGATATTGTGTCCATCTACAACTGAAAAAAAAAAAAAAAGAATACTCCATCTCCAGCCCTGTGCAATCTGTCTAGCTTCCCCTGAGAATAAGTGAAGGGTTAAACTTCAGTGTCTTCCTTGGGCTTGTTAAATGAGGGCTGCCACCTCTCCTCTATAATTAGGCTAGGAGCCCCAGGCTTTACTGGAGAGGTGGGTGTAAGCTGCCAGGAGGTGAGGAGGCAGGAAAGCTTCCCTCCTACGGGTTCTTCTCTAAACTCATAGAACCCAGATCTGATTTGCAGTATGTCTAGGAAACTTGAGGTGAGGGAGGGACCACAGGGAGCACACCTTTCCTCTCAGCTAGAACACTGCCATCCTCACCTTCCTCTCTTTAACAAGCTTTTTAAACCTAAAATGATGCTGCAGATTGGAGCTGTTGATTAGGGAGGGTGGGAGGTCCTGAGTCTTCTGAAAGTCTGTAGTTTGGCTCCTAGCTCCTGGGCCCACGAGAAAGCCCGGAGAGTGTGTGGTGGTAAGATGTCTCTGGGTTCTCCTCCTTTCCCTTCTTCATCTTTCTTTTTAATGGTTCTGAGACATACTAATGTAATTCCACTCTAGGGAGACCCTTCTTGGTTCATACGCACACCACACATACACTCACACATGTGTGCACACACATGCACAGAGGCACATGCACTCATGTTTACAGGTTTATGATAAAGAACATTGCAGAGGATACAGATGAGGAGATGGGTAAGGCAAGGGGGGGTACAGAACTTTCATGCCCTCTTTGGGTGAACCATCAGGTCACATAGTAGCCACTCTCAACCAAGATTAGTCAAGACCAAGTCCACACTCTTTATATGACCAATGGGGGCCCTGCCCACAGGGACCTGGCCACCCATTGGCCTGCTGCTCCTCCCCATGCTCTAGCTTTGAGAGCCACTGCTGGTCCTTGTGAATATCCATTTGCCCACTCATCTCCTGACAGGAAGGCCTTTTTTCTCCTTCCTCCTGCAGAATTCCTGTTTATCCTTGTAGGATCAAATTCAAGAGACACAAACATGGTAATGAGTTGTTTATACACACACACTGCTCCTCCCCAACCTCTTTTATTTATTGATTTTTATTTTTTATTTTTTTGGTACCGGGGTTGAACTCAGGGATACTTGACCACTGAGCCACATCTCCAGCCCTATTTTGTGTTTTATGTAGAGACAGGTTCTCACTGAGTTGCTTAGTGCCTCGCCGTTGCTGAGGCTGGCTTTGAACTCGTGATTCTCCTGTCTCAGCCTCCCTAAGTGCTGGGATTATAGGTGTGCACCACCATCCTCTTTTAGACTATGATTTCCTCCCCAGCAGAAATACCTTATTTTACTTTGTATGTCTCACCAGTATATATCAGACATTCAGTAAAAATTCCCCTAATATGCTGGACCTTTGGATAGTAACTTTTGAGTAAACAAGTGCTTTATTTGAACCTCTCTAAAAGGTAAATTATTTGTTTGCCTTGCTTCACAGAATGCTGATTTTATCTTGTAAACAAACAAAAAATATGTTTGCATAGGATGTTGAAAAAGACAATTTTATATAAATGCTGATTTGGGTCAGCTGTCCTTTATGTCTGCTGAGCCCCTGGTGAGTTTAGCACTTGCTGAGGTCTAAACAGATGTCCATCAGAAATATTTTTGAGAAATGTGTGGGGCAAATGAGTATCCACAGAGACCAGCAGCAACCCTCAAACTAAAGCATGGGAAGAAGATGCAGTCAGCTTTCAGGAGGTCTGGTGGCAGGTGGGGTTCTGTTCCAGACAGGCAGTTTGTTCAGATCTTCCTGCCCTGGTTACTCTCCTGCTGCATTACACTGTCCCCCTCAGCTCTTGGGTAACTCTACCTCTCACCACGTTTTGCAATTTGCTGTGGAGCCCCTTCAAAACCCTCTACTTACTCTACTGGGAGGAGTGGCAGGCCAGCGGGTGACTGGGCCCATGTGGGCAGGGCCCCTTAGTCATCTAAGGAGTGTGAACTTGGTCTTGACTAATCCCAGTGAGGGGTGGCTAAAATGTGACCTGATGTTACAGCGAGAGAGAGCATGGAAGTTCTGCATCCCTTCCCACTTGCCTTGCCCTACGCATCTCCTCATCTGTATCCTCTGTAATATCCTTTATCCAGATGAGATGCTTTCAAAGTTATGGGTGTGTCACAAATATGAATGACAATCAAGATTTTTCTCTGGTAAAGTGTGGAAAAAAACTGGTGTCTCTGGAAATTGAACTTTCCTTTCTTTGTGTGTGGGCTAGGGATTGAAACCAGGGCCTCATGCATGCTAGACAAGCGCTCTACCACTGAGCGACATCCCCAGCCCATTATTTTTCTTCTTTTAAATCTCCAGAAATCCTTTTCCTTTTCTCTCATTTGCCGAGATGTGAATACTACTTAGGCTGTATGTAGATGCCTCCAGTTTTGATTAAAGCCCCTCAAACTGGCATCTTGGGAACTCTGAGGGCTGATCATCCTTTTTATGTAGCATTTACTGTTGATGAGTTCAGCCCTTGGCCTCTTTCCTTGCCCAGGGAGGGGGCGGTGGCTTGGATCTTCTCTTGTTAACTGGAAGGAATTGGGTGTTGCCAAGCACAAAGCCAGGAAATTGACCTCTGCTGAGGAATGGGATCTGGGCAGCTGTGCCCTCAGAGCAGGACTGGCAGCCAGCTCTCAGGGTGTCTGGTGGCAGCAGGGGTTCTTCTGCTCCACAACGGCCAGTTTGTTTAGATCTTCCTGCCCTGGTTACTCTCCTGCTGCCTGTCACTGTGTCCCTTAGCTCCTTAGTAGTTTTACCTCTCACCAAATTTTGGAATTTGCAGTGGACTTCAAAACGCTCTACCTCTCCTTCCTCCAGGGCTGCATACTCCTGCAGAATTAAAAGCCAACCAAAGAAGATTAAATTTCTTTTATCTCTTTTTCATTTAGGCTCCATGGCTGACCTCTTCTGACCTACATACCAAAGGGCTGTATTTTACTTAGAACCATTTTTAAAGGTCCACCAGTATGCCAGCATTCTGAGTTTAGGTTGCTCAGAATGACCTAGAAGCTGATAAAGGAGGCAGACACTCTTTTATCAGAAACATCACTATAACATGTTCATACTAGCACATGACGGTCTCCATCTGAGGCAGCCCCTGGGCTTCTTTTTTTTTTTAATTTTTTTTTTTCTAGTTGTAGATGGACACAATGTTTTTATTTTATTGCTTTGTATGTGGTGCTGAGGATCGAACCCAGGGCCTCACACATGCGAGGCAAGCGCTCTACCGCTGAGCTACAATCCCAGCCCCCCCCCAGGCTTCTTGGTTCTAACAGAATAGATTTTTGCTGGTGTCCACCTGGTTTTTCTCCATACCAACACCATCTTTCTCTTTTTTCTTCATGTCTTCAATTTGCCTCTCTTTTGGTGAAATTTTCTCTTTTCTTCTCTTTATGATGTTTTACTTTTTTCTCTTTTCAGTGCTGGGGATTGAACCCAGGTTCTCACTGCATTGCTAAGTAAGTGCTCTACCATGGAGCCACACCCCCAGCCTCAAGTTTTATTTTTACTTATCCTGCTCCTTGCTCCCCCTCCTGGCAATCTCTCTGTTCCAGGGTTCAGCTAGGAGACTTGATGAATCACTGGTTTCCACATGGCTAATCTGGGCACAAGGGCAACTGGACTCTGCTAGGATTCCGCCCCTGGTCTAGCACACTTCCTTGCTTCGTGTGCAGTCTTCATCCTCCCAGCTTCATTAATCTGTGACTCTGCCAGACAAGGAGGCCTTTTTTCTCATTTTAACTCCTCGACTCCTTAGACTTCTCAGACAGATGGCTGCCCTAAAAATGGCAGATAAAATGTGAAGCACAAAAAGGTATTATAAGATGTTTCCTTGAGAATTCTCTGATTATTCACATCAGCTGGTATTTTGTGGCAAGAGCATTACACTTGAGAGTTGGAAAAGTTCGGTGGGTTGTGCAACCTCGGGCAAATCACTTACCTGCCCTGGGCTCTTTGTGTCTTCCTTGGTAAAATGGTACTACTTTGTGGGGGGTTGTGGAGATGAAAGGCTGAGCATGAAAACGCTTTGCAAACTGTACCGAGATGGTGGGGCAAATGAGCAGGGCTGTTGTCCTGATTCCTTTAAATTCTTAAAAGGAAAAGAATCATTAAACATTGAGATTTGCCTTGGCTGGGTCTCAGCGAAAACTACAAGCTAGAAAAGGTGCAGAAATCCTTTGTGGTAACATTTGCTTAAAAGGAGGGTGTCATTGCTAGGACTCTCCGTCCATTCAGGGTCCTAAGGAATTTGGACTCCTGTTTTGAAAAATTCCAGCGATTCCAGCCTTAGGCTAAGGTGGCCCTGGGGCTGTGCTTTGCGCTGTGGCTTCACTGTTCACCTCCCAGGGTGGCTTCAAGCCTGTTTTAAAAGGGTGTGTGTGGGCCAAACCCAAAGCAGCCTGGGACACTGCAGAGTGGCACCACCTCCTCTGGATGTTTCCGAGGCCATCCAGAGGCCAGGGCCCAGTCAGATGAACTGAAAAGTAAAGAGAGGACTTAGAGTTTGGGACCTTTGTGCAGACGTGCTGGTAGTGCGGAGGGCGGGACGGAGGAAGGGAAGGAGGGCGTTGAGAGGAGGCCCCACCTTTCATTCCAGCACAGTGCACTGGCAGGGCGGGATGAGTCACGACTGGCTTGCTCCGGAGCTCAGATTCCCATAGGTAAGGGACTGAGACACTCTCTTGGGGAAAACGCGGCGCCCGCTCCTCCCGGACTGATCTTGGCAGGTGCTAGAGCCCTGGGTCTGCCCGGTCTGGTCTCTGGGACCAGGGCTGGGTTTCCCTCATGTATGGCAAGAGTCCTGCGCGTGTGGTGCTTCTCCTCCTTGGCTTACAGCTCACAGGTAAGACCCGGCGGGCTCCTCTTGGCATTTCCTCCTTTATTACCTACACTATAGAGATAGTTAATTGTCAAGAAGTCGCAAGTGTTCTGTGTAGTTGGTTTTAGTTTGGACTTCACTGAAACTTTCGTTGTTTTGGGGGAATTGCTTTGGACAAACAGGTTTCGGTGTGTTGGCTGCCAGTGATCCAGGTACAGAGAAGGCTTTCTAATCTCAGGTTACACACCATTTTTGTGTGGCTATTCTCAGCCTCCTGCTGCTGATAGAACTGGCACTTGATTTTTGTGTGTGGGTCTTGTCTGGAACTCTGCACAGCACCAGGAAAACCAAGACTGTTAAGAGACCCACCATGGTTTTGAAACTGCCCCAACACACACATTCTAAACGTCCATATTGGCCTGGGGATACAGCTCAGTTGGTAGCATGTTTGCCTTGCATGCACAAGGCCCTAGGTTCAATCCCCAGCACCCCCCCACCAAACCCTAAACGTCAATATTATGGTAAAATATGCCACGTGGTATAAAGGTTCCAGGGTGCAGGCAAGCACAGGCTGTCAGAAGCTGATTAATCCAATTTCTGCAGAAGACTAGGAACTGTAGGAAACCTACATAATGAGGACTCTTTCTGGAAAACTTACCTGTTATGCAGTTTAATTCTGGGCATCTGACTTCTTTTTATTTGCTAATGTTTGTAGTTTGTTATAGCACTTCTGAAGTCAGTGCTATGAGGTGTGGAGAAGCTAGAGGCACTAGGAAGGTTCCTGTGTGGTATCTGAGTTGTGAGGGGATGGGAGCGTCAGGGTTGTAGGTAGGTGGGTGGAACTGTGCAGACTCTGGGTAAGTCTGAGAGCTGGGCATCACCGATTTGCCTTGTTTCTTTCTTACTCAGACATTTGTTTTGAAAGTGTCATAGTTCTTTCAAGGCTATGTTCCCTGTTAACCTTTCTCATTACTTTTATTGCAGCTCTTTGGCCCACAACAGCTGTGGAAATTTACACCTCGGGGGCAGTGGAGGCTGTGAATGGGACAGATGTTCGGTTAAAATGCACCTTCTCCAGCTTTGCTCCCGTGGGTGATACACTAACAGTAACTTGGAATTTCCGTCCTCGAGATGGGGGGCCTGAACAGTTTGTAAGTAGATTATCGTCACTGACTTCTAGAGGATTTTGATTAGGAAAGCATTAAACCAGTGTGTTTCTCCTCACTCTTCTGTATTTTTCTTAGCAATAGGCACAGGGGGAAGCTGGGAAACAATTCTTGGGACAGAGACTGACAGCTGGACAGAAGCCAGTGGAGGGGAAGCCAGATTCCTATGAGAGCTGTGGATGGGACAGTTAGGCTTGCTGTTGTTTCTTTTCTGCCCCCATCATCGCAGCCTCCTTGCCTGGGTACTGAATGAGCGACTTTTGCCATTTCCCCTCTCTAGGTATTCTACTACCATTTGGATCCCTTCCCACCCATGAGTGGGCGGTTCAAGGACCGAGTGGTCTGGGATGGGACCCCTGAGCGGTATGATGTCTCCATTATTCTCTGGAAACTGCAGTTTGATGACAATGGAACATATACCTGCCAGGTGAAGAACCCACCTGATGTTGATGGGCTGGTAGGGGCGATCCGGCTCAGCGTTGTGCACACTGGTAAGTTATGTGAGAGAAAAAGGGTTTTGGGAGTGAGAGAGCTGGTAGAAAAGAGAAGCAATCTGTTGTTATGGTTGAAAGGGTAGAGAGGGGGCCGAGTGCTGGGAACTGCAGGAGACTAGGAGTCCTAGGGTAAAAAGAGAAAGGCTTTGTTTGGTTGTGGAAAGAAACAAAAAGTAAAGCAAAAGGATCCAGGGAATGTGTTACAAAAATGGCATTGAGATGGTGAAAGGGAGAGGAAGTGACTCTCTGATAAAAGGCCAACAATACGTCTCTTCATTCTCTCATTTCTTCAAGATCCTTATTGAGTTCCTGCTGTGCACCAGGCACTGTCCAAAGTGCTCAACATGTCCTATCTCACTTCATCCTCACACCACCCTTGGAGACAGATACCAGTAATGGCAGCTAATGTTTACTGAGTACCTCCCACTCGTCTTTACATGCCACATTTTTTTTGTGCTTTACATATCTCATCAGTTTATATTGCATTTAGTGTCTCCAATTTACTAACAAGGAAACTGAGGCTGATAGAGGTTGTCACTTGCCCAAAGTCATGTAGTTGGTAAATAGAGTAACTTTGGACTCAAACCCAATCATCTTTGACTCTAAAATTGTGTTGTAAACTAGTGCATTGTACCCCTGCACCCCTATAAAGAACAACCTGGAAAACAGTGCCAGGTCACAAGTAACAAAAACCACAACAGTTTTTGAATTGTTGTAGAACTGTGTGTGAGTCATGGCTACCATCTGCAACTGCACATGAATCTTATTTTCCTCATCTGCAAACTGGAAATAATGGTATAATGATTATGGTGAGCACAAACTGAGATAATAAATGTGAAAATCTCCTAAACTCTGACCTGAACTGAAAATTATAATAGCTACCACATATTGAGCGCTTATCATGGGCAGGCAGAGCATGGAACGATTTACATGAATTATTTATATTTTTTATAAGAATTCAAGAAATGGATAGGATATTGTTATCTCTATTTTATACAGGAGGAAACTGACAGTTAATTACCCCATATCACACAGCCAGTAGAAGGTAGAAGAGGGTATTGTAACCTAGCTCTCTCTCGTGTACACTCTTAATCAACACACAATATTACTACTCCAAATGTGTAAGTCTATAAAATGATATGATTTCCTTCTTTCATTCCTAGTATACTTTAAAACCATCCCTCAAGGTTCTGCCAATAAAGAGCTGTATAATCTGGAGAAGTCATTTGAGTATTGAAAGAAATAATATAATGCCTCTGGTCCTCAGTTTCTTCTAATGAATAAACAAGAAATCATTGGTTCTTAAACATATCACAATTACTACTCTTGAGAATCTAATGAAAGTCATGGCCCTGTTTCCCACAAAAAGTGCAGACACACACAGAGACACAAGTTTTGGGGACTCTGGATCATCTCCCCATTCTCTATCCTTCTTGATGGGCTTCAGGCGGGAACTCCTGAGCTACATATTTTCTAATGTCCTTTCTAGCTCTAAGGGTTTATTGAAATTTCAATCAGAAATCAACTTAAGGAACAGGAGAACTAGGTTTAACAGACTTTGCTCTTTAGGGTTCCTTCCCCCTGGGCTCCCTCTTTCACCATTTATCCACTAGTTACTGATCTACTTTCCTATCTTCTGAGGGGGTGGCAAGAGCTCCTTGAGAGTACTGACCTTTTGGCTTTTCATTTGTATCACAGTGCCTGGAGCACAGTAGGACCTTATTAAATCTGAATAAATGACTGAGTGAAGGGCAGAGGTGAGATGGGGTCGGGGAGAAATGGGTTGGGCCCTAGATTTCGTTAGGGTAGCAATAATCCTACCCCACTAGGCAGTTAGCTGAGTCAGTGGTTCTCAAAACTTTAGTATGTATCATCATTACCTGGGGGACAACTTAAAAAGCAGACTGCTGGGCCCCACCCCTATTGTTGCTAGCTCAGTATGCTTAGGGTGGGGCCTGAGAATTTTCATTTCAAAGTTCTCAAGTGATACTGTTGCTGCTACTCCTAGGATCACATTTTGAGAAGCACTAAAGTAGTCTGTGTGGCTTTCCTACTGCTGTTGGAGTTTACAAGGTCATATGGTATTTTTTACATAAAGGTAGAAAGGAAGATTCCATTAATGACGAACTGCATCCCAATTATGTCTTTAGATTTCTTCACAGTTCTATTCTTAGAATCCTCAGTTGATCACTTGATCTTTTTCTCCTCATAGTACAGTTCTCGGAGATCTACTTCCTGGCTCTGGCTATTGGCTCTGCCTGTGCACTGATGGTGATAATAGTAATCGTGGTGGTCCTCTTCCAGCATTTCCGGAAAAAGCGATGGGCTAAAAGAGCTCATAAAGTGGTGGAGATAAAATCGTAAGACTGGGAAGTTAAGGGAAAGTCCCCTTCTACCACCTTCTTATGGAGAACTGGAAATGTAGCTCAGTGGCACCTCCTCGTATTTTGCAATGGGGCTAAATCATTGTGCTTGCTGTTGAATAAATCCTACGTAAAAGACTTCTAAGTCACAGGACAGATAAATTAGGTTGTGAATATTAACTTGACAAAAGCTTTCTTAATTTTACAAAAAGATTTCATCATAGGAATTTCATGTCATAAAAATCTGCTTATGTAAAGCGTTTCTAAACTATCTCTTACTTTATTTAACTTGGTGTTACTAGAGGTTAAGCCCAAGACCTTGAACATTCCAGGCAAGTGCTCTACCATTGAGCTACATTTCCAATTCATAAAATATCTTTTATTTTTAAAGTGAAGCGTAAATGCTTAGGAACAATGGGCTAGGTAGTCAGCAGGGTCATTATGAGTAAGTGCATTAGAAAGTCTGCTGTGCTGATAGTATGTGCCCATTACACCTGTTTTAAAATTGACGTAAAATTTATATAACATAGAATTCACCCTTTTAATATTCACAAAGTTGCTCAGCAATCACTACCAATTCCAGAACCTTTTAAAAATTCTTCCAAAAAAACCACATATCCTTTAGCCATCACTTTCTAGTTTTCTCTCTTACCACCCTTGGCACCTGCTCATCTGTTTTCTGTCTACAGAGGGTTTGCCTATCCTGGACATTTCTTATACATGGAATCATAAAGTATGTGGCCTTTACACATCCAGCTTCTTTCACTTAGTATGTTTCCAAAGTTCATCTGTGTCTTTTTTTTTTTTTTTTTGGTGCTGGGATTGAACCCAGGGTCTTGCACATGCTAGGCAAGTACTCTACCACTGAGCCACACCCCCGCTCAGTACTTCATTCTTTTCAATGGCTGCATAATATTTCATTGAAATGGGTATATCACATATTGTTTATCCATTCATCAACTGATGGGCATTTAGGTTTTTTACTACTTTTTGGCTATTATAACTTATGTTGCTATGAATATTCATCTGTAAGTTTTTTTGTAGACACATATTTTTAATTCTCCTAGGAGTGAGTGGAATTGCTGGGTCATATGGGAACTCTGTTTAATTTCAGGAAGACTTGCTAGACAGTTTTCAAAATAGATGCATATTACATTCCTATTAACAATACATGAGGGATCTAATTCTTCCACATACCAACACGGGTTATTGTCTTTTTAATTCTTCCACATACCAACACGGGTTATTGTCTTTTTAAGCCATCTAGTGGACATGAAGTGGTATCTCATGGAGATTTTGATTTAAACTTTCCTAATGACTAATGATGTTAAATATTTTTCTGTTTAGTGGTCATTTGCTTATCTAATTTGGAGATACGTCTATTCAGATAGTCTGTCCATCTTAAAATTGGGTTGGCTACTTATCTTTTTTTTTGGCACTGGGGACTGAACACACAGGCACTTTACCACTGAGCTGCATCTCCATCCCTTTCTTATTTTTTATTTATTTAGTTGAGACAAGTTCTTGCTAAGCTGCTGAGACTGACCTAGAACTTGGAATCTTCCCACCTCAGCTTCCTCAGTTGCTGGGATTACAGGCATGTGCCGCTGTGCCCAGCTGGTTACTTACCTTTTTATTGTTGAGTTGTAAGAGTTCTTTATGTATTTTGGAAACTAATCCCTTATTGGATACATGACTTGCAGTTATTTTCTCCCACTCTGTGGGTTGTTTTTTCACTTTCCTGTGTGGCCCAGAGCAGAAATGCTCCACAGTTCTATGGGCCTGGAAAAGCCCCCCTTTGGTCAGACAAAGAGATTGACTTAAACACAGCTGGGAAGGCAGGGACAACAGGAAGTACCTAACAGGTAACAGTTGTGCAAGGAGCATTTTTAACATTGTGGATTGGCACCTATTCCTAGGAATCAGTACAGGTTACCATGTGGAACTGGAAAACATGTGGAGATATCCATAATGGTTCACCCAGTCTGTGTTGAACCAATTGGCCTTAAGGTATAGAAGTTTTAAATTTTGATGAAGTCCAACTTATCTGCTTCTTCTTCTGTTGCTAAAATTTTTATGTCCATTTAAGAAATCATCATCATGAAGATTTATACCTACATTTTTTTCTAAAAGTTTTATCATTTTAGTTCTTATATTTAATAAGTCTTTGATCCATTTTGAGTTAATTTTTGTATATGGATAAGGTAGGAGTCCCAGTCTCAATTCATTCTTTTGGATATGGATATACAGTTATCCCAGTCTCATTTGGTTCTTTTCTTCAGTAAATATTTTTTAAAAAAACATTTTTTTAGTTGTAGATGGACACAATACCTTTATTTTATTTATTTATTTTTATGTGGTGCTGAGGATCAAACCCAGTGCCTCCCACGTGCTAGGCAAATGTTCTACCACTGAACTACAGCCCAAGCCCTTCAGTAAATGTTTGCTAAAACAAACATAATTTATTTTAAAGTGTCTAAGAAACCCATCTCTGAGGTTCTGGTTTGAATAGAACATAATCAAGATGATTTCTGGGCCAACACAAAGCTTTTTCTTTTTTGAACAGGAGTAGAAATAAGAGGTAGGATGCTAATGGTAAAGTAAGGTGTTGTTTTAAGCTTCTGGAGTTTCCAAATCAGGTCGCAATTGTATTCCCTTATCTTCTGAAAAGAGTCTTTGTTCATTTACCCAGGGTCATGCGGAGGCACAAGTATTACTAGTCAGATGGCACTAGCAGTTTAATGCTAAGCTTGGATCTACTCCCAGGTGAATGTAATTCTCAAAAAATGGGGGAGAAAATACCTTACCTGAAAAATATTTGCACCCCCCATGTTGTCTGCCTGACATTTTTTTCCCCTGCTTCTTTGTTACAGAAAAGAAGAGGAAAGGCTCAACCAAGAAAAGGTCTCTGTTTATTTAGAAGACTAACATTCCTAGATGGTGAGGCTCACAAATGGGCTGCTCTCTTTCCTCAGTTTTCTGACCTGTCTCTGGTCCACCTCTTAACATGGATTGCCCAGTTTACTTTCTGTGGCTGTTAGGTATTTCCTATATGAAATTAGAGGTTCTGGGGTCAGGGTTCTAGTATGATGAATGGCTACCCCTTTTAAAGAATTGTGTACAAAGGGCAAAAAAGCTAGAGACTACTGCCATTAAAGTTGAGAGAATTCTAAGGATTTTTTTTTTTAAACTTTGGGGTTATATTTACCACTACTAAGAATAAACTTTCAACATATAAATAAATCTTTTTTTTAAAAGAAATGATTAATATCTGATTTTCTTCTTTTTATTTAAACCAATATGGCATTAAGAGAGAGACTTAAAGGATCTGCCTGGCATTTTGACTGGAGAACTTTTTTTTTTTTGGTACCAGGAACTGAACTCAGGGGCACTCAACCACTAAGCCACATCCTCAGCCCTATTTTGTGTTTTATGTAGAGACAGGGTCTCACTGAGTTGCTTAGCGCCTCGCCCTTGCTGAGGCTGGCTTTGAACTTGCGATTCTCCTGTGTTAGCCTCCCAAAGTGCTGGGATTACAAGCGTGAGCCACCGCGCCTGGCTTGACTGGAGAACTCTTGTATTATTTGGAATTGGTTTCACTCCTTTAAATTAGTTGTCACTCTATAAATCTAGTTTTTATTAGTGAATAACTTTGTCTTTCCAGTTTTCAGGTTTACCAAGCTTAAAAGGTAGGATAATTTATTTTTCCTATGCTCAAAATTTCTTCCATTTTCTGAAATAGGACCACACATTTAATTTCTAGATGGTATAAACTGAGACAAGCAAACTGAATTTTACACTTACCAGAATATTTTTGACATTAATTACTTTAACCTGTAAAACTCTGCTTAGGTCTCCTAAATGGGAGGAAATTTTCATAGACTATTATTAGTTGCAAAGATTTTATATGCTAAAGCTCCAGTGAAAAATCTCAAGGATTTATAAAATAGGATATGAATAAAGGTGATTGGATTGTAAAAACAAAACTGGCCAGATGTGGTGGTACATGCTAGTAATCCCAGCTACTCGGGAGGCTGAGGTGAAGGACTGCAAGTCAGAGGCTGGGGTAAAGTGGTAAAGTGCTACAAAACCAAACCAAAACAAAGCAACCTGCAAAAATCCAAATTTGTTATCAGGGAATTCTTACCAAGGCTATTTGTCTTTTTAAAATCAAGCAGATTCTCTAACAACTCATGGTAATGCAAACTAAAGATGGAGGCTATTTTAGATTAAAAGAAACTTAAGGGGCTGGGGCTGTAGCTCAGTGGTAGAGCACTTGCCTAGCATGTGTGAGACACTGGGTTCGATCCTCAGCACCATATATAAATAATAAATGAATAAAATAAAGATCCATCAACAACTTAAAAAAAATTAAAAAAAAAAAAGAAACTTAAGAGACTTAAAAGACTAACACAATCAAGTACAATGTGTGATCCCTGACTGCATAGACACAAATTTGAACAAACTAGACGCAAAACAATTTGGAGGAGGAAATTGGGAAAGTTTTGAATATGAAAATGTTGCATATGGATAATATCAGTATTGTTTTTATAAAGTGTAATAATGATATTGTAGTTACGTAGGAAAATGTCCCCATTAAAAAAAAATGAATATAGGAGTAAATGGGGGTAAATACAAGTAAATTGCTTTAAGAACTTCAGCAAAAAAAAGTAAATAAAAAACGAATACTTTAAGTTAGATGGTGGATGAATTCCACACACTATCTTCTTTACCTTTCTGTATATTTGATTTTGTGTATAATAAGGGTGGGTATATTATGTATGTGAGTGAGCCGTGAATCCTCCAAATGCGCATGTGAAGCGCTAGGATGCCATGAATAAAGGACACTGAGTTTGAGAATCATGTAATAAGAATCAGGAAACTTTGTATTAAAAATTAAATTGAACTGGGCATGGTGGTGCACACCTGTAATCCCAGAGACTTGGGAGGCTGATACAGGAGAATCGTGAGTTCAAAGCCAGCCTCAGTAATGGTAAGGTGCTAAGCAACTCATTGAGACTCTGTCTCTAAATAAAATACAAATAAGACTGGGTATGTGGCTCAGTGGTTGAGTGCCCCTGAGTTCAATCCCTGGTAACTGTCCCCGACCCCCACCCCTCAAAAAAAAAATTAAATTGAGGGAAAATAAATTTAAGAATATTTTCCTTAAGAAATGAAGAACAGCCTGTCATGGTGGCACATGCCTGTAACCCAGCAATCCAGGAGGCTGAAACAGGAGGATTGCAAGTTTGAAGTCAGTCTCAGCAACTTAGTTCGAGGCCCTAAGCAACTTAGTGAGAACCTGTCTCAAAATAAAAAACAAAAAAAGGGCTGAGGATGAGCCTCAGTGTTTAAGCATGCCTGGGTTAAATAACCAATACCAAAAAAAAAAAAAAAGAATTGATTTAACAATATGTATGTAGTTCACAATGCCAGGTATTTCCTATCGCACTCTTTGCACTCTTCCCAAATACATTATCCATTTAAACTTTTGAACTTCTGTTTTCTATTTTAGGAAACTGAAGATTTTCAAGAACAAGAACCCAAGAGACACAGACATCTGAAGTTAATGGAAACCTTTCTTTGGCTTTTCCAGTTGTAACCTGTTCTCCAACAGATTATACAGCACATACCCACCCATATAAGCAACATCTTCTGCAGGCAGCACAGGGCTCCTCTTGAACAGCTATCAGACTCATATACAGTCTTATTATTAAGGTTTAATTTCAGAGTGCAAATATTTTTCCTTTTGTAAACTAAGAAGCTATATTTTTGCCCCAAAACACTCCTTATCGAGTATGACTTGTATACACGTTTTGGCATCAAAAGAGATAAAAGTCGGGCTGGGATTGTGGCTCAGTGGTAGAGCACTTGCCTCGCATGCGTAAGGCACTGGGTTCGATCCTCAGCACCACATAAAAATAAATAAATAAAGATATTGTGTCCATCTACAACTAACAAAAATATTTAAAAAAAAAAAAAAAAAGAGATAAAAGTCAACCTGTCATGACATTTCCTTTCACACGTTTTTTAGACCAGTAATCTTGCTACTAAAGTTAATGTTTATTCTCTTTCCTTCTCACATTTTTCAATTAAAAGGCCCAGCTATTTTTGATTAATAGTAAATCCCAAATTCAAACTGTTAAGTTCGATTTATTTTTTTAATGGCTCTCCTTCAGTATGAGACACATCTTGTTCTGTTGAATTTCTTTCAGTATTCCAGGTGATGGAGTGTTTTTGTTTTTGTAATTAATCCAAGGTTTACAATAATACAAGTCTAAATCACAGTGACTACAAAAGTTACATAAATGCTAATACACTGGCAAATGCCACCCTCAGGATGAATCACTTGTCAATTTTTTTCTGCATTTGTGAAAAATAATCAACAGTGTAGGTCTTGAATGAGCAATGACTGTTTTGCTTACTATATTTTACCCCCAGTTCAATTATCTGTTATAATAGAGTGAGCTAAGCTCATTTGCAGACTGGAATCATTAAGCAGTTTAATAGAAGTATTCTGAAATAGAATATTATAACTCTTAAAAATTTAAGGATGGTGAAAAAAGGTCAACCCTAAATAATGATAATTTTGTACAATATTGTGCAAAGCTCTGGAAACTGGAAGAGTATTTAAATTTTTCTTTTTCTTTCTTTTTTTGGTTGTAAGTCACTTGTTTATTTTATGGATGAGAGAACTGGGTACATAGCATAGAAATATTAAAACTAGTTTAACTGAATGAAACAAATTTTTCCCCCCTTATGTTGGTAGATAAAGCAAACTTTGTAAGTAGGTACCTTTGTAAGAAAAGGTACCTTTTAAAAAGTGTCTAGACACCCAGTGCCAATTTTGAAACTAAAAAGTTAGATTTGAAATCTATATTTAATCCACATTTTATATTTTTCTTCATAATTCAACTTTGAAAATATTACAACTGGATATTTCTTCAAACAGACAGCTTGCATGTTCTATAGGTATAATGAAAAAGTAGTTAAAAACTCATGGAGAGTTTTTCCAGCAAACTTGTAGCTTGTGCCTTGGTTAAATACTCAAGGTGTAATACATCATGTTGTTTAGTGTATCCTTCCTAAACAGAACTTTTGTATTGTAATTTATTTTTTATTATGCCTTAAATACCATGTAAATAAACCTTTAGTAATAAAGAATTATAAATGAAGTGATCTGCTTATATACAAATTTGAAAAATTTACGTAGCAGGTAACAAAACAGAGCTATATATTTCATCTTCACTGAAAAGTTTTAGCAGAGACAATTTGGGAGTCAATAATGGATAGAATTAGTTTATACTGGGTAAGTAAAAGTATATGGATTTCCATAGAATTGTCACTCTGCTTTGGATAACTGGGAATTGGGTATAACAACACTACATCATTTGGGGACTCTTGAAGGAAAGGTGTCAACTGTTCTACTTGGTACTCTTGCAACACTCTTTCAATAGAGAAAACCACTAGTTTTCAAATCTAGTAAAGAGATGGTGGTTGAAAAGTGGCAAGTTATTAAAGCTTTACAAAAGCTGAAGCATATGTTTTGCTCTCTCTTGCATTCATTAACCATGTGTGATTGCAGGCTAGGATAGCATGATTAAAGCAAGGTCCTGTACCATCTTTTTCAGAAGGATGTGACAATCTCATTTCAAGTACTTTGGTAACAAAGTTTTCTATTCCAAACAAAAGATACAAAAACTCTAGTTCCTCCTCACTCCTAATATATGATGTAATTATGTGATCATCACTAAGACTGTAAACAGAAATTTAATAAATACCCAATTCTGGATGCTATAATAGCTACACTGAAATAGACAAATCAGAGATTTATGGCAAGTATTGACCACAAGGGCCTACCTAATACATATTTATCTGCTAACTGAGTGATCCTATCCTGCATGCGCTCCCAAGTCTCTTTGAACTCTAAATTTATAAGAATCTATTGTAAGAGAGTTCCACTAAAATCTCTAGACGTACAGACAACATCTGGAACACAGTTGCTGAAGATTATTTAGTCCTGCAGACTTTTATAAAAATAAAATCGTAAATTTCCCTAAGTCTGTAACCGATTTCATTTTCCAGCAAAAGAGCAACTACCTCCCCCTTACGAGTCAAAGAATCGCTGGTCAGAGAAACCAGGTACGATTCTGGAAAGCAGCCACGTCCTATGGCAGCTCCGGGTCGCCATTTTAAGTTTTCTCGGTGCCTCCCGCGCTGACGTCACTTCCGGGGTTACCTGAGTCGTTACCGGGAGCGGTAAACAAGGTGTACAAGTATCTGAAGAGCTGTCGGGATGCAGCAGAGCGGAGCGGCTGGAGGCCGTGGCTGCGCTCTCTTTTCGGTGCTGGGCATCCTATTTTTCCAGGGTGAGTTCGCCGGCTGGCTATGCCCCACTTCCGGCTGGGGGGGTTAGGGAAGATGGTCGCTTTTCCGGTTCCGGGTGTGTGGGGGAGTCTCAGCAAAGCCCCCGCTCGGTTTCTGGGAAGGAGAGAAGGAAGGGAGGGAGGATTGTTGGGAGGGTGTTTTGTTGGTTCTTGCTGCCCACAAAGGAGAGTTGCTATCTTGTCAGTCCTTTCCTGAGCTCGACCACTGTATTTTAGTGATGACGTGACTAAGTGGAACCACAAAGCTCTAGCTTTGGGGGCTCGCGGTGTTATCTTGTGTGAGATAATCTGTGGTTGTCTGCTGTGGTTTTGTATGCCGTGTACCCTGTTTACAGAAAGGAAATGCTAGTGGTCAGTTGTGTGTCTTATTAATTTTGGGAAACAAAATCATGACGATAATTTTTATTTTTTGTAAATAAATATGGGCTATGAAATAAAACGTTTGTCACAGTCTTATTAATTTTGGGAAACAAAATCATGACGATAATTTTTATTTTTTGTAAATAAATATCATGGGCTATGAAATAAAACGTTCGTCACAGGCGGTGATGTGATTTTGTTGTAATAGAGAAGCATATTGTTGAAGAAGCAGCAACTGCCTTAACGTTTTGAAAAACATTTTTAAAAATATAAGAAAGGGCGTATCAGTTCTTAATTGTTTAATATGAGAAACACAGTACTGACACAATCACACTTGAAAAATTGGATATGTTTTGCTTTCCTGAAATTTTATTTCATAAATTTCAGTGCAAACTAATTAATTTCATTTTAAGGTGCAATTATTTCCTGATTTATGTGTGTGTGTGTCTTCTGGGGAAATCAAATATTAGAGCAGCATTAGAGTGAATTTTTGACTTAACAAAATTTCCCTGTAAGTGATGGGAATTCTGAAAGGGACCTTTAATATTATATAAATATAAACCAGGTGCCCTAATTTTCAGCAGGTAAGACTGGGAAGTTTTTATTTATCTGGTGACTAATATTCTTGCTGCCAGCACACTCCCTGATCCCTCCCAGCTGCCTGTGTCATCATAAGTGTCCAGTTTTTCATCTAAATTCTTTTTGCAATACAATATTTAGGTTGACTTGTCATTTCATATCTATCCAGATCTCTTTTTCTCCTAGAGACAGACAGACACACACACACATACGAGAAATGTCAAATATTCTATCAAGGAAAAAATTTCTAGAAATGGTGGGTGTCTTCTTAAACTTAATGCCATTTCACATTGAAGTGTTCCTCCAAATTCAGTGGACCAAGCTGGGCGTGGTGGCACACACCTGTAATCCTAGCACTTTGGGAGGTTGATACAGGAGAATTGCGAGTTCAAAGCCAGCCTCAAAAGTGGGGTGCTAAGCAACTCAGTGAGACCTTGTCTCTAAATAAAACACAAAATAGGGCTGGGGATGTGGCTCAGTGGTCAGTACCCCTAATTCAATCCTTAGTACCAAAAAAAAAAAAAAAAAAAAAATTCAGTGGACCAAATAATTCAAACATTAAAAGTTGATTTTATGATCTTTTTGTACTTATTGAAGAGATTTATGTCTTGCCTTTTTAAAATAATAAGTCTGTTGAGATATGGTCACATTCTATACAATTTATCCATTTAAAATGTACAATTCAGTGGGTTTTAGGATTCATACGGTTGCATAATCATCACCATAACCAATTTTAGAACATTTTAATCACCCCAAAGAGAAATCCCACACCCATTTCCACTTTCTTCCAGCCCCTAATAACCACTGATCTACTTTCTGACTTTGTGGATTTGCCTGTTCTGGGCATTTCATATAAATGCGATTATACAATGTATTCTCTTTTGTGACTGGATTCTTCCACAGTGTGTTTTTGATGTTTCATCTTTTGTCTGTCTTTTTTTTTCTTTTTGGTCTGACTTTTGAATCTGTTAGGTGATAGACTTTGGTTTCATACCAGTGTTTATTTGCTTCCCTGTTCCTTAAGGCACACCTTAAATAGGACAGCTAGGACACCTTAAATTATTAGTTTGTTCAAATTCTCCTTAAGTTACAAGTCTGATCCTGTTGTAGCATTAGTTGAAGTATATAGAAATAATGGAATAGGTAGTCTAATCTTTTTTATTTTCCATGTAAATGTGCCATTATCTGAATCAAAGATTGGCAGATGCATATTTTAGAAAATCAAGTATATAAAGTTGATTATTTAAAATATATAAAATTATTTATATTAAATGTGATTTTCCTGTTTTCTTCTCCAATTAATTTTTTTGTGGCTCTTTCTTTAGTTTATTGTTTTTATCTGTCTAGAATGCTTTTTGACTCAGGTAGAAAGATAAATATCTGTAAAGACATTAATCTAAGGTAGAAATTTCTGAATGGATGTAACATTGGATTAGAAAGGAAGAGACTTAGAAGAAGATTTGGTAGGAATTGTCAGAGATATGGAGTTTGCATGTTTGTGTATGTGTGTGTAGGTGTGTGCGCATATCCACACAACACAATCAGTGTGGGGTGTTGCTTGGGGAGAGAATAAAGAAATTCTGATTTATAACTCTAATCAGATCTCTTCTATGCTCTAAACCAGACGTTGGCAAACTTTCCATAAAAGGGTAGAGAGTATTTTGCAGGCACATGGTCTCTGTTGTAACTACTTGGCTCTGCAAAAAGTACAGAACACTGTGAAAGACAATATGCATAAACAAATGAACATGGCTGTTTTCTAATAAAACTTTGTTTACATAAATATGATGGATTTCTTCATCTGTTTACCAGGATAATTCTAGAGATTATAATTGGTTTACCTCAATCTGGGTCACCCATAGAACAAGGAGTAAGATCAGTTGCTAGTTTTTCTTCGTTTGCTCCTTTCTCATGAGATCCATTTGTTTCCATTTGGCTGATGGGCCATAGTTTGCTGACCTTTACCCTAAGCCAGCTGCTCCTTTAACAGTATCCCTTTAACAGACACCCCAATTCATCCAGAATCAAACTTACGTTCCCCTTCCAAGCCTGGTACATTTCCAGTCTTCCCTCTCTAGTGAATGGTATAACCAAGTCAGGTGGTGTCATTCTTGACACTACCCTTCCCCTACATTAATTTCTCATGGTGCTATTGTATGATTTTTCTCCTTCAGGTTATACCAGCCCAGTCTAGAAATGGTCATCAAGAGCTAAGCTTCTCCTGAATGGATGCAATAGAAAGATAGAAGCATGGGGGCAGTTAAGAGTGTTGAAAATACAGTAAAGAAGGTGATAGCGGGTGGGTGGGTGACTAATGAGTGTATTAGTACTCATAGTAGTAGTTACAGTTCCTATAGTAGAATTTATGGTTATTCATTCACTTCTTCCTCTCAGTCTCTCTCTGCCTGTTCCCTTTCCTCTGAATTTTTGCCCCAGAGGTGCTTGCATTTGATGTTGGAAATAAATAGCATTTATAAGTTATGTGCAGTCAATGGCACATATGCTTGAATAGTGCTGTGTACTAAGTGTTATGAGAATGTCGAAGCTGGGCATGGTGGTGCACACCTGTAAGTCCAGCACTTTGGGAGGCTGAGACAGGAGAATCGTGAGTTCAAAGCCAGCCTCAGCAATGGTGAGGTGCTAAGCAACTCAGTGAGACCCTGTCTCTACATAAAACACAAAATAGGGCTGGGGATGTGGCTCAGTGGTCGAGTGCCCCTGAGTTCAATCTTCAGTACCAAAGAGGAAAAAAAAGTGAATGTCAAATAAAGTGTGATGAACTTTATCAGAAAACTTAGGAAAGCATCATGAATGGGGCTAATGTTTGAGCTGGGTTTTTAAGGTGTGTGAGTGTTGGGGATGTAGTGTGATGGAGAAAAACCCAGGCAGGATTGGCAGAGATGGGGACAGCCTTCCAGACAAAGACATATTCAAAGAAACACAGGGCATGAAAGGATACAGTACTTTTGGAAATGGAAAGACATTCCAGGCATGGTGAAGGGGATGGATGGGTAGGTGGCAGAGGAGCAGAAGTTTGGGGCCAGATTGTTTGGATTTTATTCCATGAGGCAACAGGGAGTTACTGAAGTTTTTAAAATATATGTAGTGTTCATTTTAATAATAGTTATTTATTGAAAATTTTTATTGTTAAGCATTTCAGGTGTTAATCATTTTTTAATTGTATTGAATCTTCACAGTGCTCCAATGAAGTAGATCTGGTTATTATTCCTACTTATCAAGTAAGGAAATTGAAATTTGAACAGGTTGGGTAACTGATCATGGTCTCACAGACAGAAGGGAGCTAGGCTAGAACTTAAGTTCCAGTCTGGCTAATTCTAATCCATGCTTTAAATTTATGTACTATACTTGCGATACTTGTGCTTTAGGATAAAAGAATAGGACAAGGGCACAATATGGAGTATCCATTTGTTTCCACCTTCCAGTTTTTAGACTTAGATAAGGATTTTTCTACATTGATGTGTCATTGAAGTTCTTATTAATGAGCTCAATCTTGGTCTCCTCCTTTTAAGAGGAATGTGACCAGACTAGATTGTCTAGAGAGGAGGGAGAAAAATGATTCAAAGCAGGCAGAGGTAGAGGCAGTGGAACTGATGATTCAGAATTGTCTGTGGTAGGAAAGATCAAGACAGCGTAGGAGAACTGAAGAGGTGAATAATAATAATGATGGTACCGAGATGAACTGGACTCAGTAACTCTTGGTAGGCTTTTCAGTGTTGTACATGTTTTAACTCATTTACTCCTCATTAGTGACCTTCCTGTAAGGTCCTCATAAGGATGAGGGGATGGATAAAGTAAAATAACTTGCTGAGGCTGCAGAGCCAAGTACTGATAGGACTGGGATTTGAACTCTCTTGCTGCTCTGTTTGCCTTTGGCTAACAGAAGAATCATGGCTTATTGAGGTGGATAAGAAAGCAGGAAAAACAAAGTGCTAGAGATTCAATTTTTCTAAATGACTCCCCAGTGGAAGATAAGTTTCTACTTACTATTTTCTGAAAGTAAGAACTAATAAGAAGAAAGTGCCAGCTCTTTTGGGGGAGATGGAGTGTGAAAGTTGAATGTGAGTGGTTTTGGAAACAGTAGGTCTCTGGAGGGTTTAAAACTGCTCTCTTAGTTTTACATTGTAGAATGCATCCAGTTTTTCTGTTTTCCTTCCCATAAGTTATTTTTAAAAAATGTGTTCATTAACTAGCTTTAATAAAGAGGGGGAAACTAGGTAGGCCTTGGCATAGTTTTTAAAAATTCTTTAAAAATTTTTCCTATTCTTTCCTATTTTCGTTTTGCTGGTGATTGGGGCAGTGATAGCTTCTTGCTGCATTCATGCTGTACTTGGGGTAAGTCTCTTAGACGCCATGAAAGCCGCCATATTCCCAGAGCATGTGTGTGCTGTGGGGTTTGGGGAATGGAAAGGGGTGAATGGTGTTGCCTTTTTGCCTGACGTGGACAGCCCTGCTTGTTTGTATTTAATTTAACCACAGAGTTGCATTTGGAAAAAAAGCTTGTATGACCACGTTTTAAATTTTTACCCAAGTCTTTAATCTATGATTTAAGATTACAGAATGATAAAAGTGATTAATGTGGATATCAGCTCCCTGTCCCTTGTGGGATTGCCCGAGAATATATAGATTGCTCTGACTTTTTTGATGAGAGCCCTAAAAATGACAAATAGCATGTTTGTGTTGTTCATTCACATCTGTATATTCCACCAAAATTAATACACTTTAAATGTTTGGGCGTGCTTTGATTAGGTGTTCATATCGTCCTTTCCTTGGAGATTAATGCAGATGCTCATGTCCGAGGTTATGTTGGAGAAAAGATCAAGTTGAAATGCACCTTCAAGTCAACTTCAGACGTCACTGACAAACTGACTATAGATTGGACATACCGTCCTCCCAGCAGTAGTCGCACAGAGTCTGTAAGTGTGTACTTTTCAGAAGGCTTCTTTGAGTCTTCTGGGTCAACAGTTTTGGAATCTTTTTATTGCAAATCATAGGCATGCCCTTTCCTCTTAGAATAAAAGATGAGCTTCTGTGTAAATGGAAAGAGATGGGTTTCTGCCCTGTGTGCCATTTGTTTGATCATGGAAGGCATTTGATTCTTCCACTTCAGAATCTTGCATGTAAGTCAGGTGTGGTGGCACACACCTGTAATCCCAGTGGGGCTCAGGAGGCTGAAGCAAGAGGATTGCATGTTCAAAGCCAGCCTCAGCAATTTAGTGAGACCCTAAGCAACCAGTGAGACCCTGTCTCAAAATTAAAAATAAAAAGGGCTGGGGATGTGTCTCAGTGGTTAAATGCCCTGGGGTTCAGTCCCTGGTACAAAAAAAAAAAAAATCTTGCATATAACTTGAAGGAAAGAAAAAGGTCAAAAAGTCAGGAAATATGGTTTATTTATTTATTTTTTTGGTACTGGAGATTGAACTCAGGGGCACTTGACCACTGAGCCACACCCTCAGCCCTGTTTTGTGTTTTATGTAGACAGGGTCTCACTGAGTTGCTTAGTGCCTCGCCATTGCTGAGGCTGGCTTTGAACTCGTGATTCCCCTGTCTCAGCCTCCCTAAGTGCTGGGATTACAGGCTTGTGCCACTGTGCCTGGCTGGTTTAATTTTTTTATAGCTTCATTTTCAGATTTGATGTACTAAGAAGGGTATCTCCAGGACCATTGACTAGAAAAGTATGTCCCAGTCACAGATATCCTTTCTCTTAAAGCTAGCTGCTCATTTCCTGTCAAATAAAGTTGTCTCAGTGGGTGTATCTGTTTGTGTAGCTGTCCTTGGTAGATTTCTCTTGGCTTCTCCCAGCATGTAAACATCTGCAGTGATTTATATCGCTGCTTTTGAAGGAAGTGGTGGCACCTTGTGTTGGTGACAGATGTTGGTGACAGATGGTCTTGCTACATTAGAAGCAATATACTTTAATCACACATGTAAGAAACATTTATGGTTCAAATCTTATTGTGTGTATCTAATTGAAGATTAGAATACCATAAGATACCCTTTCTCTTTATGATTCCAGCAGTATCCTTAGTTCAGTATAGATGCTATTCAAGAATGTGAATGTCACAGCTATATGTAAGACTAGTTTTTTGAAAGTATTCTTAACTTATTTGTTCTGTTTTCCTTCATTGGGAAAACTTTCCCTTTCATTTTAATGTGTAAGCTTTGAATTCTGTTTTGGAGCCATTTTTCAGTGCCACGCAGCTTGGAGCTAGGCAGTTAGCTGTAATGAAGGAAGCGAGGCTGCAGTCATGGTTCCTTTTTCTTTAAATTTAAAACAGTTCACTTTATTCTGAGTAGTCAGGAAACCATGGCTGCCCTTGTTTGGCTCAGCCTCTTTGGCCAAAAGTAGGACAGAGCAAGCAATGAGCTTCTTAGGTCAGAACCCTTATAGAAAAACAGCAGATCTCTTGTAGTACCGTTCTCTGTGAGGCTGGTAGAAAACCAGCAAACCCACCCATGTTGAAATTAGTAGACCTTTAAAATCATGTAACATAATGTTGCAGTTACACAGTTATTCTTTCAGATTGATTAATTAGCAAGGATTTGAGTATCACTAATTTAACATGGAACTTACGGGTTAAATTAACCTTGAAGATACACAGCAGCTTTGTTTTGTCAATCAGGACTTTCAAACCCTTTTATCCTGATGCTGGTAATCTGTGGTAGGCCCTCTTTACTTGGCTTTGGAACACTCATCTCACGTATTATTTCTTTCTTTTTTTTTTTTTTTAATTTTTTTTAGTTGTAGATGGACACGATATCTGTATTTTATTTATTTTTATGTGGTGCTGAGGATCGAACTCAGTGCCTCACGCACGCGAGGCAGGCGCTCTACCACTGAGCCACAATCCCAGCCCCACGTATTATTTCTTGATATCTGTATTTACCACTAGAATGTAAGTTCCATGAGGGTAGGGACTGCGCTTGTGTGGCTCCCAGTATGTTTTTCTTAACACACTGCCTAGAACATACTAGGTGTGTAGTATTTGTTGAATGAATGAACCAACAAGTGATTCAGCATCTTCTCTGGGAAATTGCCATTCAGTTGGGAAATTCAGTGGTTGTAGGTGCCTAGTTGCTTAAGTGGGAAGTACCAAGAAAACATAGAAAGAGGAAAGCCTTGTATCTTGCATAAGAGAGAAAACATTGTTTTGTATTGCCTGGCTGGCCCACCTCCAGGTGCAGTCAGGGGCTTTTGGTGATGAAGTGTCTGATCACCACATCCAATCCAGCCCTGTTTTAATTCAACATACATTCACTAAGTCCTTTTTATGCATTTGACTTGGGTTTATATTAACTTCCAGGGCAGATAATGTGAGAGAGACTGGATTATATTCCACTGTGCCAGTGATTTTGAGAATAAACAAAAATCTCCCTTTTGTCACTTACTAATTGATACCATTAAGGCAGTTTTTTTTTTTTTTGGTCTTGTTCCCCTTTCCATAAATTTGCAATAGTTATGTGTTAGTTGTAACATATCATTTAATGTTATTGTGAGGCTCAAGTCAGTAAATATGTGGAAGTCATTTGTAAACTATAAAGTGAGATGTTACTTTAGAGCAAGGTTTCTCAACTTTGGCACTGTTGACATTTTTGAGCTGGATGATTCTTTGTTGTGGGGGGCTGTCCTGTGCATTGTGGGAAGCTTAACCGTAGTTTTGGCTTCTATTTATTAGATGCCAGTAGCTCATCTCCCCAATGTGACAGCCAAAAATGTCTCCACTCAATAGCAAGAAAACAAATAACCCCATTAAAAAATGAGCAAAGGATCTGGGCAAATATTTCTCAAAAAAGAGATATTAGTGGCTATCAGATATATGAAAAAGTTCTGTATCTCTATTATTACAGAAATTCAAATTAAAACCACAATGAGGTATCACCTCACACATGTTAAAATGGTTATTTTAAGAAAGATAAGTTATCAAAAGTGTAGGAAGCATTAGAAAACAAGGAACCCTGTATTCTATTGGTGGGGATATAAATTAGTATAGCCATTTTGGGAAATAGTATGGAGGTTCCTCAAAAAACTAAAAATAGGGCCTATGGTTGTGGCTCAGTGGTAGAGCACTTGCCTAGCCCACGTGAGGTACTGGGTTCGATCCTCAGCACCACATAAAAATAAATAAGTAAAATGAATAAGATAAAATAAATAAAATAAAGGCATCTTTTGCCATCTACAAAAACAAAAACAAAATAAAACTAAACTAAAAATAGCTGGGTGTAGGACTGGGGTTGTGGCTCAGTGGCAGAGCGCTTGCCTGGCATGTGTGAGGCATTGGGTTTGATTCTCAGCACCACATATAAATAAATAAAAAATAAAGGTCCATTTACAACTAAAAAAGTATTTTAAAAAAATAGCTGGGTGTAGAGCTCAGAGGTAGAGCACTGACTGAAAAAAAAAATCACATTGTATCCCATAAGTATAATAATTATTATTTGTCAATTAAAAATAAACAAACAAGTTTTGAAAATGGAAAAAGTCTCCAAGTATTGCCAAATGTTTAGTGAGGAGCAGAGTTGCCCCTGATTGAGACCTATTACTTTAGGCCTTTAAGAATTTAGAAGAGGGTTAGGATCCCAGGATTCTTTCATTAGTTCTTTTTCTAATCAGTTTTATTAGCCTGTCTTTCTGCCTACAGGACAAAGGTGAAAAAGAAGGATTTAAAAATTTGCCCAACTACAAGAACGCATTTATACAGTTATATTTTACTGTGGAACTACTTAGTTTTACGTTTTCATTGCATTTTCCAAATTAACATTTTCTCTCGTGGTGTTACTTTCTCAGATTTTTCATTATCAGTCTTTCCAGTACCCAACCACAGCAGGCACATTTCGGGATCGGATTTCCTGGGCTGGAAATGTGTATAAAGGGGATGCATCTATAAGTATAAGCAACCCTACCCTAAAGGACAATGGGACATTCAGCTGTGCTGTGAAGAATCCCCCAGACGTGCACCATAATATCCCCCTGACAGAGCTAACGGTCACAGAAAGGGGTAAGCTTATTGCTGCCAGCCTTCTGCAGGGCTTTGTGATTGTTCTGGAGTGCTCATTGAAAAGCAAAGCCATCTATCTTTGTAATCCAGTTGGGTCATTGGATCCTTTTGACAAAGTGATTTTTCTGTTGTCCTAATATATCTGCAAAGATGAATTTTTAATCTTTATTCTGAAAACTGAACTTTTTCTTCAAATATTGTCATAGTTTCTCCATTATCCCCTTTTCATTTTAGCTTCAGGTAACCAAAGGTCTTGTGGAATATATGACAAACTCTTTAGTAAATGGAAGGTTAGCATCTCTGGGAAAGAGAAGTCAGTCGGGTTTCCCTAATATGTTCACATTCCCAGCTATGAGACAGTGTTCTTGCCTATGTCTTGAAAGGATATTTTCTTTACTGATGGGATGTGGTACGTTTCTTTGGGCAGCAATTTCCTTTCAGTGTGAAACAGTTTGAAAGGAGGTTGAGGACTGACCTTTTTATCTGTATTTTTCCTTTGTGACTAGTAAGTGGTTATTCTAGTTCTTAAGTGAATTGAAACCAAAGACTTAAAGATATATTATGATTCATTATCGTTATCTTGTCATTTCTTGGGTCTTTCCTCCCCCGCCTTCCTTCCTTCTTCCCTTTCTCTTCTTCCTCGTCTTCCTTCTTCCTCTTTATTGTCTTTATCTTCTTCAACAATAACTGACAGGTTTCAAAGACATGAACACATTCATAATGCTGGAACGAATAGAAACTGATTCTGTTTTTCTGGAAAGCATTTTGAGAATAGGAATTAGATTCTTAGAAGTGTATGCCCTTTGATCCTGTAATTTAATTTCAAAATTTAATTTGAAGGAAATAGAGGTAAACCTGAGGATTTATTTACAAGGATGGTCAACCTGATGTGACTTGTGAACTCAAAGAGTTTGAAATAACTTGAATGTCTAGCATTAGAGGATTGATTTAATAAATTTTTTCAATATGGTAGCATACTATGTAGCCATTAAACATCACATCTAGAAGGGATTTTTAATGACACAAAAACATGTTTATCATATTTATCAAAAATGTTAAAATAATATGTAACATGATTTCTAAGTCTAAGAATATGCACCCTACCCTCAATATACAAAACCCCTTGAAAGAAGATTGAATTGGTAAATACCAATGTGTTATTCCTAGGTAGTGGAATTATGGGAGAATTTTTATTCTTTATTGTACTTTTGTGTATTTTCTACATTTTCCACAATGAATTTATTCCATTTGTAATCAGAAAAAGTATAAGTGCAAAAGTAGAAACTCCCTCATGTCAGAGGAAGCACTTTTACACAACCTTCTCTCTTTCCCCTCTAGGTTTTGGCACCATGCTGTCCTCTGTGGCTCTTCTTTCCATTCTCGTCTTCATTCCCTCAGTGGTGGTGGTGGTTCTGCTGCTGCTGAGAATGGGGAGGAAGGCTGCCGGGTTGAAGAAGAGGAGCAAGTCTGGCTATAAGAAGTCATCTATTGAAGTTTCAGATGAGTAAGTCCAGCTGCAGCCCTGAGCAGCAAGCCCGTTTCTCTTCAGAGCCCTGTGCCCTTATATCCATCCACCTTCTTTTCTTTCATGCTGAGTTTAGTTCTGCTGGTAGAGTTTCCTTTTGGACCAAATGGTTCTGCTGAGGAGTACCAGAAGGAAGATTGAAAGTGACACTATGGATATTGATTTGGAGGGAGGTGGAGGGATTCATAGTATGCTCCTCATCTTCTGCTTTGGAAATTAGATTGTGCAATACTGTGGCTCTGAACATTTTGTTCTCCCCCTTGGGTACCAGAGATTGAACTCAGGGGCACTCAACCACTGAGCCACATCCCCAGCCCTAGTTTGTGTTTTATTTAGAGACAGGGTCTCACTGAGTTGCTTAGGGCCTTGCTTTTGCTGAAGGTGGTTTTGAACTTGTGATACTCCTGTTTCAGTCTCTTGAGCTGCTAGGATTACAGGTGTGCACTACTGGGCCTGGTACTGAACATTTTTTTTAAGTAGATAATCTCATTTTTTTTTCAAAGTTAAGGGGAAACTCAAAGTCAGTATTTTTCCCCTTCTCTCTCTCTCTTCCTCTTTTTGATATCAAGCTGATTGCTCCTGAGAGAAAATACATGTGCAATGAGAGAAGCTTTAAGAATAACCATGAAGGGCAAGGACAGTTTAAATAAGCAAGAACTATTCTTGGTTGACAGATGCTCTGAAAGGGCTAAGTGGATTGTGGTTATCAAAAGCATTTATTAAACATCATTCTGCCAATGAGCAGTCATGATCCAGTATTTTCCCTCAAAAGAAGTCTACTAAAAAAAGTAACAAAAATTAACATAAAAACCATGTGAGTTCTCTATTATCTATCTATATTAGGGGTTCTTAACATGGGGAGGAGTCTGACCCCAAGAAGGTTAAAAATTTTTATTCTCTCTGTGTGTGTGTGTGTGTGTGTGTGTGTGTGCATTTATTTCATGGAGAGAGAATGCCCTTTATACGTAATCTGTGGTTCCCCCCCAAATAAAGAACTATTGACCAAAATACCAACATCTATTTCCAAATGCAGTATACAAAATCTTTCATTATCTGAAAGATAATGAAAATATCAAAATATTTCATTATTTCAAATCTTTCATAATCTTTCATTAAGTTATATTGCTTTCTACCATTTCTTCTCATTCATCCCACATTCCAGCTATAGTGAGCTTATTTTTCCCTCTAGACATACTACATTTAGGTATAGACATATTTTTTCCACCTTCTTTTTCCTTGCCTGGAATGCCCTCCTTCCTTCTCTTCTTTGCTGGGAAGCTCTTTCTTATCTTCTAAGACCAGCTGAAATATCCCCTTCTCTTGACTCTTCATGAATTTTGAAGGATGAATCAGTTACTCTCTGCCCTTTACTGCCACAGCAGTTTCACCTTAACTCTATTAAATATTTATCACATTGTATGTATAATACTTGCTAAGTTTATAGAAGGCATCTCACCCCCCAGGAGATCATGAGCTCTTCGAGGGACCAGGTTTTATTTATCTTTTTATCCTCAGCATAGCACAATGCTTCAGACATTGCTGGTGCTTAGTATTTTTTTGAATGAATGAATGAATGAATGAATGAATGAGTTAATGGTTATGACTAGCTGCTATTTATTGAGCACTTACTATGTACTGGGCATGTATTGGTAATATCGATATTTTATAGATGAGGACAGAGGCTCCTGGAGTTGAAGTAATTTGTCCAGTTACCCTGCTAGTAAGTGGAAGAGCTGGAGTCTAAACCCAGACCTGTTTGTTTGACTTTAAGACCTGAGCTTCCAACTGGCCCACTATACTGGATAGTGACCACAGGGCTTTGGTTTGTGCTCTTTCCACAGCACTGACCAGGAGGAGAAAGATGAATGCATGGCAAGTCTTTGTGTCCGTTGTGCCGAGTGTCTGGTAAGTCCTTACCATTTCTTCTGTTGACTGTTGGTGCCTCACCTTCCTCCCTGCTTAAGGGGACTTTTTGTCCTCAGAGGCAGCAGAGAATATGCAGGTAGGTCCAAGGAAGGTATGAATCAGTCTTTCCCCAAAGCATTTTCGTCTCTGGGAACCCCTACCAATTCTAAGCATGTGCCCCACTCCTCACCCCCATGGGGATAGAGTGGTACTTTTAGATTAGGAATGGGGCTGTGTAGAGCAGTCTCTGCTGACTGACAGAAAATCCTGGAAGAGGAGTGTCTCATGCCACTGAATTCATACTAGGAACCTTCAACTCACTGGACCCAGAACCTTGAATTTAACTTTTAGGCTGAGCTTTGGTATTTTCCAGAGAATTAGAGTTTTAGGTAAGTTAATGTCTTTTATCAACAAGAAACACAATTTTAGAAGGCCCAGATTTTCATTTAAATTTCAAAAACCTATCATCCCTCCCCCTTTGAGCAGTTGCTGTGACTAATAGGCTTGTGTGGCTGTCCTAGGATCTAAGGAGGAGGGAAGGCTCTCTGATGTAGTACAGTTGGAAACAAGTCAAAAGCAACTTGTGATCTAGTGTGAAGCATACCTGTCATTTCAGAGTCCAGACTTGAGCCCTCTTTGTACTTACTGCCAAGCTCAGCACTTGGCCACGTGAGTGTAGCCCAATTATTCTTTGCAGTATTCTTTGTTTCTTTCTCTCAGGCCCTTTAATAACCCAGGTAAGATGAGAGAAGGATTGTTAGTTCCAGGGAAGAGGGAGTACCTGATGCCGACCCTTCAAGCTTTGAATATTTTCATAGCACAAAAGCTATAAAAGTGTCCTTATGGTTGATATTTGTTGAGCATCTGGCACATGTCACATGCACCATTCTAGGTGGTTAGGAAGCAGCAGCAAACAAAATTTGGCAAAAATTCCTGCCCTCAGAGAAAGAACTTAATGTACTTCACCTGAAAAACTTTCTCATCTTCCAAGATCCAGCTGAAATGTCACCTTCACTTAAACTAGGGTACAAACACTGACTAGATCTTAAATATAAGTAAAATAGATAGTGTACCACATGATTTAATGGTATGGAGAAAAATAGAACAGGAAAAGGAGATGGGATGGCTGGATAGGGGGTGTGTGAGGATGGTTGGGGACACCTTCAATAAGAAGATATTTAAGCAAACTCCTAAAAGAAGTAGATAACAAGCCATATGGCCATTGTGGAGCAGCATTTCTAGATTGGAGAGATGAAGAAAAATTAGCCAAGGAAGCTAAGAAGTCATAATCAAGGAGGCTGAAGAAAAACTGGGTGAGTTTAGTATCCTAGGAGACAAGGGAAGAAAGTGTTCCAAGGAGGACAAATAAAATGAGAACTGAGAAGTGATTTTTGATGATTTGATAACACGCAGGCCACTAGTGACCTTTGTAAAAGTGGCTCCAGTGGAATGGTAGAGTTGAAGCCTGACTCGGGGAGGATCAAGAAAGATTCTAGAGAGAGAGATACTGGAGAAAGTGGGTGTGAACAACTCGCCCAAGGAGTTCTGCTGTGGACTGATGCAGAGAACGAGGCAATACGTGGAGGGAGGAATGTGTCCAGAATTACTTTTCTTTTTATGATGGGAGAAATTGAGCAAATTTATAGGCTGATGGGAATGATCCAGTCAAGAAGGAAAAATTGATGCTGCAGAAGAGAGAAGGCAGGGTTGTTGGGGTGATGCCAGGGTCTAGTGCACACCTAGCGATGTTGGTCTTAGGCAAAGGCAGTGGGAGTGTGTAAGAAGAGGGAAGGCCAAAGAGATGTGGCTGTATGCTTGAAAGTGGTACATACGGTGATGGGAGACTGCTTCTATTCCCAGGGACAGGAGAAAGCAAGGCCGTCAGCTGAGAATGATGGGAGGAGGTGCTAGATGATAGGGGAAATAGGTTAAGGGATGAAATAGTCGTTTGGGAAAATAGGAAAACCAATGGCCTGGGAAGATGTGATATGCCAGGTAATGCTAATGGCCCACTTGAGGTTAGAAGTGATGTATGTGAGTTTAAGCTTGAATGAGTGTTGCAAGGTGGCAGGCACAGTGCTAATTTACACCTCTTGTCTCATTTCACTTCTCATAACAGTTCTGTGAGGTGTATTTTTATTATCCCAATTTCACAGATGAGGAAGCTGAGTCTTAGAGAAGTTAAAGAACTTTATCCATCCAGGCATGATGGTGCACACCTATAATCCCAGCAGCTTGGGAAGCTGAAGCAGGAGGATCATGAGTTCAAAGCCAGCCTCAGCAACAGCGAGGTGCTAAGCAACTCAGTGAGACCCTGTCTCTACATAAAACACAAAATAGGGCTGGGGATGTGGCTCAGTGGCTGAGTACCCCTGAGTTCAATCCCCAGTACCCAAAAGCAAACAAACAAAAACCAACCCCCCCAAAGAACAACAAAAAAAACCTCAGAGAACTTTATCCAAAGCCACACAGCCAGCAAAGGGTGGAACTCAGAGGTAGAGCAACTTCTACTCTAAACTTCTAACCCTGGTCTAGTGCATTCTGCTGAAAGCAGGTACCTTTTCTTGTGTGTTGAGGTTTTTAAGAAATACTCACCAAGGAAAAGGGAGTCATTAGGGCTTTGAAGCAGAAATTATCCTAGTAGACACATTGCATTGAGGTCTTGTGAAGTTTCATAGGAATTTAGGTGGGTTAAGTCAGTGACATTTGATTCTTATTGTCCCAAGTCAGCTTTCACTGGAGGATCCAAATGTGTGATCTTTTCCTAAATTCTAACTGCAGCATTGTACTTCACATATACACCCCACATACTGTTCTTTCCTCTTTAGGATTCAGACTATGAAGAGACATACTAATGAAAGTTGGCGTAACGTAAGAAGAGTTACCGAACAACAGAAATACCCATTCCACTGGCAGCTGTAGCCTTTCCAGAGGAGGAGAGCTGGTCAGGACAGCAGTGACAGAGGATTCTGGAAGTCTTCAGGAAAGACTATGAGTCATTTATTTATTGAAGAAATGTTCTCTTTGTATTTATAAACTGTTCAGAAACTTTCAGAAGAGACTCACAACTTCCCCTTTGAAAAAGTTACACTCTAATTGAATGAAGAAATTCTTTTCCTGAAGAGAAAGATAACTTTCGGTTTACCTTTGCTCTTGAATGTATTATGTTTTCTTCCAGTTGTTTGAAGGAGAATCCTAACTGTGCCACACTGCTGATGCCAAAGTGCTGTTTTTATACTGAAGCAGAGCTTGTAGCACCTGATGATGGGCTACCAGACAAAATGATTGTTTGGAATAGATGTCCTTTGTTTTTTTTGCCCCATGAACTTTTCAGCTGTGAGCCTACAACATACACTACTTGGTTCAATGATCTAATCATTGGTTGTGTTTGGGTGACTTGGAATGTGCCCCTAATTTCTTTAGAGTTGGTAGGATCAGGAGTCGTTGGTTTGCTTTGACTGGGTTTATAAACTATTAAAGTATTATCATTTACAGGTAAGGAAAGGAAAGGTGAGGTAGAGGAATTGTTTTTGTTTGTCTTGCTAGGTGCAATTTGGGCAAAGGAGCTTTGTCATTTTACTTTCCTATAGTTGACTAATTTGTGGTTTCCTTCTTGACTTTTCAAGTCAGAGACAAGAAAAACTCCTCAAAAGGTTTTCAGTGGGGACTTACAGAATAAAGTTAGTTGAAATTACATCTTTTCACTTGTATTGTTCTTCAAAACTTTTTTGGTCTAAAGTGCATCAAATATGAGTTTACTATGGTATTTATAAGCTATTTTGCATTATATTGGAGATGAGGAAGTAAGGTTCTACACAACATCTACATCTCCTTTCTGTTCTCTCCATACCTCATAACACATTCCTCCATTCTACAGCAACCTACTTCAAATTTTAATTTATATAGTTCTCTTACAGGAGTGATAGGGCTCACTTTTTGATTATCCCTTCCCCCATCTTTGTTGTTTCAGCGGAGAATGGTCCCTTTCCATGGTTCTTCCTTAGGTGGCTCAGGAGGCTTTCATATGGTAGCATTATATGCTATATATGTTATTTTTAAAAATCAGTTTTGTATTTTCTGCCAAGATCTAATTTCTAAAATTTGTGCCATTAATTCCGTCCCGATGATTTGGCCTGGCCTCTTTTGTTAACCTTGTGCACAGATTAGAAAATCTGGTTAGTTGATAGCCATTTGTGAGTTGTTTCTGTGTCACATCAATCTGTAGAAGAGGCAAAGACAGGACTGATGGTTTACATTTCCAGTAGTTAAACTTTACAATTTTTTTTTCTAGTTGGTAATTATGTGATTGTCTGTGGCCAATTTAACAAGACCTTTTCTGGCACCTCAAAAGAGGATGGGCACGGTGGTGCACTTCTGTAATCCCAGCACTTTGGGAGGCTGAGACAGGAGAATCGTGAGTTCAAAGCCAGCCTCAGCAATGGCGAGGCACTAAGCAACTCAGTGCGACCCTGTCTCTACATAAAACACAAAATAGGGCTGAGGATGTGGCTCGGTGGTCGAGTACCCCTGAGTTCAATCCCCAGTACAAAAAAAGAGAGGAAAATCTGAGCAACTAATCTTTAATATTTAAAGATAGAGATAAAATAGTGAGGGGGACTTTTTTTGGGGTCTCTTTTCTCTGAGAGAGAGAGAGAGAGAGAGAGAGAGAGAGATCATGTTACAGGAACCCATTTGAAGCCACATCCCATTGAAGGAGGAACCAGAGTTTGGGTTAGGTCTTATAGTTTTCTTGCAAATCTATTGTGAAGAATAGTCCATGTTGGATGTTTGCTGCTTTAAGTAGACGATACTCTGTGAATACTCAGACGTGTTGTTTTGTAGCCTTAATCATGATTTGACCCAGTCCTTCTATTTTAAATGACAGAATGGTAGAGTCCTTCATGGTGAGGGAGTAAGCTGGTAATTTATTCTGCTCCATGGGTTTGTGGTCACATTCTAGTCCAGGCTGCCCTGTTTCCTTCTTTACCCTGTGTATTGACATTGGAGTTGCTGCTTTTTACTCCCATAGGAGCAGTAAAGTGTATACAGCCCTGCCTTCTTAAAGGATGGAAGGAAGATAAAGTCTTTTCTTTTTGTTTGTTTAATGTACTGTTTTAGTGCATTTCTGAAGTCCTAGTCTCTTTCTTCCCTTTTGCTGCGCTGTGGGCACTTGTCACACCATGTGGTGACCAGCCTTAACTAGAGAGGGAATTTCATTGAAAAGGCATTAAAAGCCTTTCAAATTTTTTCTTTGATTTCTCAAGCTTTCTTGTGGTTACATTATCTTACCAATTTTATGCATTAAGTTTCTTAAGTCTGTTACACAATGTGAATTTATAAAGTGCTTTGTGTTTCCCGTTAGCTGTTACTGCACATCATTTGGGGGAATATCTTAGCCCTCTGCAGCTCCTGAATTGGGTGCTATTGCTTCAGGAGAGAAGGTTGCATGTGCTTGTTTTTAAAACCACCACCACCACCACCACCACCACCACCACCACAACAACAATTCTGGGGACCACATCCTGAACTTGAATGTTCCATTATGGACTACTCAATTGTAGTTATAAAGAGGAGCTGTAAGAATACCTGTTGGAATTATGCAACTCGAAACTTTTAAGAAGAGGCAGCTATGTTCCTCTGCAGTGCTGGACTGTTAACTGCTGCACCTTGTTGCCTTTTTTGTTTTCATTTGTTTTGTAGGAAGTTATGCACTCTTAGTGCATAGGATTGTAACTCTTGGTATCTTTATTCCACCACCGCTAATAAAGTTCTTTGTACCTTCGGGCTACCTTTTGCTGTATATCTTACATATGAGAGTTGTTATGTGAGGAAAAGGGGGGTTTTGTGGTTTTCAGCATTGAGCAAAAAGATTTGTCTGAGCTGAAACCCAGAAAGAACCTGCAGCTTACATAGCAGGGGCTGATAGTACATTTTTAGAAAATTTGTGAGCTGGTTGCTAAGCTATTGATGACTTGAAATTGGCTAAGGTGGAAATATTCATACTACAGAAATTGCTGGCTTACCAGCATATCACTTTTCAAGGACCATGCAGTATGGTTCTTGAGGAGAGCAAACATTTAAGAACCTTTTTTTATGATATGGACAAGTTCCATAAGGCAAGTATGCCCAGGCCTTGGTCAAGCCAGTCGAGCTCTGGTTGAAGAGTGCCTTGAGAATGCTTATTTTAAAGTAGTGAGTAAGACTGAGAGAGCTTTTATACTGAAGAAGACTTGAGTTCTTATCCAGGATGTCCAAGTCACCCAAGTGGTTCTCTGAGAGAATAACTGGCTGTCTGTACGCTGGAAAGGCTGACAACTCACCGTTAGAGGAAATCTACATGGCTGGATGGTGAGTTGGAGGACTGGGCAGGGATGGGCATGTGGCACCTCTGTATTGAGAGAAAAAAATGAGAGGTTGCTTTATCTTACACACAGATTTTTTTTTTTTTTTTTTTGTACCAGGGATTGAACCCAGCGGTGCTCAAGCAGCCACATCCCCAGCCCTTTTTATGTTTTATTTTGAGAAAGAGTCTCACTGAATTGTTTAGGGCCTTGCTAAGTTGCTGAGGCTGGCTTTGAACTCACAATCCTCCTGTCTCAGCCTCCTGAGCTGCTGGGATTACAGGCATGTGCCACTGTGCCCAATCAGTCAGATGTTCTGTGTCAATCTTCATTGTATTTTGTTTTTATGAATCTGATTTCTTTCTCAGCAAGTTGGCCTGATGCCACTCAAAATCCTACCCTCAGAGAGTATGTAATCTGGAAGGGGAGATGACACCTGCAGAGATCTGGGATGTGAGGTCCACCTCAGTAAGTTGAATTAAGAACACTTTTTAGAATGAAAAGACAAATTAAAACTGGGGTATGGGCCAGATGACTGAAAGGAGAACCTTGATTTGGAGGTTCCTGTTTGTGTCTCTGCAGCCACCTCGGGACATGTATGCACACATGTACATGTGCATGTGATTCGCTTAGAGCTTGATCTAGTGTGCTGGCAGAAGTCTCTTCAGTCTGGTGTGGGAACTGCAGTGGTGGGGGATTTCGGTGCATGCTCCTCCTGGGTTCCATTCATCTTGGGTAAGATACTGCTTTCTATTTTGTCAGCTATTATTGGAACTTTTCTCAAAAGGCTTGTTCTCACTCAGAGGAAGGCTGGTTTAATTGGTGACCCTTCAGGATCATTGTGGGGCCAATGCAGAACTCTCGTTCTCAGCAGGGGGACTGCCATAGGTAGTCCAGGGAGTGCAGTTTTAGTTTCTGTAATGCAGAATGATTTATGTTAAGGTCCTCAGAGAGAAGAAGCGTAAAGTTGGCTTGTAATAACAGAGTAAGCAAGGAGGGCATGGAGAAGGCTTCCACTGTAGAGTTGTTGTAGAGCAGAGCTGGGAGTGGTGTCCTTGAGCTTGTGGCAGGACTCTTCTCTTGCTATTTTGTGTTTTTCTCCTTATTCTAGACAAGCCAATACTTAACCTTTCAAAGGCAGGAATTCAAACCTCCCAAGAGGCCTAAGCTGTTGTCCTTACTTGTCACAGACTGGCATGGCCCTGACCTTGGAAAAGATTGATGCAGGCTGGCTGAGGTATAATGTGTTCTGAAGGAGGGAGCAGACATACATAACGACTTCCAAGGTTCCATTCGAGTACAAGGCTGGCTGATGTAGCCTAGGCTGTGTTGCAGTGTTATGTGTCTCAGAGGGGAAAACAAGGGCACATTTTTAAGAGGTTCATGACTCAGAGTGGTTATGTGGACTTGTATACCTACAAATACCCAAGAGGCCTGTTGAAGTACTCAGGAGCATGCAGGGAGGTTGAGGGGTCTTAGCATCACAGCGGAGCAGGCTCTGAGCGAGAGGAGGCCATGTAGTTGTCAGCTTGCTCAGTGGTGGGTTACCCTTACCTGGGGCAAACAATGAAGGAGAGCACTTCACCTCATTTTGTCTCATAATACTGCAATATATGGGAGGGGGGTCATTTTCATATCCTGTGTGGTAATCTCATTGTCATGAGTCTTCTTTCCAAAGGTTTTTTTTTTCTCTGTCATAATTATGCCACAGATAATGATTTTCCTACACTTTTTCCCTTTCCTTAAGCCAATTTTTAAATTTGTTCTTTCTTTTAATATACATGCCAGTAGAATGTATTTTGACATATTATATGTATAGGGAGTACAACTTCCCATTCTTCTTGTACATGATATGGAATTATATTGGTCCTGTATTTATATATGATTTCCTACACTATTAATATTAGGAAAAGGATCCTGATACTTGTACAAACCCCAGGAGTGATAGGAGGTATTATTTAGGAGTTATATTGTGAAAAAGCCATGAGCTCAGGTTCAAATGTTTGGTAAACATATGAACTTCCTATGCAGAATTATCTCAAGAATTATACTGCTGAGATAAATCAGTATCTGGAAAGAGAAGGAAATAGGGTGGAGGTAAGAGTTTGAATGGTATCTGTTATCAAGGTGCTTCTGAATGCTTTTGTTGGATTTTTTAAAACCTAATATAAATAATTACATATATAATCTGTTTTTTAAAAATATGTGTATATTTCAGAATGTTGGTGTTCAGATACTTGTGTATATATTATGTATATATATTCAGAATATGTGTGTATGGGTATATATATGAGTGTGTGTGCACGTATATGGATATATATATGTATTTATATATAGTCATGTGCCAAGTAACATTTCAATGACAATGTACAACGGTGGGCCCATAAGATTAAATTACCAGAGCCAGCCTCAGCAACGGCAAGGCACTAAGCAACTCAGTGAGACCCTGTCTCTAAATAAAACACAAAAAATAGGGCTGGGGATGTGGCTCAGTGGTGGAGTACCCCTGAGTTCAATCCCCAGTACCAAAAAAAAAAAAAAAGATTAAATTACCTAGTGGCGTTGTAGCCATCTCAATTTGTATAATTACATTCTATGATCCTCCACACAATGATGAAATAAATCACCTAGTGACACATTTCTTAGAATACATCCCCATTGTTAAGTGATGCATGTATATATGTGTGTGTATATAAATGTATAAATGCATATGAAATAATGCCTGGACATTTTCTAACTAGGAAATTTAACTTGACTTGAGAGTTCTTGGTGTCATGCACCCGTCTGGTGAGTGGTGACTGCGTTCACCGTGCTGCCACTGGAGGCTCAGTGGTACACAGGCACAGCTCTTGGCCTCATGGAGCCTGTAGTCTTGGTGAATGTGATGGGGAGCAAGAGTTGAACCACATAAACACAAATAACTAATGGGAAGTTGTGACAGATGCCCTGAAAAGATATATCATATATTAAGACATGTGGCTGGGGAACTGACTTAGAATAGATGATTGAGGAGAGATTGCCCTGATAAAATGACACTTCACTTGATATTAGAAAGATGAATAGAGTTAGTGGGATGAAGGTATGAGCAATGGGGGTTTATTCAGGGGGAGCAGACAAATACTGTACCCCACCTTGGTGTACTGGGGATTGAACCCAGGGGTGCTCTACCTCTGAGCTACATCCCCAGTCCTTTTTATTTTTCACTTGGAGACAGGGTCCTGCACAGTTGCTGAGGCTGGCCTCAAACATAGGATTCTCTGCCTCAGCCCTTGGAGTTGCTGGGATTACAGGTATAATCCACCACACCCAGCTGTGAATATTGTTTTGACATATAAAGTTCAGGGAAGCTTCCCTCTAAAATACTGACTGCTTTCACTAACATGGAAAAGCAGTATAGTGTGACAAGGGTACAGGCTCAGGTCCAGAGTGCCTGGGTTTGGATCCTGGCTCTGACACCTGCTATGTGTTCTTATGTAGGTCGCTTCGCCAATCTGTGCTTCAGTTTTCTCATCTGTTAGATCTCGCAGGTGGTAAGGATTAAGTGAGTGAACATTTTAGTTGCTCAGATAGTGCCTGACATATAGCCTTCTCTGATTTATTGTGTATCAAGTCCTTCATGAATTCCAGTGTGATGCTCATTAACTAGGAAAATAAAAGTCTGATCCTTTAATGTTGAAGATGATGCCCAGGAAGGTTGAGTGATTTTCCTAAAGATCAAAGAGTTAGTCAATGGAAAGTCTGAGCCTACATGATAATTTTTTAAACTCCAATTTAGTGCTCTTTTGTTAAGATCTTTGCTTCTCTCTTCTTTCACTGGGAATCCTAATGATGTACTTGAGTATTTGGGGCTGAGAATGGGTATATTCTATTCATCAGATTGTTTGCACCTTTTGAAGAATTTATTTGAAAGTGGTTGGGTGTGCTTCTGAGTGAGTGGGGCCCGGGGACTAGATTCAGTCTTTTTGAGTTGTTGATGAGGTTGTAGAATGCCTTGAAGTTGATTTCAGTGTAATGGGAACATTGGCAGCCATGACATTTTTCCAGTATGTGCCAGACACTTTACAGGTGTTGTAGCTCAGGCATGGGACCCAAATATAAGCAAGACATGGGTGCTCCTGTCGTTGAGAGTACGCAGACCTGGTGACAGACACATAAGTCAACCATTTTTCTTCCATGCAAATACTGCCCTGCTGGGGGAATGTTCTAGTGCTGAGACCTGTTTGCTGGACAGAGGAGGGAGCACAACCAATTTTCTGGAAAAGGATACATTTAGAGGGTGACAGGGATTTCATGTCCCACTATAATGAATTGAAGTTAAGATGTGTTCTTTTTATGACCCTCATCCGTGTGTGTGTGTGGGATGAGGTAGGTGGTGTGGAGCAGGAATAGGGCTGTGGCTATAGAGAGATTGTGTTTTCATTAGAGGTGCTTCTGTTTAGGGGAACTTGGTGTGACTCCCTTTATATCTGAATCAGTGTAATTATTATCTACATTGTTACAGAGGGTTGAAAATGCAAACTGAAAAGTTTCCAGTTCATTTTGAATCATCATTTGCCATTCTTATAAAGGTGGAAGTTCAGAACCAAAATCTTCCCTGAAGTTACAGATCATTTTCCATCTGACTCTTGAGTTATAAAAAATAGAATCTTCTATGGTAATGCTTCCTATTTTTCAAATCACTGTTTTCTACATTGTCGTATTTGATTCTTGTATTACAGGCAAGGAAGCTGAGGCTCAGCAAGGTCAGGTGGGACTTAAGGCAGGAACCTCCTTGAGCAGTTGGACCCCGATTCTCCAGGTGAAGAATTTTGTTGATTACGAGACAGGTAAAGAATCTCTTAGACAATCACTTTTTACAAATTAAAATGGCCACCATACATGCCAAATGGGCCACCTTGTTAATGCAATAAACAGACTTCTCCTCTTCACAGTTTTGGAGGTGGAATTTCTATAGTGCCAGGTGGCTAGCTGTGCAGGCATTATGGCTGAGATTAGACATCATAGTAGATAGGAACCCAAGATAGGATGAACTGTAACTTGTTGGTATTAGAGTTCTTATGTTAAGCTGAGAAAATTGGGGGCATTGTGTAGAACAGTGAGTCCTTTTGTAGGAACTGGTGGGTGCAGTGAAATCAATACCATAGAGATAATATAAACAGTAAAGAAATATTTTTGCCCAGCATGATCAAGTTCTTATTCTACCCACACTGTGCTGCTTTTAAAACAATAACAAAAAACCTCACCATGGACCTTTCACGTGGCTTCATGTCCTAAATTTGGTTAATTCCTTAAGTAAGTTTAAACCTTCCCCATATTTATGTGTCTTCTCTCCCACATACACTGAATATTCTTCCTATGTTTCAAAATAGTAGTTCTGATTTAGGTGGGTGGGTGGGTGAAAATTTCAGGCTGAGTATCGTGTTATTTTTTGTTTGTGTGAAATGTGCAGGTTGTGGTATGTCTGGGGTTGTCATCTTCAGGGCAATCCTGCAATCAGTTGCTTTTTTTTTTTTCCTGGAAAAGCAACTTTCATCTAAAAGCAACTTTCATCATTACAGCCAATCTAAAGCAGCCCCCAAGCGACTCTGCAAACATCACCCTGTTTTGTTTCATCACAGCACTTATCGACAGCAGGTGTTCTCTCATTCGTGCATTCTTCTGCTTCTTTTTGCCCACCCTGCCCCACATGTAAACTACAGTTGAGCTGGGACCGTGTCTTTCCTGGGCAGTGCTGCACCCCGGTGCCTCCGAGGCTGACCCACACAGGCACTCATTATTTGTTTGTTAACTTAATGGACTTCCCTGGACATGATTTTCTGATTTTTATCTTAAGATCGAAAAGTCAAGAGCAGCATGTTTTGCCCACTGGAGCTGGTCCTGATCCCAATGTTACTGGGTAAGTAGAAGCCAAGAAACCAGGGGAGGTATTTGATTTCTCCTAAGTCTCGTGCATTTTTAAAAGCCATTTTTTTTTGATAGTTTTCAATTCCCTTTGTTTTGTGGAAAGTGAAAACCCTAGCCTAGAACTTCATGGTTTAGCTGAAACAGCTGTTTTAGAAGCAGGTAGTGGGCTCTTTCTTGGGAAGCTGAAACTTCCTTTTTCTATTAGTCACAGAGTGTCTTGTGTTCATCTTGGATGTTCTAGGACCTTCTTGTGAGTACAAAAAACAGCGTCTCTATGGCATTCCTGCACTTTAAATTGTTGTCTTTAAAACCACAGCTAGTCTCAGATCCAGAACTGAAATTACCAGGAGGACCAGAATCCTTCTCATTGTTTTCATTCGTTGGCACGCCAGTCTTCCTGCACTTCCTCAAATGCCCTGAGCTCTTTCCCAATATGGTGGTCTGGAAGCTTCCCTTCCTCTCTCTGGCACCTCACACTAGCAAGCCTGCTTCCTTCTCCTTCAGGTGTCCCTTTAAGGTCCATTTCCTTCTGTGAAGCATGCTCTGGACTTCTCCTCAGGCCATGTTTACACCTTATGCAGGTGCTCGGGGCTGCTTCCTGTTGTTCATCTCCACTACTAATATTTTAAAAAAAATTTTTGGTTGTAGATAGCCACAATACCTTTATTTTATTTGTTTATTTGTTTATTTATATTTATATGGTGCTGAGGATTGAACCAGTGCCCCACATGTGCTAGGCAAGCGTTCTCTCACTGAGCTACAACCCCAGCCCCTCCAATGCTAACTTTTAAAAAGTCCTTTTTGCCCATGTCTTTCTTCTTATTCCATGAGTATAACTCTGTAGGAAGAAGTCATGAATTAGGTGCTTTGCTCTCATCACTTTTTTTGTTTTTCTCTCTATGATTATTTTTTTGAACTGTGGATAGTGAACTAAACACTGACTTAGCAAAGAACACAAATAGGTTGCTTTTGCTCCAGTTCTAGGCAACACAGAGTGTACACAAATTAGGTGTGTGCCCACATGTACACACACACACACACCCCACACACAAATGGTATGTGTTAGAGAATTTTTTCACAGAAATGGGGTTGTAAGTATCTCAAAGGGTTCTTAGATGTTTCCACAGAGATCTGTGAAGCAACCTGCCAACTTTTGCTCTTCTTTCCAGAAAACTGCCAACCCAAACCCTGTATATAGTGGCTTGGAGGCATCATGGGGCTTTGTACTTTTGTGTGGAGAGATTTTCCTCCCTAAGAATATCTCCTCTTCAGCTACTCCTCTACTAAGTTCACCCCTCAGACCTCCAGAAAACAGTTTTCCTTGGCTTTGGTTGCTGCCATTGCTTCCTAGCTGCCCTTCACTTAATTCTACATACAGTGCTCTTAATATTAAATTAAACTAAATTCGTTTCTTATACCTTCAACTACAAGTACAATTGCTCAATTGTTCCTCACAGGAAAATTCCAAAGAGTTGTTGAAGCTAATTTTGATTTCTTTCAAAATAACTCTTTCCAAAGGGTTTAGAGTTCATGTTTTCTTTTCTTGTCCTCCCTAGCGTGTGAGCCTGCTGTTGGGCAGGAAGTTAGCTCTCTTCTCTCAGGGAAACAGCTTGGATGAAAAGACTGGCACATTTTCTGTTCATTCCCATATGTGTCCTCTTGGCTCTTCTTTGATATAAACTGGGCAGCATCTAAATTTGTCTCTCTTGATATTATTGTCTCTATGCATGAAGCATATCTTGTGAAAACAGAAATATCCATAAAATGGTTTTCTCTTTTAGTGACCTTTTGGAATTCCTTGAGTAACATCAGATGATTGTGTGTGTGTGGGTGGGTGTAAGCCCATGTGTGCAAATGCCTAGGAGAGGAAAAGCTCGGGCTGATGGCAAAGCTGGAGGGGGTGAGGTGGGGAGAAGGCAAACACAAAGGAATTCAAGGGGAAACCTGTGCTCCGCATTGGCTTACTTACAAGGGCCTGCTTGCCAGCAAATGCAGAGGTAAGCTTTTGTGAAGGAACTAAAGAAAGGGAAAAAAGGAAGAAAACAAACAAAATACTGTGAGTTGGCCATTCAGATAGAGAACTAGTAGGAAATTTAAGAACAAGAAACATCCATTTCCTGTTTATGGTAAGGGAATGTGGATGGCTAGTGATCCCAAAGGAGGGACTTCGGGGTTTCCTTTGTTTCTTTAAGATTGGGAGGTAGAATTCTAGAAGAGGGGAAGAGACTAGTAGGAGAAAGGAGCCAGATAGCATTTACTGCCGTGTGAAGATGCAGAACCCTTCTGACTTAAGCCATGAGATAACTAGAGGATACGCCTCGTACCTTTAGGGATGCCATACTGGTTCTAGTGAGAGGCCTCTGAGCTCTTAGTCCCATTTAAACCATCGAGGGAAGGGAGGTGGATCGTACTCGGTGATTGATGCTGGATTTTGTTACTTAAGGTATTTGTCTAAATGATTCATCCTCTTGCCTTTGACTACGATAGCTTGTTCCTTGGGCCTGCGTGACTTTATTGCTCACTCCCCTGAGCTCACAGTCCATGTGGGTGATTCAGCTCTGATGGGATGTGTTTTCCAGAACCTGGAAGAGAAACATGTGACCAAAGTAGACTGGATGCTCTCATCTGGAAAGCATGCTGAGGTAATGAGGAGGACACCTCACTATGTCCTAGAAGCCCCAGGTCTGTGGTTGTCAGGATGGTACTGCAGGAGGGAAAGTCACTCATCAGGTACCATGAGATGGTATTGTTGCAAGAGCTTGGGCTTTAGAGGTGACCTAACTGGGACTCCTCATAGCTCGGCTACTTGGCTGTGCAATCAATGGAGGCAGATTACTGAGCCCTGCTGAGCTCCAACTTCCTGATCTATGGACAGGAAGGTAGTTATGATAATGGCAATGCTTAGCTTTCAGGTAGTTGAAGGGCTAATGGCAGACATGCACATGAAGTTCTTTTAGTTTTCTTCTTCTGTGTCTGGCCTTTGTAGAGCAGTGAAGGTGGGTGACATGGATAATTCCTGTGGTTTGACAAAAGACCTATGAGCTAGGCATGAAAATGTTGTCGCATTTATCTTTGGGTGTGTATGTGGGTGGGGGGTGGGGGCAGATTCTTTCAGCATTCTGCTGCTTGAAGTATTAGGATTAGCAATTGCAGCATGGCTGGGTGAGGGTCTCTCGTGGAGCTCTTTGTATTAGGAAACAGTATTAAGCTTCATCAGAGATTCTGTGCAGGTACTTGAATGTCAGGATCATTTGTGAATTATGTCCCAGGTAGTTTGCTGTTAGGAATAAAGTCCCAGTACTTGCCAATGAAATAGTTTTTGCAACTCAGAGTATATTCCCTGTTATCCCTGCAATGCTCCTCTCACTCATATTTTTATTACTACTTTTTTATCATGAGAGGGGTATAGCTATGGTGTAAGTAGAAATAAGAATCTCCCAGGGTTCCCCCTCCTAGCCTGTAACATTGCCCACTCAAGACTTCTCCTTTTATGTTATGCTGTGCTAGTTGGAGGAGAGCAGAAATGAGAGGAAAGGCAGCCAGCATTCTGGGAACACCAGCCTGCAACACCAGAGGGATTACATCATGCAGTTGAATGTCATGTAATCTGGGGACCATGACAGAAAACAGGGTGAAAATGAGAAGTGGTTTTCAAAAGTTGTGAGTTTGAGTGGGGTAGGCGACTCATTGAGACTCTGTCTCTAAATAAAATACAAAATAGGGCTCGAGATGTGGCTCAGTGGTTGAATGCCCCCGAGTTCAATCCCTGGTACATACCTCCCTCAAAAAAAGTCATGAGTTTGAATCTCTAGAGTGATCTTCAGAGCGTGTGTTGCATTATTCCTTTAGCTATAAGAAATAAGAATGTGTGCACTGTATTTCTCCCTTTGTCTCTGTGGAAAATGAGCCACAGAGCTTGTGCAAGCTAGGATATTGCCTGGCCCATTATTATTATCAACTGGGTACAAAGAACATTTTAAACATGTATGATGATGGTAACTATGCTGCCTCCATATAACAGGGTCTTTTGAATCAGACTCCTAGGTCTGGTTCCTCTGGATTTTCTCTAACACTGTCTGTGTTGCCCTTCAGGATGAATATGTGCTGTACTATTATGCTAACCTCAGCGTGCCTATGGGGCGCTTCCAGAACCGTGTGCGTTTGGCAGGGGACATCCTGCACAATGATGGTTCTCTGCTGCTGCAAGATGTGCAAGAGGCCGACCAGGGAACCTACACCTGTGAAATCCGCCTTGAAAGGGAGAGCAAGGTGTTAAAAAGCAAAGTGGTGCTGCATGTGCTGCCAGAGGAGCCCAAAGGTATGGGGATGCTTAGACGAGGCTGAGGGTAAGGGGCAAGGGCACTGATTTCATTGAGCTAATGCCAGCCTTTGGCTAAGTAGTTACCACCAAGTGAGTCTTCAATAAATGATAATTATTTTATTAAATACAAATCATGATGATTATACCTTAAACATATTCCTCCTTGCAAAATTCCTGTGAAGGATGTATTATTCTTTTCATTTTACAGATAAGGTAACTGAGGCTTAGAGAAGTTAAGTGACTTGCCTAAGGACACATTTACTAAATGGCATAAGCAGTACTTAAACCCTGGTGCCTCTGACAACAAAGTTCATGTTCCTTTTACTGTTCCCTGACACTTCCTATCAGTTGGCCACTTCGATGCCAATCCATATTTTATAGATACCTATGTTAAATGTTCTGAGGGTTATAAAAGAAGTGAACAGATTTCTCAAAATTTTTTACACCTCATTCTCCCACTCGTAAATGGAGGAAGTGGTTTCAGTAGGTCAGCATATTTTTTTTTAATTGTTCTTTTGTAGA
>CM053399.1:90601998-90669323 GCA_028644305.1 Xerus rutilus | reverse complement strand
GCACCAAAGTAGTGGTAAATGATAAGGAGTCCTTCTTACTTAGAGATAGCAACATCTTGGAAGGTAAGTAGACTAGAACACATCACTACTGAAACGGCATCATATGAGGTTACCCATTCCACTGACGTTCTGAAATCTTTCATCATGTAAATAATTTCCTTTCTTTTATAATAAACCAATGATATCCAAATGAATAAGATTCAGTGTCTCTAAAATTTAGTTTATTGTACTGATCTCCAAACAAAAATATGTAAATTAAAAATATTTGAAAGCCATAGGATGAGCTGCATTTTTTCAGAGTGTGGGGTAGAGGGAATAGTCTGTGGCCTTGGGGAAGCTTGCTATCTAGGTAAAGAGCAAGATCGGGGCCTCCCTCTGCTGCTGGTTTAGGTCTTTAGCTACTTAGCTCCACGAATGAGCTCCTCTGGAGCACCCTGCCTTCTTCTTTCAGAACACTCACCACACCTGTTCATTTGTGTCTTCCCTGCTTCTCTGTTTCTGTTCTTCTTCTCTGACCAACCCTGGGCATAGCACCTGATACAGAGCAAGCAATCAGTAAACATCTGTGTAAAGATGAAATTCTTTCATGAACATCCCTCGGAGTCTGATTTCTACAAAAGAGTTATAGAAGGTAGTCTCTGGCAACTCCTCTCATGTTTCCTACTTTTTCTCATTGACATTTTTCTCTTAATTCCAAAGCCATGGTTCTCCAAGAAGAGGAGGAAGGTCACATGCTAGTATTCCTCAAGGTCTTTCTCTTTTTTCAAGAACTTTTTTTATGGTGCTGGTGATTAAAACCAGAGCCTTGCACATGCTAGGCAAGTGCTCTGAGTCTCATCCCCAGCATTTGTAAAATTTTGAGACAAGGTCTCGCTAAGTTGCCCGGGCTGGTGGCAAACTCGCGATCCTCCTGACTCAGCCTCCAAGTCTCTGGATTACAGGCATGTGCCACCATATCCGACCCCAAGGATTACCTTTATGCTTCCTTTTTCTGTCTTTATTCTTTTTTTTTCTTTTTAAATTTTTTTTAGTTGTTGATTGACCTTTATTTATTCATTTATTTATATGTGGTGCTGAGGATCGAACCCAGTGCCTCCCACATGTGAGGCAAGCGCTCTACCACTGAGCCACAATCCCAGCCCTGTCTTTATTCTTTAATGCTGTTATTTAATGCCTGAACACTTGTCTATACAAGTATAGCCTTCAAAATATGTGCCTCTTCCTGCTTAGGAGAGATAAGTGGGAGCTGAAAGGAGCCAGTGTCAAGAGTTGAAGAAGCTTCGAAAACATACTAGAACATTAGAGGTAGTCATATATTTCCCCAGTAGTTGGTAAAGCAACTTGCATTTATCGTTCCCTTCCAGTTAGAATTGGAACCTATCTAACCCCTCACAATTTTGCCCAATGTCCCAGTAGAAACTTGCTTTATGGAGGTTGTTCTCTTCCATGTGGAAACTCCTTTATTCAGTCATCTATAATTTTCTCTGCAAAGGTAATCGTTCAGTTTATAATTTTTGTTAATGATTCTACTACTTTATGTCCCTTTTCAAGTTATTTTAAATATTGTAGATTAGAAATAATAATATCAACTTCCTGTGATTTTCTGGAATCAGCCACCCTTCTCCTTGTGTGAGATGGTGCAGTCTGTGAGTGAAAAACCACAGTTTTCACTTACTGGGCCTGGATTTGAGTGCTGGTTCTGTCCTTTACTGGCCATGTGGCTTTGGGCTCTTTCACTTTTCTCCTCTGCAAAATGGGAGGGTAATATAGACATACCTCAAAATACTGTTACGACTAACTGATATACTAGGTATAAAGTGTCAAGCACATGCCTGGTGCATTAAAAGGACTCAGAATGTCCAGTTAATATTATTTAAAGAGAGAGTTCAGCTCTTCATGTGCTGATAGATTCAGAGGGAGGTGGCTTCCCTACTGGTATTTTTTGGAATCAATTTTCATTGCTTTCAAAATAATTCTCTCTATTGAATTTAGAATTCATAATATTTTCTTTTGCTTTCCTCCCATTGTGCACATCTCCTGCTGGGCAGGAAGTTCGTGTTCTCCCAAGGAAAGGATTTAGATAAAAAGTAGGCTATGTACTCATGAGCTTTGCTCAGTGGTCCTTTGAAGGAAATCTTTCTAGGTAAGATCTAAGTTTGTGTCTCCCTATATCCCCTTAATCAATTCTTAATCAACTTTGTGATTGATTTGTGTAGTGCATTGTGGAAAAATCAGAAACATGTGTCTACTTGTTTTTTTTTCAGGGGCATCTTGAAATGACTCACAATGAACATATGGTGGGGTCAGCTGCTCATACAAATAGGCAGCAGAAAGAGCCTAGGAGTAGGAAAGCGAGAAGCAGAGGAGAGGGGTCAAGTGGAGAAGGTGGGGGCAGGGGAGGGCAGAGTTGGAACAGAAGGAAGAGTCAAGGGAAAACTGTCCACTCTCTTGTCCTAATTTGCAAGAAGTTCAGTGACCTATACGGAAGCCAGAACTAAGTCTTGAGCAAGTCCTAAGACAACTTATAAAAGAATAAAAGAATTTGAAGAAAGTTACCCATGATTCATTTTTTTCAGTTAGGAGAACCAGGAGGTTAAGTATAAGAATGAAGATTTTATAACTTTCCACTTCCTGTTTATGCTAAGGAGATGTGGGTATCTAAGTTGATGGACAGAAAGTGGGGCTTCAAGACTTTCTGTAATTCCTTTAGTACAGACTTGATGTGGAGTTAGAGTTCATGGGAGGAATTCTGGAAAAGGGGAAAGAGAAAGCAATTAAGGACACCAGAAAGAATTTATCACAGTATGAAGGCAGAAGAAACCTCAAACCTGGTGTTTATAGGCAGTTTGAGGGTATTTCTTACATTTGGGGTGCTATGTTGGTTTGAATGAAGGGCCTCTGAGTACTTTGTCCACATGGAATCATCTGGATTATCTAAGGAGGGAATATGTACAGTGTTTGGTGGTGACAGTGATTTTTGCTGTTGAGGGTCTTTGGCTAATGTTCTCTAGAAATTCTTTGACTTCTACAGATTATACTTTGAGCCTGACTTGATTTACTGTTTTATCCCCAGAGGTCATGGTCCACGTGGGTGATTCAGCTCTGATGAGATGTATTTTCTACAGCACAGAAAAGAAACGCGTGACCAAGTTGGACTGGACATATTCTTCAGGACAGCATACTAAGGTAGGAGGAGGAAACATCGCCATGTAGTAGAAGACCCTGGCTGGTGGCAGGACAGAGCAGGGAGAGGGATAGTCAGTTGTCAGATGCATTAGGTGGGTGGTGTTGCAAGAGCTTGGGCTTTAGAGCTTGTCAAATGTGGTCTCCTAGTTTAGCCACTTGGCTGGGCAACTTTGGCTTCCTAGTGGGAAACAAGACACTAATGGAGAAGAAGATAATGAGGATGATGCTTAGCTTTTAAGACTGTCAAGACACGGTGTGAGTGCATAGCCGTAAAGCATTTTGCACATGACTTAGTTGAGGCATCTCAGTTTCCCTCTTTCTTCTCCTCTTTGTACAGTCCATGAGAGAATGAGAGGGATGGTTTCTGTGGCCTAGCCAGGAAAGCTATGGACTAGGTGTAAGAATTTGATTACATTCTTATTCTTATTTGGATTGTTTTTGTGAGTTTTGGTTTGTGCTCCAGTGCTCCCTTTTATGTGATGGAGGCAATTTTCTTTTTCTTTGTGGATTTTTTCAAGTGTTGGGGTTGGTGGATCCTGGGGGCCGGGTGAGGGACATTTCATGGGAACTCTGTAAAGCAGTAAACAGTAAATTAGTTCACTAGACTAGTAGATCTTCACCATGATATGTGGTGATGTATTTATGGATGAAGCTGTGTTGTGAAGGACATTCTGGCTAACTTATTATTAATAAAATTTAAGGTACAAAGTTTGTAAAAGATTGCACTTTTATAAATTAAAACATATGCTAGTCATCCTCCTAGCCAAGATCATTTGCACTCTCTTGATTCTTATATGCTGATTGAGTGGGTCAGAAAGGGTGGCATCATGGAGTAGAGGGAATTATATGTCATGCATTTTTGTGTGTGTGTGTGCTGAGGATTGAACCCAGGGATGTTTAACCACCCAGCCACATCCTCAGCCCTTGTGTATATTTTATTTAGAGATAGGGTCTCGCGGAGTTTCTTAGGGCCTCACTGCTAAGCCTGGCTTTGAACTTGAGATCCTCCTGTGTCAGCCTGGAGCTGCTGGGATTACAGGTGTGCACCGCTGCACCTGGCTGGCTATGTTATGCATTTCAATGTTGTCCATCAAATGATTCATAGCAGGAGATGGGGCGTTTAAGGGCCAGGTCTCTCCATTTGTCTTTGTGTCTGTATACCCAATACCTTTTCTTAAAGGCTTAAATAAATCTACATACCTTTATAAAAAAATTCCAACACTCCTTTACTGAAGTTTTTTAAGCATTTGCTATGTGATAAACACTCCAAGCCCCTGTCCTGATGGGGGATTTACAGTCAAAATAGTGGGGAGATAAACAATAAAATGACAAATAAATAAATAATACATAAAATAATAGTAAGAGCTGTAGAGAACCATGAAGCAGAGTTTTGTGGTTATTTTATGTGGGTGGCCTCACTGAGAAGGTGATATTTGAGCAGTGGTCTGAAGGCAGTGTCTGGAGGAAGTGTTCCAGTCATAGGGAGTGGCAGCAAAAGGCCCCAAGGCCAGGGCTCAAGGAGCAGCAGGGAGCTGATGGGGAAGAGAAAGTAGAAGATGAAGCCCGAGAGGAAATTGGGACTGGGCAGATTGTGAAGGGCCTTTTACTTTAAGTAGAAATGAGGGGCCATTGGAAGGTTTGGAGCAGAGGAGTGACAGGACATAGCTTACATTTTTAAAGGCCCATCTGCTGAAAATAAATTGTAGTGAAGAATAGGCGGGGAGGCCAGTAAGAAAGTCCTGTGGGGGCGCTGGGGTTGTAGCTCAGTGGCAGAGCGCTTGCCTCGCATGCGTGAGACACTGGGTTTGATCCTCAGCACCACATAAAAATAAATAAAGATATATATATATATAAAAAGAAAGTCCTGTGGGAACCTGAGTGAGAGTTGTGAAGGAGGCTTGGTCAGAATGGGAACAGCAAGAGATGAGAAGAGGCTGGGGTCGGAATGTATTTGAAGGTAGAGGTGATCAGATTTGCTGAGGAGTTAGATGTGTGTTCTCTAAGAAAGAAGAAAGTAAGGAAGACTCCGAGATTTTTAGCCTGAGCATCTGGCAGAAGCCATTGCTGTTTACCAGAGTGTGATGGACTGAAGGAACTGGCTTAGGGGAACAATTAGGAGTTGAGTTTTAAATGTGTTTCAGGTACCTGTTGGAAATCCAACTGGAAATACCATAAAAAGTGAACATGTGGCTGGGTGTGGTGGTGCATGCTTGTAATCCCAGCAGGGCTCAGGAGGCTAAGGCAGGAGGATTTCAAAACTAGCCTCAGCAACTTAGCAATTTAGCAAGACCCTGTCTCAAGATAAAATATAAGTGCCCCTGGGTTCAATCCCTGGTACTAAAAAAAAAAAAGTGAACATGTGCTTTTCCTTTTTTTTTTTTTAAACTGGAGAAGTGCAAAAAATGAAAATCCTTTATTCTCACTTAAAAAGAAATCATTCTCAGGGCTGGGGTCGTGGCTCAGTGGTAGAGCGCTTGCCTTGCATGCGTGAGGCACTGAGTTCGATCCTCAGCACCACATACAAAATACATACATAAATAAATAAAATAAAGGTTGTTTAAAAAAAAAAAAAAGAAATCATTCTCTTCTGAGGGAACAGCTGATTTCGTGATGCTCTTCACAAGCACATACATACCTGTGCACTTGAATTGCTGTTATCTAACACATACACACACATGTACACATAGATTTGTTGCCACATGCACCTGTGTGTACATGACATTGGGTTACCCAACACTTTCTGAGAATGCCTTTACTAGCTTCAGGTAACAGGGCCTTGTGAAGCCTGACATCCTTCTTTGCCGCTTCCCCACACCCCCTCGCTGCCAGTCCTCCAAAGCTCATGCTTTTGTCTTTCCCTTCCAGGAGATCGTCCTACACTATGACCTCAAATTCAACTTTCCTGGGGGCTACTCCCCGTACCAGGATCGCTACCAGAACCGTGTAAACCTGGTGGGGGACATTTCCCACAACGATGGCTCCATCATGCTCCAAAGAGTGAAAGAGTCTGACAGAGGAATATACAACTGCAGTATCCACCTGGGGAATCTGGTGTTCAGGAAAACTCTTATGCTGCATGTGATCATGGAAAAGTCTCAAAGTATCTCGCATTCGATTGGGAAGGGCTGAGGGATCTTAGCTGGTAGCTGGGCTAAGACTAGAGTGAGGTCAAAGAGGTTCCTAGGCTAAAAAATGGAAGGGGCCTGCCCCATCCTGAGAGGCTGCCTCCTTCACCCTAACTCCTTAGGGACCTGGCTTGCCTCGCTCTGGTTTTGGCTCTGCTGCTAGGCTGAGGAAAAGGGAACTAACGTCTAGATCACCAACCCTCTGCCAAACCCTACTCACAGCCAGTGTAGTCTACTACTGCAAAGATTCAAGAGCTCAGAGACAGCTTGGATTTGAGGTCCAAAGTTATTTTTATTTGGCTTAAAGAGAGTCACCACATGCTCTGTTATGAAAGGAAAATGATCCTGAGCTGGTGAGAGACAGCAAGGAACAGAGAGAAAACAGGAAGGTACCAGAACCAAAAATGGAGGGGTTTTCTGGTCAAAGGCTTTGCATTCTGGCATACAATGTGCATCCAGGCCAGTGGTGTGTAGGAAAAGAAAGACTCGATTGTGTTGGCTCAGAGAGGTTGATAGTGAGGGGTTAAAGTTAAACCATAATTCAGTTAGCAGTCAGGATGTGGCCTGTGGACTTTGCTTCCGCCAGGGCCTTCAGGAGCTGGCTGCGGTTGGCTGGGGGCGGAGAGGTGTGGGTAGGATGGTACATCCCAGTACCTTAGCCCTGGGGCTTAGGTCTGTGAAGCCACCTTCCTGTTAATAGCGAAGGGTCCCAGATGGAGAGAGAAGCAGGACAGAAGAATTTCTTAAAGGACCATCATCTCTGTGTGTTTCACTCTCAGAACTCTCACCTCCCCTTCACAGAGAAAATCAAGCCATGGTGGGGGCTCGCTCACTTCCAAGCCCTTCCATCCACAACACATCTACACGGCTGAGTCTGTTCCCGATTTTCTCTCTACCACTCTCCTGAGGCACAGGAAGCTCCCTTCTGCCCTGGGCTTATCCTTCCTGTGTTCCTGTCATCCCTTCCTCCCTCCCAGGAACCTCACATGGGGCTCTCTGGGCTCTTGCCTTCTGTTAGTTTCAGCAGATAAATATGCTTGATTCTTCCTCTTACCTGAGTCTTACCTATTCTAGCTCTTATCCTGTATCTTTATTTTTCTTAAAACAGCTTTAGTGAGATATATTTCACATAGTGTGCAATTCACTCAAAGTATACAATTCAGTGGTTTCTAATATACTCTGAGTTATGTGACCATCACAACAATTAATTACATTTCTTTTTTAACATAGTTAAATAACTTATAAGGGGCTGCGCTGGGCATCTTCCCGGCTCATCTCCTATTAACTCCTCACTGCTCCACAGTCTGGCTCCATTATCTCTACTTTAGCCGTCCTCAGCTTTCTTTCCCATGTAGTGTTAGATGCTATATTCTGTATACATTCTATGTTGGACGTAATTAATCCACTTATGTACACACAATTTTATATATATATATATATCCCTTAGTGTCTGTGGGAAGTTGGCTCCAGGACTCCCCACAGATACCAAACTCTGTGGATGCTCAGTTCCTTTTATAAAATGTTACAGTATTTGCACATAACCTATGCATGTACTCCTGTGTACTTTAATTCATCTCCCGCTTACTTATAATACCTAATGCCATGTAAATAGTTGTTATACTGTACTGGTTAGGGAATAATGACACTAAAACAGTCTGTACATATCAGTACCCATGCAGTTTCCCCAAATATTTTCAGTCTACAGTTGCTTGAATCCATGAGGAGCCCAGGGGTATGGAGGGTTAGTGTGTGTGTGTATTTCAACTCCACCAAAAGATCCTTCAAATACTACATGTCCAAACCTACCTCTGTGTACCTCTTCAAAACTCATCTCCCCAACCTGTTAATTCCATCATCATCATCATCTACACATTTGTGTGAACATATGACCCTTGGCTTTCTGAGTTTGGCTTATTTTGCTTAACATTACGCTCTCAAGTTTCAGCCATTCCTGCAAATACCATAATTTCAGTCTTTATTATGACTGAATGAAACTCCATTGCCAATGCCATTTTTTTAAGTCACAAATCAGAACATTCTGTTCTATGGCTTATAATCTTGCAATGGTTTCTCTATTGATTACAGAGAGAGAGAGAGAGAGAGAGAGAGAGAGAGAGAGAGAGAGAGAGAGAGAGAGAGGGAAAGGCAAACTCTTATTTGAGCTGTTCAGGTCTTTCCTGACTTGGACCCTATTTGCTCTCCAGCCCCATGCTCCCACACCCTCAGACCCAACCTATGTACCACACCTGCTGAGCTTTTTCCACTTCCTAAAGGCGCCATCCTGTCAGGCCTCCAGACCTTGTACACAGCATCTTTTCTACCATTCCCCATAGTATCTGCCCAACCAGCTAGTAGATGTTTCCTTTCCTTTAAGACTCAGATTAAATTTTAAAACTGTGCTAGCAGAGTCTCACCTTCTGCCCTGTGTAGAATCAGGCATCCTTTCCTCTGTGCCCCTCTGAACCCCATACAGACATCTGTCATAGCACTTGTAGCAGCCCATGGTTTTCTTTCTCCATGTTTGTCTCCCTCCTTGGAGGTAGGGACCATTTATCATTTGTCTTTGCAGGCATCCTTTGTACCTAGTGATGTCTGGCACCAAGAAAGTGTGCGACATATGTATTTAGAGTGAATAAAGAAGAGTGAAGGGTGTCCATACAGGCAGAAGTACCTCTGAAGGCCCTATTTGGCATCATGATTATACAGCTGAATGTTCTAGCATGTGTCTTTTGAAAATTATCACTTGCTCATAGAAAAGACAGCAGCCTCTAAAGCCTCTTATTTCTAGGTCATTTTGTAAACCAAAATTCAAAATAGAATTGTTGATGTGAAAAGGAACTTGAATGTAGGTGAAGCGTTAGCCTCTTCTCCCACCCACCTTAATTTGCATATCAGGAGCCAGCAAGGGGGTCAGACTTTGGTTCTCAATCTGATGGAGGCAGTGTGCTCTGTATCCTGATGAGAGATGGGGTCTGGCCTCCTCCCTCTGCTTCCTGACCTAGCTGCTGCTATGTGGAAGAGAACTGAAGGGCTTCTCAGCTCTTTTCTGGAGTACTGAGACTCTCTCCTTGCTTTTCTCCTCTCCCAAGCCTCGATTCCAGAAATCATTAGACCTGAGGTCCTGGGTGGGAGTCAGCTGGTGATCATTGTGGGGATTGTCTGTGCCACTCTCCTGCTGTTCCCTGTTTTGATATTGATTGTGAAGACGACCCACTGGAATAAGAGGTACAGGGCTTTCTCCCTTGGGTTGGGAGGTTGGGGATGCTGGTCTGCCTCTAACTCAAAGTGGAAATGAAGTGGTAGGACCCAAACTGTGCCATTCTCAAAGGAGTAGGTATTTTTATAGAATCATATTGATTATCATGTTAGATTTTATCATAGATGGCTCTGTTCCCTTTGCTCACCTGAAAAGATTTGGACATTCCCACAACATCCGCACTTTGGTATTACACAGAGGATACAAACTCCCTTACAAATGGAGGTCTAAGTGGAGCATAATTTAGAATACAAATCTTGGCTGGGAGTATTGCTCAGTGGTATAGCACTTGCCTAACATGCTGGATTCCATCCTCAGCACTGCAAGAAACAAAACAAAACAAAACAAAACATACAAATCTTGTGCAAGGACTGTATCATTCACTGCCCAAGGGAAAGGATTCTTGTATTATCCCCACTGTACACTTTACATCGAAATTCAGATCTTGAGCATTGCCAGTGGTTTTATTTAATTCTGAGAGGCTATTTTCAAATGGATGACCCTAGGTCTAAATAAATTATTGTCAAAATGTGTTTTTATTTTTTTAAACATTTTTTTTAGTTGTAGATGAACACAACGGTCTTTATTTATTTTATGCAGTGCTGAGGATTGAACCCAGTGCCTCAAACATGCGAGGCAAGCGCTCAACTGCTGAGCCACAACCCCAGCCCATCAAAATGTGTTTTTAAAGGCCTGTATTTCATCAGTAGTTCTCCCAGGGTTGCAGATACCCACATGCTCTAACGTGGATGCTAGTGTTTCATTGGCTGTTGGCAGGTCCATGTCCCTCAGTTTACCCAACTAGACTATTGGTAGAGCAAGTTTATTCTCTTGTTGAAATCATGTCACTAGGAAAGGGCCCTGTGAAGAAGGGCCCTACAAATCTTTATAGACTGATATTTTTAGTTTTCATTGACTGGGCTGCAGATATTATTTCTTTTAACAATCTAGAATTTTCAAATAAATCTAGAGTTTTCAAAAAGGGCTGGGGATGTGGCTCAGTGGTTAAACACCCTTGGTTCAATCCCTGTACCAAATTAAAAAAAAAAAAAAAGCACTGCAACGTTGTTTATAATGAAACACTGGAATCATCATCACCATCATAAAGGCAAGGCAATGATTCAGTGGTATGGTATTTAAGGTAAAGGAGTTGGATTCCATAGGAATGAGGGGTTTATTGTGAACTTCACTTCCAGCTCTCTATGTTTATGCATTATTGGATTCATTTTACAACGAGAATATAAAACTTTACAATCAGAACATGTGATTAAAATATTTCTACTTTGTGACAAAAAAATATTTTTAAAATGTATATATTTGGTTTCTTCTAGCTTATACCTTGTTTTTGCTTTTCTTTTAAAATCTCTGCCTCAGGCCAAAACAATAAAAGAAAAGACATTCAGTGGCAGTTGTAGAAGGCAAATGGTCAAGAGATTGGAGGCAAAGAGCCCCAGAGGGGGAGGTGGCCAGGGCTCACAGCCTGGGTGGAGTGCCCACCCACAGAGAGACCAGAAGTCCTTGGAACTGGGGTCTTGCTTAGTGTGTGCTGCCCCCTGCTGGTTCAGATACATCTTCCTGGTCCTCAGAAATGCCAAAAGGATGATAAAGTCGAATGGGCCTTTCTCTATTCATTCACTCAAAATTGTATCTCCCATTAGAGACAGAAAGTTGTTGAAGTGATAATAGAGAAGGTGAAGCTGATTTTCAGCCTAATCTCCAGAATGGTTTGTTTTTAAACCTATCTCCAGAATGTTTTTTTTTCTTTCTTTTTTAAAAAAATATTTTTAGTTATAGATGGACACAATACCTTTGTTTTATTTGGTGCTGAGGATGGAACCCAGTGCCTCCCACATGCTAGGCAAGTGCTCTACCATGGAACTACAACTGCAGACCCCAGAACAGTTTTTTGTTCTCTAGTAGAAGAGATACCCTGAAGTGGGGCGTGGTGCCACATGCTTGTAATCCCAGAGGCTCGAGAGGCTGAGGCAGGAGGATCATGAGTTCAAAGCCAGCTCAGCACAAGCGAGGTGCTAAGCAACTCAGTGAGACCCTGTCTCTAAATAGAAATATAAAATAGGGCTGGGGATGTGGCTCAGTGGTCGAGTGCCCCTGAGTTCAATCCCCAGTACCCCCACTCTTAAAAAAAATAAAGAGAGAGAGAGATATCCTGAGCGTAGGGGTCTGGAGAGAATGGTTCTTCTGCTGAGGTCTCTCTCCTCACAAGACAAAGTGGGGCAGGATTGGGGGGTGGGGTCTCACGTAGGCATGCGTGCATTAACAGTGTCAGCTGACTAATTCCATGTGCTTTTCACATGCTTTGCAGTTCAGTAAATTCTACAGCCTTTGTTAAAAGCCTGGAGAACACAGAGAAGGCCAATCCAGAGGTAAGAAAATTCTGCCTTTTGCTCTATGAGAGGGACTTAGATGCGTGTGTCCATCATGAAACACTGGGTCGATGTAGAGCATCCTATCATTTTAATTCCCCTGGGAGCCATGTATTACCTTTTGTGTGTCTCAGCTCACAGCCCAGCACCTGCGCATAGACTCCGGAAGCCTCTATCACTGCAAAAGGGGCAGGTGAGGACTGATGGGGGAGCAGGGCAGGCTGGGCCAGACCATCTCTGAGTGGCAGGTGCTGGCAGTGGTCTGAGGAAGGGGCACTGGATTTGGGCTCAGAAACAAGCACCACCTCCCAGAGTATCTTCAGCAAGTTGAAGATGAGGATGAAGATATCTACCCTACCTTTTCCCCTGTGTCATTGTAAGGCTTAAACAAAATGATGATAGGCAGCCAGGCCTCATACTGCATGCCTGAAATCCCAGTGACTTGGGAGACTGACGCAGGAGGATCATGAGTTTGAGGTCAGCTTCAGCAACTTACTCAGACCCGACCTCAATCAATCAATTAATAAAAAGGGCTAGGGTGTAATTCAGTGGTAAAGAGCCCCTTAGTCCAATCCCTAATACCAAAAAAAAGAAAAGAAAAAAAAGTGCTTCATAATCCATGAGGCATTGAGTAAATATAAGAGAAAATTATAATACATTCAGCAGTTGAGGAGTTAATGGTTAAGATTAAGTATTCAGGGATCTTTAGAAAAAGAGGACGAACAGAGAGTTTTCCCTTTATACTGGTCTATAATGGAGTTATAAACAGAAAGTGGGAAATGGATTAAAATGGATCTCTTTTCTTTTTCCTCCTCCTGCCTCCCTCTCTCCTTCCCTCCTTTTCTCTACCTTTTAGAAATGCTTTGAATAGTCACCTTTCTATCTTTTGTGCTAGTTTTGTCCCAAGAGGATTTTTCCCAGTATGGTGCAGCAGCCTCTAGAAGCCCAGAATTTGTCCCTGCCACATAAACTCTCTGAGATGATGACAGTTAGCTGCTAATTAATGCCATTCTGCCATGACTCTAATTAGAAGGAAATGTCCACAGAATAAAAGTAATCTAGCAAGATAAGGGTTCCTTGCTGCTAACTCCATGCCCATTGAAGCAAAGATGCTTGACCCTTTGCTGCTGAGTGATTTCAGGACTGGAGGCTGAATTCTCATTCTTGATGGTTGTTCTCTGGCCCTCAGTCACCCTCTGAACTTACCGGTTTGGGGAGCTGGTGCCCTGCAAGTGGGAGTGGGTGGACTTATTCCTGGAGATGAGATTTGCTTGATTTTGAGGAATTTTGTATACTTTTGTCTCCCTGTAGAAACATGTTTACTCCTCAATAACTACACAGGAGGTGAGGGAGGAAGAAGAACCAAGCGGGAAATCAGAGGCCACCTACATGACCATGGTGAGCATGGTTCTGGGCCCCGGAGGGATATGGCCACTGTGGGTGGCAGATGTGGCTAGATCACCCAGAGAGGCGGTTTGCTGAGGACAGAGATTTTTCTAAGTAGTTGGAATTCAGAGAAAATAAACTCTGCTGGATAAAAGTGTCTTATCAAGAGCTGGGGATATAGCTCCTTTGGTAGAGTGCTTGCCTTGCATGCACAAGGCCCTGGGTTCAGTCCCCAGTACCACACACACACACACACACACACAAAAGTGTCTTATCAAACTTGTCTTCATGCCCAATTTTGAGGATTAAAGTTATCATTAGAGGTGACAAATAACCTTCCTGGGAGTAGGGAGAGGTCTTCACCTCATTAGCACAGCCCTGATTAAATAAGACCCCATAAAGAGAGTGTGTTTGGATCCTTGGACAAGTGTTGCCCTACAAGAGATTACTTTTTTCTATCAAAAGGTCAAAGTAGAGTCCTTTTTGACCCTTGGATTTTTCAATTCTGTGCCTTATTAATGCTTTCGCCTATTCCAACTGCCATGTGGTCTGCATGCTGAATTTCAGAGAATAACATGGAATCTGATTCCTGCTTTTTCTTGGCTCAGACTTCTGTGGCTCTGCAGTGAATAGGGGCAGGGACAAAAGGAGTCAGCTGGCAATAGCTCCATGCTATTTGCAGACTAATTATAGGCACCTGGCCCGTGAAGGAGCAGTGTTCTTCTGGGGTCAGAAAGGCTGGCCTCCTGTGCTGTGGAATGACGGGCTGTGTTTGTTCTTGTCATTCTGTCCAGAGGACACATGACTCCCAGCTGACTGCAGCAGGAAAATGTGAGATCAGGGGAGTGTGAGGTCAGGGACCTGGCCTGGTTCCACCAAGTGAAACATGAGCCCTGCTCTGAAGTTGCCGTTGAATAGCCTCATTTTCTCCTACATCCTTCTCCTATTATTGCCATGTGATGCTCCAGTAACTGGTCGGGCCTCATCCTGACCCTCACACACCTGCTGATGTGGCTACTGCTGGTGTGTCACCCACTAGGGTGACACTGTTTGCAGAAAGTCTTGGGGTAGAGATGATGTAAGAGTAATAATGCTCTTCACAGCTGCTTTCCCATGGGTAAAAGCTCCAGTGGAGAACAGCACCTCTGTCTCCTTGAAACACATCTAATAGAGGGTGGATGAGGAGAGGCCAGGGCCACAAACGCAGAGGCCTTCCAGTCATTTTAGAACACTGTATGCCAAACTAAATAAGCCTGTGGATGAATGTTGGATTGCAGGACACTTGTATGAGACCTTAAGTGCAGAGGTGTTCTTTACAGAGAGCAAGGGTAAAGAAACTTGGATTTTTTTGCTACCAGGGATTGAACCCAGGCACTCTACCACTGAGCTACATCCCCAGATCTTTATTTTTTATTTTGAGCCAGGGTCTTGCTAAGTTACTGAGTCTGGCCTTGAACATGCTATCCTCCTGCCTCAGCCTCCTGAGTTTTTGTGATACAGACATGCACTATAATATTATGTCTGGCTAAGAACCTTTGATTTTTTTGTTGACTTTGATTAAATTTACTGAACTGTATAGTTATTTCTCTGCATCTGTGTTTTCTTCATCCATGGATTCAACCAACCATGGACTGAAAGTATTTGGGGAAATTTGCATCTATAATGAACATTTACCGACTTTTTATCTTGTCACTATTCCCTAGACAATACAGTATAACACCAATTTACATAGTATTTCCATTGCATTAAGTATTATAAGTGATCTGGAGATGATTTGAAGTGTACAGGAGGATGTGTGTAGGTTATATGCAAATACTACATCATTTTATATAAGGGTGTTGAGATCCCTGGGTTTTGGTATCTGTGGATTCCTAGAACAAATCTCCCATGGATGCCCAGGGACAGCTCCATGCTGACCTCCCTTTCTCAGGATGGACACACTGTGGTTAAGATCGCAGGCTTTGGAGTTGGGCACACCTGGCTCCGGCTCCTGATTCTTAGCAGCAAGATGCTAACTTAGAGGCAGGTCATTTAGCTTCTCTAAACCTCAATTTCCTTATCCTTAAAATGGAAATAATAATTCCTACCTTCCCAGGGGTGAGGACCAAATAGGACAATGCATGTGAAATTTAGGATAGGACTAGGCACATGAAAACAGTTTTTCTTTATTTTATTTTATTTTTCTGTGCTGAGGGCTGAACCCAGGGCCTCACACATACTAGGCAAGTGCTCTAACACTATAACTGAGCTCTATCTCTAGCCCTGAACTACTTACAAGTATGCTTTGTTTTTTTCTTCTCTTCCCCCACAGCACCCAGTTCGGCCCTCTCTGAGGTCAGTTCCAGCTGGGGGAATTCCAAAAACAGAGTGTGCTTTTTGAGAAGAAAGGAGAGTTACCTTCAATTTAGTAGTCCTCCCTCTGTGTGCTGAGACACTGTACCAGTTATTTCAGTCCCCTGCCCTCCCAGATATCCTTGGCTTTCATCAAAGGGCTGAAGATGGAGGATTGGGAGACTGGCAGAAAGACTGAACAGCTCTGGAGGAGCAGGCCCTACTGAGGGGAAGAACAGAAAGAACTTGGCTGGCTGGAGGGACCCAGCGGAAGCTGGTCGAGCCACTGTGGTGGCTTCAAGCACTTCATCGGATCAGACCCTTCATGTGGACAATGTGCTTTGTGGTTGAGCTACTGAGAAGAATTACAGAGATAAAAACCAATGCAAATGATTCCATCAATAAATTATCCCTGAATAAACGTGGTTTGTGGAAATCATTCGTTTTTATGCCCTGCCTGAGGGGTGAGTGGAGTTTGCATAAGGAATCTATAGTTTGGAACTCCTGGAACAACTGTAGTTCTTGAGGAAAGCCTCATGGTGACTCTGCATGCTGGGCTGGCATTGGTCCTAGGAAAGCTTTCCCAGGAGAACGTGTTGTAAGTGAGGTCTGACACAGATATGGGATTTAACCCAGTGGATATTCCTTCTGCCGAGTTATTGGCATTGGTCTTTGCTGGGCCTCACCATAGGCCCCCTAATTCCTAATAGCTTGCTTTTTTTTTTTTTGGTACCAGGGATTGAACTCGGGGGCACTCAACTACTGAGCCACATCCCCAGCCCTTTATTATATTTTAATTTGAGACAGGGTTTCACTGAGTTGCTTAGGGCCTTGATAAGTTGCTGAAGCTGACTTTGAACTCGTGATCCTCCTGCCTCAGTCTCCCAAGACACTGGGATTATAAGCTTGGCTTGAGTGGCTTTTTCAAAGGCAGTGCTGTGGGATGCCAAAAATGGACAACTCCTGATTTAATTCTTGGTCTGAAATGTGAGATTTGTATACTTTTTGGTTATTATCATAAGGTTTGATAAAGTTGGTCTTAAAAATCCTTTGGTTCTGAACTCTGACTTCTAGTCTCTAGGGATCAGCCTGGACTCAGCTCCAGTCTCCTTTCCTCAACTACCACAAGCTTTTTCTCATTCTCTGCATCCTTTTTTTTTCCACTGAGCCATTCAGGGCCTGAATAAAGAGGAGATATTTTCTGCGTCTCTGATTTCTGATTCAGTTTCAAGCAGGGCTATATTTTTTGAACGATTCTCCCAATGATCCCAGCATCAGGGCCCTCTCAATGGCATGACCATTATGAGCTCTTTCTTCTGTACCAGTTTTTCTTGTTAACCATGAAGAAGAGTCATTGAGCATTCTCTTTTTGTTCTTGTTTAGTGATGGAGCTCTGTTTGCTCTAAGTAAAGAGTATGTCAATATGCGTATAGAAAGCACTATCCTAAGACATACCAGGGACACACATTGGCATGATTATTTGGCACAGGAGGGACTCTTCATAACCAAAATGTTTATGGAGAGAAGGTGGTTTCATTTCTGGGCTATTAAATCACGTTGTCTCTTGCGTTAAGGGGCCCCTTTCTACTTCCCCAAATGTATGCATTAGACAGTGGCCTTCAAGATACAAAAAAACTGGAATAAGAGCTGGAGGGTGGCCAGGTGTGGTGGTGCAGGCCTGTAATCCCAGCAGCTCGGGAGGCTGAGGCAGGAGGATCTTGAGTTTGAAGCCAGCCTCAGCAAAGGTGAGGCGCTAAGCAACTCAGTGAGACCTTGTCTCTAAATAAAATGCAAAATATGGCTGAGGATGGGGCTCAGTGGTCAAGTGCTCAGGACCGTAAAAACAAAAACAAAAAACAACTGGAGTGTGGACTGGACAGCTTATCTGCACAATCCTCACTGGGCACTTTGTGGAAGTGTAGGCACACCCAAATTTGAATTTGATTCATTAAGAGTTTGGCTTCCATTCTGGGTTCAGTGGTTGAGTCTGGGGAGGAGGAAGAGAAAGCCCACCTGTCTCCCCACAAACCTTCGCATACCTAGGTATGAAGTTGCAGCTGAGGGTGGAATCCATAGTTGTCAAATACTATCTTTGCTTAAAACCAAAATGGTCCTCTAGGAGACCATGGAAAAGATCTGCTTGTTCTCTTGTGTCCTTTTCCTACAGGGGACTGTCTACTAAATCAAGGAACATAAAGGTGGATGGTGTAGGGAGTAGGCTTCAAGGTCAAACGGTTTGGTTCAAATCCAGGCTCAGCCTCTTACTCTTCAATACTGCAAAATTTACCTAGATTCTCTGAGGCTGTTTCCCTATTCAGATGCTTCTCATCTGAGATGTGGTTACATCCATTATAAATTGAAATTATCATCAGTTGAAAATGCATTCAATACACCTAACCTACAGAATATCATAATGTAGCAACACTGGAAGATGGGTCGTTCCCCTTTGGGATCATGTGGTTGACTGGGAGCTGCAGCTCGCTGCCATTGTTCAGCACTGAGAGAGAAGATCTTACCACAGATCGCAAACCTGAGAACAGATTGCAATTCAAAACTCACAGTATGGTTTCGACCGAAGGCGTATTGCTTTTGCACCATTGTAAAGCTGAAAATCATAAACGGAACCATTGTAAATTGGGACTGTATATATAAAATGGAGATATGTAGAGTTTCTCTCTCTCTCTCTTGTAATTACTAAATGAGATAGCTTAGACAACAGTGCCTGGTCTGAGCCCTCCGGTCAGTTCAAGTGTGTTTTCCTCGGTTGGATTTATCTTTTCCAGCTCTTTCCATTCAGAAACTGGTTCCTTCTTTTTTAATGCCAAGCAAGCCAATCTGTGCCATTAATAACAAAATTGAGCAGTATGGATGACAATATCTTCTGGTGACTCAATGACCCTTCTCTTGATGATATTTATTTCTATGGGCAGGAAACAAACTAAGACACCTAAGTCCCTCTTACCATCCAAAGAGAAAGTTTGGAAGCTGAGCTTAGGCAAAGGGTTTAAGTAGTACTGAGGGGTGACATCCCAAAAGGCAGGAAAACTGCTGGAAAGGGACCAAGCTGGATCTCCGTGTAGGAGATCCTTCAGGAAGCACTTTTGTTACTTGAATTTGCAGTATGTTAGGTCCCTAGAACACCAGATGCTCCCATATTTGAAGGTTTCCAGAAGCACACAGGTCCTTGCCAAGAGAAAGGGTGGAGGGGGTGGGCCGCCTATGAATAATGTAGGATCTAGCAGCTCCAGAATTTGGCTGTTGAAGGCTGGTGGCACAAGCCTGTCATCCCAGCTACTTGGGAGCCTGAGGCAGGCAGATTGTGAGTTCTAGGCTGGATAGGAAACAGAGGGAGACCCTGCCTCCTCATTTCAAAAAATAAAAACAACACACAAAAAAGCAAGAAAACAAAAACAAAAAACCAAAATAATAGATATGGGAATTAGAAAAATAATATAGTCTGTGGAAAAGAATGGCCAAACATTACCTTCATCTCCCTTAACAATGTTCTCCTGATGTTGGTCATGCTGGCAGCTCCCACCTTCCCCAACACTGTCTTTTTAAAGTTAATCATGCCGGGCATGGTGGCTCACGCTTGTAATCCCAGCACTTTGGGAGGCTGAGACAGGAGAATCACGAGTTCAAAACCAGCCTCAGCAACGGCGAGGTGCTAAGCACCTCAGTGAGACCCTGTCTCTACATAAAACACAAAATAGGGCTGGGGATGTGGCTCAGTGGTTGAGTGCCCCTGAGTGCAATCCCCAGTACCAAAAAAAAAAAAACAAAAAACAAAAACAAAAAAATAAATAAAGTTAATCATGCCGGCAGCCCTACCTTTCCCAGCTCTCTCTTTGATGTTAATCAAGCCCCCAGTTAACACCTCCCCTAAACAGAGCCTTCCTGTGGCAAAACCAGGAAGGAAGGGGCTTATCACCACACCAGAGTGATAAACAATCCAAAATTCATAAATGCCCATGAAAACTAAGAGCCTATATAAACCCAGTCCCTTCCTTTGTTCAGGGGCTCATTTTCCACCGGGAATATGGGTCCACCACCTCCACAGATGAATCCTGCTCCTGAATAAAGCCTCCAATGACTTGCATAGTTTGCTGCCGCAGTGATCTTTTTGCCCTTACACAAAACAAAACAAAAACCATCAAACAAACAGAATGGGGCTACTGGAATTGGAAATAGCCAGCTTGTCCAGTGGACCAGCAGATAGATGGTCCTTCTTTAGGACCCTGCCAACCCTTTGTCTCTTGCTGCTGCTTGCAACTTCACTCTTTTCCCCATCTGGCTCCGCAGTGTGCTCATATGTCTACAGTGGAAATTTCCTTTCGTAAAATACTAGCTCTGTTTGTGTGTGTGTGTGTGTGTGTGTGTGTGTGTGTGAGTGATTGGAGGGGCCCATGCTGACACTGAATTAGTGGTTTCTCTGAGCTGAGGAGCCCTAGGCTGTAAGTTGTATTCCAACACAGACAAGTAAGCCTCTTCCTAAGTTGAAAGAAAGTTTCTCAAGACCACTGACCTTCTGACCAGCTGGTTTGCAGATGTGGTCTAGGCTTCTTCAAGGGAAGTCAGGCAATTCATGACCACTTCCGTAAAACCAGACTCTCAAAACATCTATATATATATATTTTTTTTAATCAAAAAGTAAAGGAACTCAGAGTTTTCTCACAAAACTAAGACCTTTCTTAGATTGTGACAGCACTGGTGATTTACCTGTTCTGGAACTATGTGCCTGGCCTTCTGTGTTCAGCCGCCATTTTGTCTGCCCATCCATACCTCCTCCTAATTTTATTTTATTTTTTAATAAAATCTTCTGCTCCATATATCTTTGTCTTTCCTTCATTTGAGGATTTGCTTTTGGTGCATTCTTGCCTGAGTTGCCCTTTCCCTTCTTGCTTGCTCAGGTCCTGCCTGGGTGATCTCTAAGTTCTTGCACCTTCCTAGATATTTCTACACTTGATCAGATTTTTATCTTCTGTTGTCCTCTAATTGTTTCATAGATGTGGCACTTCATCTTCTTTAAGAGATCTTAAGCTCTTAGAGACCCTGCTTTAGGTGTTTTCTGTGATCCTTGCAGTCTCAGCCTCCACAAGGGACAATCCTTCTTTTTTTTTTTTTTTTTTTGGTGCTGGGGATTGAACTCAGGGGCACTCGACCCCTGAGCCACATCCCCAGCCCTATTTTGTGTTTTTATGTAGAGACAGGGTCTCACTGAGTTGCTTAGTGCCTCACCATTGCTGAGGCTGGCTTTGAACTTGCGATTCTCCTGTCTCAGCCTCCCTAAGTGCTGGGATTACAGGCTTGAGCCACAGTGCCCGGCTCGGGACAATCCTTCTTGAATGGAATCCTAGGGAATGGAGTGGAGCAGCCTGCACAGGAAGCCTCTGGACCAATTCCTCCACACCCTGGCTGGATAAGAGCAGGCTGATGGAATTTCTGCCCTTTCTTGGGACATGACATAGACATTGCTCATTCTCTTTCTGCTCAGGGACCATCAGAGGCCCAGAACATACTTAGAATAAGTTGGGAGGGGAGTTGGAAAATAAATAATAACAATACTCTCTGATTCTGTTAGCATGGAGACTCCTACAACAACAGGAGCACTTTGTTTCCATCCTCCCTGCAGCCAGGATTGCACTCGTCATGGTGTACTGTGCCTGAATTTGTGTATTTATCTCCCTGTGTAGAAAGTGAGTTCTCACAGGGAGCTGTATCTCAGTCATTTCTGGGTGTACAGTTTCTAGCCCAGTATGAAGCACATAAGGCCATTAAATAGGCACAGTAGTCCCTTCTTATCCTTGGTTTTGCTTTCTGCAGTTTCAATTAGCCACAGTTAACTGTGGTCTGAAAATATTAAATGGAAAATTTCAGAAATAAACAATTCATAAGTTTTAAATTGAGTAGCATGATGAAATCTTATACTTACCTGCTTCTTCCCAAGCAGCTTGTGTGTTATTCCTTTGTCCTTTGTCCAGCAAATCTATGATGTTATTCCTTTGTATGCAAATCCATGACCTGTCCATTAGTTACTTAGTAGTTTTCTTGGGCATTAGATCCACTGCCATGGAATTCACAGTGGTTGTACATAGGGTTTTGTGTTATCCGTGGTTTTAGGCATCAGCAAGGGTCTTAGAATGTATCTTCCACAGGTAATGTGAGACCAAAATATTTGAGATTGTTGAATGGGTGACTTGATTTATAAATGAGTAAATGTACCTATTAGTGCAAAACTTCACAGATCATCTCAGTCTTTATTCAGGAACAGGAGTACACAGTACAGGAGTACATCCTGTGAGGATGGACCCATTTTCCTGGTGGAAAATGAGCCACCAAACAAAGAAAGGGACTGGGCTTATATAGGTTATCCCGGGAGGTGGTCTGGTGAGCATATCAGTTCTCCCGGACACTCTGGAATTTGGGGTTTGTTTCATCAATCAATGAAATGGTCAGTTTTAGTGCTCAGGAATTTGAGCTCTTGGGTCAGGAGTCTTGTGTTCCGCAGGTCAGTGCCTGCCAGAGGTTATCACCCAGTGTGGCGAGACACCTCCTTCCTGCCTGTGATCAGCACCAGGAAAACATTTGTCTTGGAAGGTGAAAGCTATCAGTACATGACTTTTGTTCTTATTCTCTTTTTCTTAGGCCACATTATTTTGAGAACTTTTTATTTCTCATATCTATTATTCCAGACTCTGAAAGGAAGAAATGAATTGGGCAATGAAGTATCTGGCTTCTTCGAGCTAGGAGGGGGTGAAGTGGGGGAAGAAACTTTCCTTTCAGAATCCTGGAATTGGGCATGGGGGGCATGCAGGAGAGGATGTGTGTGAGAAGTCCTGATGTCGTCCTGAGCGATGTTAACTCTTTTCGGAAGATCAGGCAGTGAGCGGTGAGAGAAGGGATGTTCTGAAATGTTAAGGGGGTAATCTTAATGTGGAAGACTAATTTGTTAGTGGTAGGAAAATAATTCTGGCATGTAACATAACTAAAGGCTCTGTTAATTTTTAATCAAGGTCTAATCAGATTTGGGTTGTTCATTTTATGAGTTCATGGGCTTGGTTCCTTTGGAGCATAGCAAGCATGATTAATCTTGGAATCATATTTTCCTGGTGGTTTAGTCGCTTCCATCCTGCTTGACAAATTACACAAAATAAGAACAGGGCTACAATTAACAATATAGTTAAGGCTAGTAATCAAGCTATATGTATAGAAAAGTACTTAAAAGGGCTAAGGGAGGAGATCTCTTCAGCTAAACTGTCCCAAATTTATTTATTATCAAAAGTAGGTATTTGAGCATTAACCATGGCCAGGACTTGAAACTGTAATTTTAATATGTCCAAAGAAACATTATGAAAAGGATCAAATCCCATTAGATGATTGCATACACTCTGCCATTGAACTTCACTGTCATTGTATGGAACTCTAGTAACACAAAAGTGAGTAATATTATAATGGCATTGAAGTCTCTGAGTCCACCGTAATCTTGCATTTGTTCTCCTAGCCATATAGCAGAGTCTTTTTAGTTACAGGACTTCGCTCAGAATTTCCTGATCAATATGTACTTGAGTTTGCCAGGTTTCAGTATAATTCTTTTTTTTTTGGTACCAGGGATTGAACTCAGGGGCACTCGACCACTGAACCACATCTCCAGCACTATTTTGTGTTTTATGTAGAGACAGGGTCTCACTGAGTTGCTTAGCACCTCACTGTTGCTGAGGCTGGCTTTGAACTCGTGATTCTCCTGTCTCAGCCTCCCAAAGCACTGGGATTACAGGCATGCGCCACCGCTCCTGGCTTTCAGTATAATTCTTATAAAATTGTTGAAGGCAAGGCATTTTTTGAACCTCTTGGTGCAAGGCCACTGCTGCTGTGGAAGCAGAGGCAATGAGGCCAGCCAATCCAATGATACTAGCTATTAAGAACCCGATAAACAACTTATTCCAATGTTTCAAATGTCTTGGCAACTCTTGCATGAGTGCTGTTGAAGGTGTTTCCTGCCATGGTTCTTTGAATATAGTGCTGCAACATACAGCTTTCACATGTAACATGATATACATTTTGTGAAGCATTATATTATATTGAATGGGCCTAGATAATAAAACATAGGGATTTAATATACATGTTGTGAGGTAGAATTTTTTTAATGAAGGGAACAGTTAAGATAGATTTTGATAGTTTGATAGTTGATTAAGATATTTTTTGATTTCCCATATTGTGGCTCACCATTCCAGACTTGAAAAGGCTCCTGAGTCAAACCTATTTTCCATATTTTAAGTGGTCCTGGAGCTGTTTTATCTTGTCTCTTGCCATTTCTGATTGGTTTACATAAAAATAGCATTTTTCCCTGACTGGTTTTGTAGGATGACAGATGCCAGGGAGTCTAATTGATTTTTATAATGTCAGCACTCAATCAGTGACCTGTCGGAGATCTACAATAACCTGTGCTGACCATTTTTGTAGTAAATAGAGGTTCCTAATCCTGCTGTTCCTGTATTAATCCTGGTGGGTGTTTTCAGCCCTATGAGTAAGGGAATGATTTGGGGGCTCTCCTAGTCTAGTGTGTGCAGTTACTGGAACGGGTAGGCTTTGGTTGTGGGGTTAAATGTCAGTTTAAGGAGTAAGGAAAATTAAGGTATAGAGGCCAATTTATGACTCCCACAAAGGAAAAAAAAACTCAGAAGTTTGGGGGCATCAGGGCTGTGGGACTGACATAAGTATACATTTTAAGTTCTATTTAGAAGAATTATTATTTGTTTCTCTAAAATACCCAGGTATGGCTCTGTTTTGGTTATAACTGTTTTTGCCAGGTGTTTAAGATCAAGCTGGTCAAACTGACCTGGTTTTTATCTGCTGTTAAGAGTCCACTGGGTTGCCATAGAGGTTACTCTTGGGAAACTTGAGAGCAGCTTCTTAGTTCCTTTAGTGCCATCTGCTAGGTAGGATGGGTTAGAGTCTCCTTGATGAGGTGGCTTCCCTTGGAAGCATCAGGGATGTCTCCCTTCTTCAATGACCCTCCTCTTTGCAGCAGGTGCACTGATTGGCTTCCCGTTCTCCAGTGGTCTCATTAATCTCCCTCACGGGGAGGTCACGTGGCTCAGAGTTTTAAAGCTCCTTAGAGAAGTTCTCTCATTCTCTGTGTTCAGGCTGACACAGAGGGAAAGAGCCAAATATTGGTTTTCTTGGCCCTTTTATTTTAACCTTAATCTTTAAGCTTTGATGTTAAACATCCAGCAGGCCAGTCTCACCAGTCTTAAAGTAAGAGTACTGAGCTTTAACTTTAATGTTCATAACCTTACAGTTGTTTACCCCTTATATTTAATAGAGGTCTGTATTAGCACTGGAAGTTAGCCTTATATCCTGTCCTGTAGGTGATAGCTTATTATCTTAAATTAATCCAGGTTGTGTGTTCTTGAAGCAGTAACTCTGCAAAACATTAACGGGCAATAGTTATAAAGTTTACAAAGAAAATACAAAATGAAATTAGCAAGTTTAAAAACATGTTTAGTTTGTATAATAACTTTGAACCAAGAAACATAATCTCCATAATAACACTAATGTATATGTGATATCTATTTAGCCTCTAAAAGGATCCATTAAGTTGTGAACTCAATTACTTATGAAATACCTCACAGTTTTCTTTTTTAAACTTTCTAACCTTAAATACTTTTTTAAATTTACTAAAATATCCATGTAATTTTGTATTATGTCCCTTGTTTATTTTGAAATCATAGTTATCTTTATAACAAAAATTTATCCTTTGAATATAACTTTAAATGAGCTTAAGTCTATCTACTTTGAGATTATCTTATTTTTTAAAAAATATTTTTTTAGTTGTAGATGGACACAATATCTTTATCTTTATTTTATTTTTTATGTGGTGTTGAGGATTAAACCCAGTGCCTCACATATGGGAGGCGAGCACTCTACCACTGAGCCACATCTCCAGCCTGAGATTGTCTTAATATTGAGTAATGTGAGAGACAGAGTCTTAATTTAGGTGAGTGTGGGCTCTTGACAAATTTTGGGTAAAATGTTGTAGTTCTGAAGCAGATCTTTGCCTCTTTCTTAAATGTCATCTTACAAAGTTTGCATATATTGTTTCCTGAGTCTATATGAACATTAGTTAATACAATACAACATTACATTTCAAACATGGATCACAGAAAGCCTGAGTGAGTTTTTAACTTCCTTTTGTGTGGATAAGTGGCAAAATGTTTTCATGTTTTACAATATTACCTTTAAATAGATCAAGCTCTCCTTATTATCTTTTAAAAATACATTTACATTTTGATTCCAGTGCAAAGAACACATTAAATTGTATATATAATTATTGACAACGGGTTATTTTATCCAGCTATAAAACATTAAATGACATGAATAAACCAATTTGTTATTCCCATACAAGTCTGAGACTTTTGAGGCAGATAATTTTTGTTTGGAGAACACCAACATGGCAAAGTGCTCTTCTAAGCTTGATATATAACTAAGTTTAACTTTTAAGGTACAATTTAGAATCCAGAGTATATAGTAACAATATTTATAGGTCCATAAGGGTTAACAAAATCAAAGGATAGCCTTAAATCTCATATATTTAGGAAACAGTGCTAATAATCAGAAAATGACTTAAAGTAAGCAGACATAAGACAGATCTTTAAATGACAGTGTGGCCCTTTTATGACCATGTACAAAAAGAAAACATTGGTTATCTTGTTAGTAAACTTACATAAACTTTCATTTTATAAACTTTGACATAGCACTTATAGTTCTCAGATGTATACGTATACCTAGTCACACATATATTGGCTGTCAATCATGTTGTTATAGCCTACAGCTGTTTATTTAATCAGTTACAAAGTAATTATTTAAGACTTGAAAACAAGCAAAAACCCTATTTATTTTTTAGATTTAGTTTCCCAAGTAATAAAATCTAACCAATATAAGTACAAAAAAAAAATTTTTTTTTTTTGGTACTAGAGATTGAACTCAGGGGCACTCGACCACTGAGCCACATCCCCAGCCCTATTTTGTGTTTTATGTAGAGACAGGGTCTCACTAAGTTGCTTAGCACCTCACCGTTGCTGGGGCTGGCTTTGAACTCGCGATTCTCCTGTCTCAGCCTCCCTAAGTGCTGGGATTACAGGCTTGCACCACCGTGCCTGGCTACAAGAAAATAATCTTGATAGGTAAGAGCAAACCAATGTTTTAGATTTTTTTATATCAGTACACTAAAGTTTAAATAACTGTGCTAATTAAAGCCAATTTAATCACAAATACAATATTTTTTTTTCCTAAGATTTACCTTCTGCAAACCTCTATGACTTACTTAGACATTTACAACTTGTTTACATCCTTTGTTTTGTTCTTTCATTTTGGACTTTAGCACAAGAATATTACTTTATCAGACAAAATACTTTCTCATTTAGAAACATTTTTTTACCTTTTAATTTTCCACACTAAAATATATTTCCATACTTATAACTTTCTTTTATCTCTTAGTTTTAGGCCCTTTCTTCTGGTGTAATGCTATCTTTGAACACCAGAGGCAGTGCCTTTTGGCACCTTCAACTTAGTGCCTGACTGTTCAGACTCCTTGTCTTATAACTGAATAAATGTCTATACATACGGAATTTTTAATATATTTTACCCCTGACAGACCAGCTTTAACTGTAAAACTGTATAATCATCCAGAAAACCATTTAAAGACCAGACAGTGACAGTGAAACATTTTTCTTTTAAACAGGCCCACACCTGTAGGTGGCCCATTTAGACAAGATCTCTTTTAAGAGACTACCTGTAAGATCAATGTAATATGGCCCACATCCTAAAGGGCTAGTAACAGATATGAAAAACATATAAACAAGAAAGGATCACCAAAATCAGGGCTGACAGGTGAGAACTTTTAAAACAGAAAAACTTGCACATACAAATTCTTTTCTTAGCTTAGACAGTGAAAGATACAGGACAGGTGGAGGCATGGGAGCCATTGCAGCTGGCTCAGGTGTTTTTTCCTTTTATCCTTTTATGTAGAACATACATAAAAGTAGAATCTTAACCCTTAATCATCTTGCTTTTAGTGAAGATCAGAAACAAAGCATTCTTAAATTTTTCATTGAGCAAAAATTTATGAAAACCACATTTATAATGTTTGTCCCATTTATGTTAAATCTCTTGAGTTACCCATAAAAACCAAGTTTAGTTAACATTTTAAGTCATCATTTTCTGTTGAAGGAAAATCCTAGAAGAAATGGTCATTGATTACATTTTAAACATTTTATAGAAAGCAATACCCTTCATTATTCAACATCTGGGAAAAACGTGTGGGGTAGTGATTTTAAAGACATCATTATTTTTATTTGTTTACACAATTTAAATCAAACTTTTGAATCGTGTGAATCAAAGGTATTTGAATCCATTTAAAAAAAAATTTTAGTTTATGAGCACTCTGTATGTTGGGTTTGATACACAAACACATGCAGACAAGACAATACACAAAACAAAAAGCAAAGGCCTTATATCTTTTTAGAACCTATTAGATTAAGAGTCAGTTCTTGTAAATTGGCCTCTGAGCAAAGCTGAGTGTAAAAAAAAATTCTATAGTTGGATAAAATAGATCTGATCAGAAATTTAAATTTAGGCACGCAGAATCAAAATCATGAGCTCAAAAATATAGAATTTAAAGAATCAAGAGTCCTAGAAAAAATGATACAGCTGTTAATTATTTCAATAAAGCAACATGAAAGAAGGAGAAAAAAGGGGGGAGAGGAAAAGAGAGAGAAACATGAAGTTGAATTAAACAGACTTTTTTTTCTTTAGTCTAAGGCCTACTATTGGGTCTTCCCTTTGCATTGGAATGCAAACTTCAGTGCAGTCTGGCCAGGGAAATTACTGCTTAGGGCTTTTTAATCCTTTTTTCCCCACTTGGTATTCAGGCCAGGTTTGGATATAGAAATTTATAAAGCATCTCCCATTACTTTTGAGGAATGAGGTTGTTATATTATGCTCCTTACTGAGACATGCCACTGTCTGTTGGGTTGGTCAGGGTTAAGAGAGGACATTTATCAGCTAGTTGTGCCCTTAAAATCTCTTCATAAGGGGAATATTTACCTGCTGCTTGGCCATTTATCACCCCTATAAGCTGGGGCCCCTAAGATGTGTTATTTGAGGTGACAGGGGCAGTGGAATTTGGGTCCTCTCCTTCCAGCAACTCAGTGTGTGGGATTTGGGAAGCTGGCTGCATCAAGGGGCAGGGTGTTTTTCCTTGGGGACCATCCACCTTCCAGTGTACCCATTGCTCACATTTAGGACAGGGCTTGGTGGGGTCTTGGGTTAGGGTAGGCTTTTGTCAAATGTCCAGTCCACCCACACTGGAAACAGGGCCCAGGAGATGTATTAGAGGATCTAGTGGAGCCATGAGCAGCAGTGGCTTTTTAGGCCTTTGGATAGCTGAGGCTATGAGATGATGTTTAATTTTAAAATGTTTTTTCCTTCTCCGGTTTGGCCTCATTTTTTTTTTATTGTTAAAGGCCTATAAGGCAGTATGCAGACATTGCTTCTGGTAAGCCTTGGCATCCTCATTGGGTCCCTAGGCAATTTCCTTTATTTTTTTCCAATTTATTTGGGTGTGAGTTTTTTTGTTTGTTTTTGTTTTTGACACTACCTCAAAGAGGCAAGTGACCATGTTGTAACCTGATAACCCTGGAGTCTAGAGGTTGGTTAGCAGTGGAGTTTTGGGGAGGGGAACTTAAAAGGGAAGGGGAGGCCTCAGGGAAGGCCTCAGGGGAGGCCATGGGACCCTGGAGTCTTTAGGGACGAAGTTCATTAGCTATCTCTGGGCTGTGAATGACAAAAAGGATTTTGAGTTTGTAGCTAGTTATTGCAAAGTAGTACAAGGTTGATGTAGGGAGGGAGGGGTTTGAGTGGAGGGGGAAAGCCTGCAGATATAAAAGTTCCAGGTACTTGCCATTTTGGGTGAAAATTTTCCAAAGCTTGCAGAATCTCTTTATCAAGAGTTCCATTTTTAGACCACGTATGCTGGCTATCTAATTTTTACTGTGGCCACATTTTAGTACTGAATCTAATGAGGCATTTAATTTTGAGACCAGTATGGGAATAGAGGGTTTTAAAATTGGCAGAGAGACAGCCCAAGGGGGTGTCCTCTGGGAATTGACTGAGTAGTTCCCATCTTTGGAGAGCCTTAACAGAGAAGGTGACAATGGAGGGAAAGGCATCCCTTGCACTTTTTTTTTTTTTTTGGTACTGGAGATTGAACACAGGGGCACTTGACCAGTGAGCCACATCCTCAGCCCTATTTTGTGTTTTATGTAGAGACAGGGTCTCACTGAGTTGCTTAGTGCCTCACCATTGCTGAGGCTGGCTTTGAACTCGCGATTCTCCTGTCTCAGCCTACCTAAGTGCTGGGATTACAGGCTTATGCCACTGTGCCCGGCTCCCTTGCACTCTTTATGCCACCAATGTGCTAGTCCTGGACTGGACTTCCCCATGAGTGGTTGGGGAAACGTTTTCCCCTCAATTCCAGTGGTAAGGGACAGGATCTGGTTAGCCTAAGGCCAGAGTCTCTGTCTAGCAGAGAGTCACAGGGTTCCAGTTAGCCTAAGGGCGGAGTCTCTGTTCAGCAGAGAGGGACAGGGTCCCAGTTAATGAAGGGGTCTTACCTCTCCGAAGAGATGAGAAGGCCGGTGGTGGATGCAGAAGCCAAAATGGCAAGTAGGTCCCTGATTTGTGAAGTTTGCTGAATGCTCAAGGGAAGGGAAGGTTGGGGATGGGAAGAAGTAGGCCTTCCTTAATGTCAACAGTGGGCTTGGTATAAATCCCTTTATTGTCCCCATGGCATGAAGCTTACTACTGTTCCTGGTCAGGGAACCAACCTGTTAGCACAAAACTTCACAGATCATCTCAGTCTTTATTCAGGAACAGGAGTATACCTACGGGGATGGACTCACTTTCCGGTTAGAAAATGAGCCACCAAACAAAGAAAGGGACTGGGCTTATATAGGTTATCCCGGGAGGTGGTCTGGTGAGCATATCAGTTCTCCCGGACACTCTGGAATTTGGGGTTTGTTTCATCAATCAATGAAATGGTCAGTTTTAGTGCTCAGGAATTTGAGCTCTTGGGTCAGGAGTCTTGTGTTCTGCAGGTCAGTGCCTGCCAGAGGTTATCACCCAGTGTGGCGAGACACCTCCTTCCTGCCTGTGATCAGCACCAGGAAAACATTTGTCTTGGGAGGTGAAAGCTGTCAGTTCATGGCTTTTGTTTTTTACTCCCTTTTTCTCAGGCCACATTATTTCGAGAACTTTTCATTTCCCATATTTATTAGTACCCAGCACCACACATAGGCACACAGAAGAAAGAAGTAATTTGAAGATCAGGAATAGGTGACTTTGAAACTTTTTTTTTTTTTGCAGTACCTTTTTTATTTTATTTTACTTTTTAAAATTTTGACAGAGGGTTTTGCTAAGCTGTTCTGGCTGGCCTCAAGTTTGTGATCCTCCTGCTCAACCTCCTGCATCACTGGGATTACAGCTGTGTACCACCATGCCCTGCTGAAGCAGATGTTTGAAGACAGATCATGAGCCTTCTGAGCAAGCAAGAGAGGGACATTCTTAGACAAGGAAAGTGCAAAGGCCAAGACAGATGCTAGGTGCTGTGTAGGGTAAAAGAAACCTTGGTATGGAATGCCTTGAGAAGTGTAAGGGGTGGGGAAGAGAGGCGAGTGAAATGAATCCCTACCTTGAACCCATGAGCAGACTGTTGTGTGCTCTGTAGATCAGTGATGCTGGTATTTAATCCCAGGCTTATTCCTGTGTACTATTCTCCTTTCCCCAAATGCCCAAACCTGGCTTCTCATTAAACTATTTAATATTGGTTGAACGTAGTGCTTCTCAAACTTTAACAAGCTCAAGAATCACCTGGAACCTGGAGAGGCTGGGGACATAGGTCAGGGGCAGGGTGTTTGCCTAGTACATGTGAGGCCATGGGTACAATTCCCAGTACCACAAAAAAAAAAAAAAAAAAAAAGAAATGAATAAATAAATAAATCACCTGGAGGTCTTGCTAAAAATGCAGATTCTGTTCCTTGGGACAGTGACTCTGCATTTCTAACAAATTCCCAGGTGATGCTGATGATGCTGGCCTAGGAACCATACTTTGAGAAGTTAGACTCTAAGGCAAAATGTAAACTGGCAGGCTCTCTGTAGCCTTGACTAGACATTCCAAAGGCAAAAGGAAACTACCCTCCTTTGGATTATTTGTGACACTGCTTTTCTCAGCAGGGTAGGTAATTGATTGTTGTCTAATAAAATCTTCAGTGATAAATGGCACCAGGCAGAAATGCCAAAACCACAGAGCTTCACTACACCCCCGCCCCCTACAAAAAAAAGCCCATCTTTGATACTGGTGTCTTCATTCTGCAAAACGTCTCTTTGAAATTTCTGCTTCCTCAGCTTTTATTGGCTTCCAGGGAAGTCTTACTCTTTTGGAGCAAATGGGAATCTGGAGGCCCAAGTGGGCTACGGGAGGTGCTAAGATAGCTCTCTCCCATCTCCCCTGGTCTGACTCTGCCAGGGTCCTCACCTCTGATCTGATTTCTACTGACCCTTGAGGTCCTGGAAGGCTGAGTTGAATAAAGTTTATTTTAATTCCAGATACTGAGTTTCTTTTAGCCAAATTCTGAATAGAAGCATAAAAACTTCTAGATCCATTTCTCGGCTCAGTTACCTCCAAGACAGAAACTTCTGGACCTATGTGTGAGATCAAATGAGACAAGGAAGCAGATCCCTTCAGTTTCTGGGCCTCATCGGCACCCTTGGCTGTTTTAAGAAAAAGGAGGAAGCCGGCTACGTCAAACCAAAAATCTCTGGCAACCGGGCTAGGCTGAAAAGAGTCTGCAGCATCGTGGATGGTGGTGCTGCAGACTGGGACTTGGCGAGAGGGACCTGAGCAGGAGCTGGGGTCCTATGTGTGCCAGTCTAGCCCTCTGGGCACACCTGTGAGCTTCTAACAATGGAGGAGTCCTTGGGACTAGAGGGGCAGTGGGACCAGGGCCACAATGCCACTGGAGGAGACTTTTCTCCCCAAACTAAGCTTTCTTCTCTTCCCTTGAAATTCCTTCCCCTGGGCTGTGCACTGGGGTGAGCCCTCCGGAGCCAGACCCCACTGAAGAGACACAGGCACCTGGGGTCAGTCTGTGCACGATCCAGGCATGGACAAGCACAGAGAGCTTGTAGATCTTCCGCCTCTCCACCTTCTGACAGCTCTACCTCCAAGCTCTGGCCCCCTTGGCTCCTTCCTTGCCTAGAATGGCTTCAGAGGCCTGGCTAGATTTCACTTTCTCCATGATGCCTATTTTCTCCTATTTAGTCTCCAAATTCATTAGTTCTTCCAGGCATGCCTGCATGCAGTCAGTCACCCCTGTTTATTGATCTCTGCCAGGCACCCTGTAGGACTCCCACATCCTCCTCCACTTCCTGCCCCTTAACATCTCTGTTTACATAAATCTGCAGAGGCTGATTGCTTCATCTGCCCCCTCAGTCTCTTCCCTGTCTCTCTCTTTTAAAATATTTTAATTGTAGATGGACACAATACCTTTATTTATTTTTATGTGGTGTGGAGGATCAAACCCAGTGCCTCACATGTGCTAGACAAGTACTCTACCACTGAATTACATCCCCTGCCCTTCCCTGTGTCTCTGAAAACAACCTGAGTGTTGGCCATCTCCCTCCCCGGGTGATAAGCAATATAGAACAAGGGGGAGACTCAGTGCTTCACAAAGATCTGAGTTTGAATCCTGACCCTTAACTACCACAGGTAAACTGGGTGGGTTAAGCCCTAGCAGCCTGTTTCCTCATTTGCAATTCAAAAATGAAAGAAAGAAAACACGTCTTCTAGAGTTAAGACTGAGATATCACATATCAAGTACTTGGCACAGAGTTCATATCCTTTTAGGTATTCCTATTCCTCGATCCCTCTCTGGCACGTAACTGGCCCTTTACAAATGCTTGGGATTGCCTCCTGAGGCTCTCTATTCTACTTGACCACTTCCCCCCCCCTTTTTTTTTTTTTTTGCCTAGGGCTACCTTGCTACTCCACCTCCAAGTTCACCTACTTGTGACATTAGCCTATTTTTTCTCCTTCAAAAGAAAAGTTTCAAACCTCCACTATGGAGGAGAGAACTGTATATCTCCAGTCAGTTTGGACCATCATCAGTCTGCTCTGTTGACCCCACCTTCTTCCACCACCCACCTTTTTTTAATCCCTGGAATATTTTAAAGCATATTCCAGTCATATCATTTTCCAGTGCGTATCTTTAACAAAGACGCTAAAGAACATAACCACAGCATGTTTTATCACAAATGAAGAATTCTTCATTTTGGGTGTCTAATACCCAGTCCATATTTTCATTTTCCAAATTGTCTCAAAAATGTCTTTTTCCTGTTGATCTGTTTGCATCAGGGTCACCAAGCATTTAAGTTCCTTCTGATTATAGGGTCTCTTAGATGTTTCTGCACCAGCCTCCTTTGCATGTTCTGTTTTCTGTGGAAATGACTTCCGATGAGGAAGTCATTACTTCCTGAAAAGTCCCTCCAGCTCACCTCCCAGAACCCTTCCCAGACAACATAAAAACAAGCATTTCCTTTTTTGGTCTTTTTTGGGGGTGTATAAATGATGAAAAGAGCCCCCTCCTTACAGCAGCTTTGAAATAAATGTATTCCTCTAACAATTTTCAAAATCTAAAAAGCATTCCAAGAGAAGCAGAAAGGCAGGATTTGCTTCAGTTCTGGTTTTACAAGGTAAAACTTTCTGGGAACTTTGTTCTTTTTAGAAAGACTTTTTTTTGCCCTCCCACCTGCTTTTCGAAATCCACCAACCACAATATTTACTCCATCCCCCCTTTTTCTCTCTCCCTTACACACTCCCCCTCTCTCTCTTTTTAGCAGCAACATACAAGTCGGCCATATTAGAGAGATGGAAATAAAGCTTCCTTAATGTTGTATATGTCTTTGAAGTACATCCGTGCATTTTCTTTTTTAGCATCTAACCATTCCTCCCTCGTAGTCCTTGGTCCCTCAAATCACCCTCTCCCATAGCCCACCCGCCTAACATCTCAGTCTCTGAAAATGCACAGGGATGCCTGGCTACCTCGCCCTGCCTTCAGTCTCACGGGGCTCAGTCTCTTTTTCACTTTGGGTAAGTTAGACCCACATCTGCATGCTCCTGAGGGTTCAGAAGTGCAGCTGCAGGTGGAGGAGGAGGGGGCAGGGGGCAGGAAGGAAGACCATGTTAGCGTTTCCCTCTGTGTCCTTGGGAAAGGAGGTGCTGGGGACTGGGGGGACGTTGCTGGGACTGCATAATGCTGGGACAACTTGGTCACAGAAATGTTGGGTCAGGGTATCTGAGTGTGGCTCAGGGATGAAAATTATCAAGGAAGGTGATTTATTTATTTATTTTAAATTTCCCTGAAGTGGACCGATGTGGGGGTAGGGCAGCGGTTAGGCTGATCTGCAGAGTCTCTTCCAGGAGTTTTTTTTTTTATTTTTATTTTTTTAGTTGCTGCGGATGTGGGGTCCTGGGACTTATGGCTTCTTCAAAAGGTTTCTTTTGTGAACCTTGATTTTTGGAATCTGGTGGACTTAAGAGTATAGGAGAGAGACTGTGAGGGAGAGCAAGAAGTGGAAAGTTGAGTGTGGGTCTGGCTTCCCGAAAATCTGCCCCACTGATTTGTTAGAATGTGTGTAGGAGTAGGTGGGAAGCAGGCTGGAGGAATGATCTCTGGTTTGGGAGAAATGCTGAAGCAGGCACTGGGGGGTGATGGAGGAGGCACTTTTGGCTTTGGCCACATAGAATGAGGAGGGGTCAGGTGAAGAGATTCAGGAAAAAGAGAGAGAAAAAGAAATGGACCCTATGGGCTAAGCAAGGGTGTGGCCCTTTGAAACCAGGCTTGGAACTGTCCAGCAGTCTCATGGACCGCCCTGTCAAATTGGTCCCGCATGTCAATTTCATATCGGACCATGCATAGACTTCCTAGTGGGCGGGTGGGCTAGTAAGTTAGCTGTAAACCTGCCTTGTAGATAGTTTCATTCTTGCTCCTAAACTTACTCGTTGCTGGTGCAGTGGCAGAGTCAAGTTCAAGGACCGTCATCAGTGGGAATGTTCCCCATCACCAAGTTTCTCTCTCTCTCTCTCTCTCTCTTTGTGTGATGGTAGTGGGCAGGAGTGCTAAACAGAGACATTCAGAGCCCCCGGCAGGACTGCATGATAAGGCCTATTAGCTTTGCTGAATTATTTTGGCATATTAACAACGGTACAGTTACATTGTGGAAGCTTAGAATTGGACTCAGGTTTGAAGCCAGCATAATTGTTCACTTAATGGCATGGGCAAGTTACTCAATCCCTTTGAGCTGCAGTTTTCTCATGGGAAAACTGGAGGGTCCCTCTGGCTGGATGTTAAGGATCTGGCACATAGCAGGGCCTCAATAATGGCTAACTTTCTAAGCACTTTTCATGAGCCCAGACACAGAGTGTCTTCTTTAAGTCTCACAGCAATTGTATGAGGTAGATATGATTATTATATTCATGTTATAGGGAGGAAATGAGCACAGAGAAGTGAAGTAACTTGCCCCAAAAGGTCACATGAGTAACATAAGGGGAGCTGAAATTTAAACTTTCTGGGGGTCTGACTTCTTAAGATGATGAGTACATCATCTTAAATGTTGGGCTTGACTGCCCCCAATGTTCAAGAAATGGTACTGCAAAACAAACAGACTAAAAGGGGGATTTGGGGTGTAGCCTGCATTTGAGGAGCCTGAGCTGGAGGAGAGGCACCTTCACTCAAGAGTTAGGGAGAGCTTCCTTCCAGGGGGAGGCAGCCTTGTAGAACTGTACCTCAGAGAAGAAAGTAAGCATTCAGCAAACAGGACAAGGAACCCTGGCTTAGGGGAAGGTGGACTCTGGGATGAAGAGATCTGGTGTAGGAGCTGTGAAGGGTTATGGGAGGAAGCTAAAGCTTCAACAATCCTGAGTGGGGAAGGATGCGGGAATGAAGACTTTGAACTTGAACTTGACTGGACCTGTGATGAGCCATGCCCCTGCACTCCAAGGCTGAGGGCCATGTGAACAACAGAACTGGTGGTTGTAGTAGCATGCATCACTAGGATGGAGGGATGTCACAAATATTGGTGGAGGGCACTGTATCAGGGCAGAGCTTGTAGGGATGATCATAGAGCTGGTGAAGAGGAGGGCAGACTGGGCAACTGGTACCCATAACAAAAGCACAAGAAGCTGGTTTTTTTTTTTTTTTTTTTTTTAGCTCAAAACATTCTGAATGATTGGGTTTCCTAGAGTTCTTCTCAAGATCCTTTACTCTGCAGTCACTGGCTTGATTACTAAAGTCTGTGCTGTGTTAGGGAGGCTCATAAAGTAAAATCTGATTTTCACTCAAGCCCACTGCATGTATCTGCTACTGGTGTTAGGGACCCAGATATAGAGGAGAAAAAGTCTTCCTTTTCATCAACAGAATTTTATCGAGTGCCTACTCTTCTGGGTGCCCAAGATGCCAGGGTGAACAAGAATCAGTTCCCTGGAGCTTCTTAAAGGCCATAGGCACATAAACAAATAACAGCTATGCAAAATTTTATGTGCTGTAATATCAGTAATAATGACAACAAAGCAGCCACCTTTTGTCAAGTGCTGTGTGCCAGGCACTGTACTGAGCTTTATTCAAGTGGGAGATCACTTAATCCTCAAAATGGCCCCAGGAGGTAGACCTTATCACACAGATGGTCCCTATATTACTGATGAGGAAACTGAGGTACTGGAAGGTTAACTATACTAAGATCAGGCAGGGGTACTAGAACCCTAGTCTTGACCACTATGCCATCCTGCCTTGCAGTTATGGGGAAGGGATAGGAACAGGCCTAAGGAGAGGATCAGAATACTAGGGAAGCTGTCACTCAGGCTATGCCTTATGAGCTGTCAACCGAGGGATGCGTGGGTGAGCCCCAGAGACACAGTGAATGAGCTTCCCAGCCTGAAGCAAGAACATGGGACAGGGCCTGGAGGGGGGAAATAAGGTGGTGGCTTCAAGAAAAATCAGAACTCCGGGGTCACTGTAGTAAAAGATGCATGGAAGGACACAAGCTGGCAGAAGAGGCTGGGACGTAGGTTGGTCCCAGATGGCAAAGGGCTTGGAAGCCATGAGCACAGGAGCCTGGTCAGTCCTGAAGGCAGCAGGGAGCTATGGAAGGTTTGGAAATGAGGAAGGATGAGGACAGTTGATCCTGGCTGTATGGGGAATGGACAGAGCTGGGAGGGGAGAGCTGGGTAGGGAGAGTCTGAATGGTGAGGAGGTGGGGCTGGATGTCACACCCACCTGGGAGGCAGGGGCTGCCCCAGGAGGCAATTTTTTGTTTACTGTTTTTTGTTTGAAGTCTGAGAATAAAATAAATGTACATCATAGGTTGTTAAAGGGTGGGAAAGAGGAGTGAAGAGAATTCACTTTCAGTCTCTGCAAGAGATAGTATTTGGCAGATGAGAAAATTTTCAGGGTGTCAGCAAGATGGGCCAGTTAGAATAGTGGATGACAAGTGGCCTGTGGGGGTCAGATATAACTTGGAGAGGGCGTGCCCATCACTGGGATGTTTTGGAGATAAGATCAAAAGCCACATTCTTACTGCATGCCTGCTGATCAGTATTTCCTTTACGTGGGTGGGAGATGAGGAAACCCAGGAAGACTCTGGACTCCTCTTGCGGGGAGGTTGCTTTAAGTAGGTTCATTCCTTTCCAGTGAAGCTGCCTGGAGCTGGGGCTGGACCCTACCACGTAGACATCAGAGGACCTGGAATGACAATCACATCCCCACCCAGCTGGGACCCCTCAACACTAGAGCCAGGCCACATAAATTAAAACTTTTAACTTAGACATTTATAGCCGTGAACTTGGACTATTCGCTTAACTTCTTTGTGCTCCTTTTCCTCATCTGGAAAATGAGGTGAGGACAGGAGATATTCACAGAATGCTAAAACATCATCTGGCACCGTGACACGTTTTTGGTGTCTGTGTTTATTACAGAGGCCTCTCTGTGGGCCTAGATGAGCTACTTCCAGAAGCAGCAGAATTAATCCTGAGACCAGGATTTTGCTCACAGCTCTGATCTCCGGCAATAGTTTCCCGATCTATAATAGGTCTTGGCCTGGTGGGAGGCCCAGGCCCGGAACTAGGGAGCCCGGTGCGGTTCTGGTGAGGCCTCAGGCAGCATTTTGGATGAGCAGTCAAGAACTGTAATTGTGGCCTCGGCTTGTCCCTATTCTCTGTGTCTCTTCTGTGACCCGTTTTTTCTCACAGGTAAAACCATGGTGTTAGATCTCCAACCCCTCAGGTTCCCCCATCTCTCGATTCCTCGGGTTTGGTGACTCCCACCCACCTTCTCTCTGCAGGTGGGACTTGACGTTTGACCTCTGTGACCGCTAGAGGGCACTGCGTCTCGCTTGCTGCCTCCTGGCGCAGGGAGGGTGGAGCAAAGAGCCCGCAATGCACCTCTCTCTGCCCCCTGCTGTTAGCCAGAAAAGGCGTCTCTCCCCACAGCTCTGTCCTCTCCTGCAGCAGAGTGCCAGCTCCCTCAGGACGCGGGACCTGTCCCGTGGGGTTCAAGTTTGAACCCTGCATGTTGCTTGGGGCATCTGAGGTGGGGCAGAGGAACAAGGAGGGTGGAACCCACAGGGCCAGCCTGGCTTCACAAAGCATTTTCTTTTTTTTTGGGTGTAGATCCTGGGAAAGTGGCAGGGTAGGGGCTAGAGAAGCAGGGCATTCCTGGGACAGAAGGTGAACTCAGGACAAGCCACATCAGTGCCTTCCCTCAGATTTCTCAGGCTCTGCAGAGTGGGGGTGGTGTTGATATCTCCTGTACACCCCCTCCTTGCCTGGCACATCCATTCAAAATGGCTTTGAAAATGCAGGAGATGGAAACTGGGCTTTTCTCCTCCTGATAGGGGCCTACTCAGCCCCTCTAGTTGGTACTCCCCTCATGAGCCCTTAAATGCACACCTGGAGTTCTTGGCCCTTCAGGTGAGGTTTGAGAGGCTATGTCCCCATCCAGGGCTTGGTGGAGACCTCCAGGGCCAGCAGTTCAGAGCATTTCCTGTCCTTAAGTCCTGTGTCTTGCCCTGGTCTCTCACCCATGCCGATGGGCTGAGCGGAAGAATGCTGTGACTGGGGCTGCTGCCTTCAGCGTGAGGCCCAGCAGCTTTGTGCAATAAAACCGAAAACTAGAGGCTTTGCAGTCTGTGTCTTTTGCCAGATCTAGGGGAATTCCAAGGGACTGGCTTGAGGGGTCAGTCTCCAAAGTACCCTCATGTCTGGAGGTTCCCTGCTGCCCCTTCTCTGAAGCCCTTGCTATTCCTGCCACAGAACTAAGGAGGATTTAGGATAATAAAAGCCACTTTTGCTGAATACTTAAGGCTTACTTTAGTTATCATAACAAGTGTTTTACTGAGAAGGAAGTGGAGGGTTAGAGAGGTGAGGGGCTTCCTGCATTCTACCAGCTGATGGAGGCCTGAACTGGGATTAGACCAAGTTTAATCCGGTCCCTTTGTCCATCACCAAATCCACTGCTATTATTTTCATGGCACCCTAGCTCCCTCCTGCTCCGCCTCAAGCTCTTTAGTGTTTTCCTATTATGCTCAGAAGAATGCCCAACTCCGTGTTCTGGCCCTCTGTGGCCTGGTGCCTCCTTCACTCCCTGACCTCAGATCTTGTCATTAGCCCCCCTAGGTCACTCTGCTTGTTCTGCCTCAGGTGTGTGAAGGTCATTCCAGCCACAGAAACTTTGCCCTTGATGTTTCCCTTGCCTTGGAGCTCCACTCCCTCAAGACATAAGAAGCTCGCCCCCTCACTTGAGTTAGGCGCTACCTGGATGTCCTCCTCTCAGGGAACGCTCCCCCAAACACCCAGAATGAAACAGCTCCCTGTCCATCACTTTACTCTGTAAGGCTACTGCCATGTAGCACTCCCTACAGTCACATCCATATTCTTTTCCTTGTGACTGTCTGTCCCCCTCATCAGAATACAAGCTCCATGATGTAGTGACTCTGCCCCATGGTAATCCCCAGGGCCTAGACTAAGTGCTTGGCACATAGTAGATGATTTCTAAATATCTAATAAGCCAGGCGTGGTGGTGCATGCCTGTAATCCCAGTGGCTCAGGAGGCTGAGGCAGGAGGATCGCAAATTCAAAGCCAGCCTCAGCAACTTAGCAAGACTCTAAGCAATTCAGTGAGACTCTGTTTCCAAGTAAAATACAAAAAAAGGAATGGGGATATGGCTCAGTAGTTAAGCACCCCTGGGTCCAATTCCCAGTACCAAAAACAAATGAATAAATAAATAAAAAATTTTTTTAAAATTAAAAATATCTAATAAATGAGTGAATGAATGATGCTGAACATTACTGTTGTTGTTGTTGTTATTATTATTATTATTATTTTGGCGGTGCTGAGAGTGGAACCCAGGGCCTCACTAGGCAAGCACTCTACCAGTGAGTTACATCTCCAGCCCTATTAATATTAGGTTAATCATTTGGGATGAGGATTTGACAATATTGGCAGTTAAGGCCAAGGCTTGGGTGAGGCATTGTGTCTGGGACACAACTTTGGTTTTTTTTTTGGTACCAGGGATTGAACTCAGGGGTACTCGACCACTGAGCCACATCCCCAGCCCTATTTTGTGTTTTATGTAGAGACAGGGTCTCACTGAGTTGCTTAGCGCCTCCCCGTTGCTGAGGCTGGCTTTGAACTCAGAATTCTCCTGTCTCAGCCTCCCTAAGTGCTGGGATTACAAGTGTGAGCCACCGCGCCCAGCTTGGGACACAACTTTTATGGAAGTATTTCTGTGACTCTGAAAGCAGAAGCCTCCTTAAATGTCATGTCTTATGCACCTCACTTGCTTTACCAGCTTGAGTGAGAGGGACTTTTCTCAGCTGTGACACTCCGACTCCCTGTCTCCGGGTCTGAGTCTGGTGCCTCTTACAGGACTGCACAGAACCTGTGATTCCCACCCCAACACCTGTCAGCCTCTATCAGCTCTTGGCTGTGGGGTTTCCAGGCCTGATTTCTCATCTCCATAGGCTGATCAACTGGTCCTTGGAATGGTGCCTCTTCTTCTGGGGCACTTCTCCCCTCCCACCGCTCCTTTGCTCTCTTTTCTGCCTGTCAGCCTGGGGAACATGAGGTGGCTGGGCTGGGCTGGGCTGGGATGCTGCCTTGCACTGTCCCTGGGCAGTGGAGAGCAAGCAAGGCCTTCTGAATCTCCATGGATCCTCAGTCGCCTGCCCCATAGAGGGCACTGCAGCCTTGGATGAAAGGGTTTTGGCCCATAAAGTTGATTGAAAGTGGTGAAGAAGGGAGAAGCTGAGGCAAGCACAGTGAAGTCCCTTGTTTGGGTGGCAAATGGCACCAAACAGACTGGGGCGGGTGGAAGGGTTACCTCACCTCTTCTACTTCCCCACTGGCTGCAGAAGGCTTGCCCTTCTCCTGGGCCTGTCAGCCAGAATCCTCATCAGCTTGGGGCTTTTTCTTCAGTGCCACCAGGGCAGAGCATGGAAGTCACAGTCCCTACCACCCTGAATATTCTCAATGGATCTGATGCCCGCCTGTCCTGCACCTTCAACTCCTGCTACACCGTGAACCACAAACAATTCTCCCTGAATTGGACCTACCAGGAGTGTAATAACTGCTCTGAGGAGATGGTGAGTCCCTGGGGTGGGGAGGGGTGGGGGAAGCAGGAGCCTTGCAGCATGAAGCTCACCTTTCCCACCACCTGCCCCAGCAGGGGCACTGGACCCAGAGGACCTGGGTGGGCTGCCTGCTCCAGAGGGCTTTGACTTGAGGCATGTTGCCACACCTGCGTGGCCTTTCTGGGGGTAACTTCTTCTCTACCTAAGTGATAGGGTGCATGGGAGGAGGGCACATTCCCACTGTCCTTGTAGTTCCTTGCTTGTGCAGCCGCCCATCCTGTCCCCTGTCCCACTCCTCAGTTCCTCCAGTTCCGTATGAAGATCATTAACCTGAAGCTAGAGAGGTTCCGAGACCGTGTGGAGTTCTCGGGGAACCCCAGCAAATATGATGTGTCAGTGACACTGAAAAATGTGCAACTCGAGGATGAGGGCATCTACAACTGCTATGTCATGAACCCACCTGACCGCCACCGCGGCCATGGCAAGATTCAGCTGCGGGTCCTCCTGGAAGGTGAGGGGTGGGAGCCAGGCTGCTGTGGGGGCCCTTGACCTTTCTCTGCAGTATTAATTCAGGGCACTGTGGGGAGACCTTGCAAGGGGTGGAAGCCATCTATTTTCTTCCTCTGGTCCCCAAGGGAACAGGTGTCAAGAGAGTCTCTAAAATGGTGCAGATCATGATCACCACCTTAATGATCTGACATCTTTGGGTTATTGAGCACTTACTGTATTCCAGTCACAGGGCTGAACTCTGATTTATGCTTTATCTCATTTGTCCTCATGAAAACCTCCTGGGGGAGGGAGTGTTATTATCCCCATTTTACAGATGTGGACACCAGGGCAAGAAAGGATAAATTAACCTGAGATCATACAATTTATAAGTCATATATTTAGGACTCAATTTTGGGTCAGTTTGATCTTGAAGTCCACTCTCTTAAGTAAGAGTTGCCCCCTCTGAGGGCTTTTTGGTGACCTGGGATTTGGTGTTGTTCTTAGAGGTCAGTTGCCTCGAGTGATTTTTGGCTTGAACTAAATTCTTGTGCAGAGAGGAGTAAAGTCAGGACCCCCACAACACACACAGGCCAGGAGAGCTGGGCTGGCTGGGGCCCCCTTTTCCAGCCCCAGCTGAGTGGATCTGTTTCCTTTTCCTCTCCAGAGCCTCCAGAGCGGGACTCCACGGTCGCGGTGATTGTGGGGGCCTCAGTGGGGGGCTTCCTGGCCGTGGTCATCTTAGTGCTGATGGTGGTCAAGTGCGTGAGGAGGAAAAAGGAGCAGAAACTAAGCACGGATGACCTGAAGACCGAGGAGGACGGCAAGACGGATGGGGAGGGCAACGCGGACGATGGCGCCAAGTAACGGGCAGCCGGCCCTGCAGCCCCTCCCTGTGTCCTGTCTCCTCCCACTCTCTGCCCTGTACAGCGTGACCCTGCCTGCCCTCTTGGTGTGCTTCTCTTGAGCAGGACCCCAGGGCGGACCTGGGGCCTCCTGAACCCCTCACTTTGTACCCCAACACCCTGCACCAGGAGTGACCCACCTCTCTTCCATCTGAGAACCTGCCATGGCATCTGGGATGTGTGGGCCCTGGGGAGAGGACAGAAGGGGCTCCAACCTGCCAGTCTCTGAGAGGAGGCAGGAGGCCTGGGGTCCCACAGAGGATAGGGGAGGTGGGCAGTGATGGTGCAGCCTGGGGCTTGGTCTGGCAATGGCTTCAGAGAGGACCTGGGGGGAGGGCAGGCTCTCCTGTGTGGCCTTGAAAGAAGGCTTGGGCTGTGGCCTTGTTGTGCTCCTGGCCCAGAGCAACCTGTCAGGCTGGGGGTGAGAATGGAGTCCTGTCATGTGGGGGAGCATGTGACAGGGATGATTGTGCATTTCTGAAGGAAAGCAGGGCTGGACAAACCTGGACTCAGACTTGGCCCAGGGAGCTCTGTGCTGGCCCTTATTTCCATCGCTAGCTGCTTCCCCAGGAGGCTCGTGGTTTGCTGTTGGCTACTGATCCCGTGGGGATGTTGGTGAGGACAGTACTGGAAAAGCAGCTCCAGGCAGGGAGCTCCACCCTAGGTACCCACCAAGGTTGGCTGAGGGACTGAAGGGGTGGGATTCCATCGTGAATGGGGTTGGCAGCACAATGCCTGCTCCAAAAGGGCCACTGCCCTTCCCCGAGCCACAAGTAGCCGCCGAGGCTCAGAATCAAAGAGGTGGTATGCACAGGAGGGCAGCTTCCTCCAGGGCTTTGGGCTGGATTTTTCCAGTTGTTCCCAGTAGGATTTCCATCTAGCTTTTGGCAAGAGGAAGGAAGGGAAGACTAGAAGGATGTGTGAGGGGAGGCCATGGAACTGCAGAGCCTTGTGTCCTGCCTGGTCCATCTGGAGCCCTGTTACCTGCTCCCTAGTCCCAGCAGCTCCTTTTGTGGGAAAGAAAGTAGCATTAGTGGGAAGCCAACTTTCACTGCCATTTACTCACCTTAAAAAGGAATGGTTTAGGCCTGGAGAGAGGGAGAAAGCCAGGGACAGGAACTGCTGACTCAGAGAATATGACCTTGGAAGACCCTCAGAGGTCAACTAACCAAGTCCCTCATATGGGGAAACTGAGGTTTCAAGTGACAGAAACCGAGGGTCCTGCCCACTTCTCTAGCTCCTTTGTTTCTAGTTTGAGTCAACACAGCCATAGTTTTCCTGGAGAGGGAGCCTCTGGGGCCTGGTAGCGGGCAGGGGCATTCAGCCCTGCTCCTCTCCCAGGAACTCAGCCTGCCCTGCTCAGGGAGTTAGGTGTCCAGGGCAGGGAATGAGTCTGGGAAAAGCGGGTGGAGACAGCATCATGACAGTCTCAGGGACCAATCCCTGCCTCTGCCCATGAGATGACCAATTTGGGGAGAGAGCAATAGCATGTGGGAGACTGAGCTTAATTCACTTCAACAACCATTTATTGAGCATCTGCTCTGTGCCAGGCATCATGCTGGGTGCCAGGGGCACACACAAAGCCATAACAGAGTTGGGGACTGCCAGGTCAGTGTTGTAGGACCAAGATTAATTTTTTGGTGCATCTACTTTCACCTCTGTAGCCACTTCTTCCAGAACTAGAGTTAGAGGAGAAGGAAGGGATTCGAGAATCTGGGCCTTGGGAAGGTACAACTGGGACAAGAGCACAGAGGCCGGGGAGGGTGGGCACAGGATGAGGGACAGGCAAATAGCCAGAGAACTCCCAGGTGAGTCCAGCCCTTCTGGAAATTCTCAACTCATTAGCTTAGTACCTAACTGCCAATCAACACACTGCCAATGAGGGTGAGCCACACCACCAGGATGCCTGGAGCAGGTGATGCTGCCCATCCTTCAAGCCACCCAGCTGGGAGTGGAAAGGTGGGTGGTGGGCACCTCAGACAACTGAGAACAAGGGTGGTGGAATATACTTCTGCAGCTTGCAGATATCATTTTTTGGTCATCTAGTACATGTCCCCCTGTCCTAGGATGTGAGGATCTGCTCTGATGCTGGGAACTTTTCTTTTTCCAGGACTCATAACATTTAAGTGGACGGTTTGCAAGATTTTCTAGGTTCATTTAAAAAAGTCCTAACTCTCCTTTAAAAAGCCCAAGACTCCTGGAGTCTTTTCCTTCTTTTCCCTGACAGAGTGGGGCCCAGGGAAAGCAATACCTGTCCCTGGGCCCAGAGGCCTAAGCAGGTGGGCCTGGGTCAGGAGCCATCTCTGTCCCAGGTGCTGCCTTCACACGCACTTTCTTCTTGAGACTCTTAGACCTTCCTCTGGGGGTCTCTGAGCTGCCTCCCCCAGGGCAGTGAGGTTGGGAGCAAATTGGGGCTTCTGTGAGTCGAGGTGGGACACGGGTGAGATGTTTCCACAGCAGCCGTCGCTCTGCCCTGCTTCCTAGCTTAGGCCAGCAGGCTGATCTGCTTCCTGCAGTGTGGAGCGCAGGCTCCACTTCTGGCTGCATGTTCCCACCACTGCGCTCTGCTGGTTTCAGTCTGCGGGCTTCTCAGCCGCCCCTGCCTCTCCTGCTCTCTCACACCTCCCCCCATCTGTCTCTTCCTCCTAATTAAGGGCCACTGCAAAGAGATGGGCTGCCTAACTCATGGGATTTAGCTTATAAGAACAAAGCACAATTTTTCAGGACTGAAATGCCTCGAGGTGCCTTGGAACTGGCTTTGGAAATAGCTATCTGCCCCTCTAGCTATGGACTCATCACAGTTATTCCCAATTTATAAGAAGGAAAAAGTTGATTGGATCCATATTTCTCTCTGTGAGTCTCCTTGGAGATGTTGGGCTGGTAAATATTGACAAGGTTAGGTTAAGCAAATTAATAACTGGAAATACTGGTCAGGTCCAAAAATATAGTCCCAGGTCATAGGAAATCGGAACGGGTGATGAATCAAGAAAACTTCCTTCCTACTTGTATCTTAAGGATAGACAGCCTGTGTCCTTTGCTGTGCCTCTTGCTGATGTCTTCCTTTACTGAAGCTTGCTGATGCATTTGTACATAGCCTCTCTGTATAGGTATAGATATATTATATATACAAATATAAAACATCTCACTACACCCACCCCAAAAGTTACATTGTGGGGAAAGGGTGTAATCACTTCTCAATGTTTTGAGTTGATTCACCAAAGGCAAATTATGGAATGTTCTTATTGCTTTTTGTGCACTTGGAGGGGGAAACCTGGCTGCATAAGCAGTATTTATGTATCTTGAGGGTTTACGTGCTGTGTGGTGGTTGGGAGAGGAGAGAAATCTAAAGGTCCTCTGGGACCCATCTGCAGGGATGTTTCTGCTTCTGCGAGCAGACTGAGTTTCTTTGGCAGTTTGACTGATTGCTTGGATCTGTTGGCTACAATAAACACACTGTCTCCCCTGAACATTTCTTGAGTATAGCTTTTTTTCAGGGGTGCAGAGTGGGGTAGGTTGAGCCTTTGCCAGGCTCCTGGCAGGGAACCCGATGAGGAGCCTGATGCTTTCTCCCTGGTCATCTCATTGGCGCTGCCAGATCTGCATCGGAGGACCTCAAAGCTTTTGCCTTACAAGGATGTCAATCTACTTCCCTGTTCTCTACAGATGTTTCAGCCCTTTGGATTTCCAGAATCCTGGAGGATTCTGCCCAGCCTGGGAAGTACCTTGGAACGGGGTGGCTGAGCTGCCACTTCTGGGAGGGCTCTCAATTATTTCTGAGTCACCCCTTAAATGCACAAAGCTAACTGTTCCATGGATGTTGCCTGTTCTTTCCATAGACAGATGGGCCAACCTTTCTGCTTCCTATTTCTCAACAGTGCCCGACTAGGCAGACAGCTCTTATGCCTGCTCTGGACTTGCAAAATAGATGACAGCTGGTCAGAGTCTGCCCTCGTGCAACTTCCCGGGGAGGGTGGCTGATGGGACCAGTCAGGTTGCTCCTGTTCCATCTACATATGCACAGCTATATCCTATTTACATAGTGCTGAGTCAGCCTTAAGAAGTTCAAGACCAAAGCCAGCCTTCTGGCTAGGGGCTCCACTATCCCAGAGCTCACCATTAAGACCCTTCTGGGTCTTAGTCTCTTGCACATTTCTCTCTCTTCTTTCTCTTGTGCGTGCACACACACACACACACACACACACACGCGCGCCTTGATGGATAAGAAAATTTTCAACTTACTAAAAAGCAAGGAAATACCTACTTTTCTCCTGTCTTCCATTTCTGTTTGTTCCCTGGTGACCCAGAGACCCTGGTAACCCAGTGGTTAGTGGTCAGGAATACTCCAGGAGTCTCGGCACTGGTAGCTCTAACACCTGCAATGACTACAGCTGCTCCCTCAGCAAGATGACAGAAAGGAAGTGGCAGCATCCAACAAAGGCAGCTGGTGCCCAACAGAACCAAAGGACCAGGCTGTAGGAGGATATCTGTTCTCTGGAACCCCAAATCCTTCCAAGGGTAGGTGGTCAGGGAGGGTGCTTCTCTACCTAACAGGTAGAGAAATTGAATCAAGAGACATAAACACAGCAGAGGAGGTACCAGGCAGTGTCTGGTTCCTTTTTGGGTGGACACAGGTCCCCAGTATTCAGCCAGGCCAACAGCAACTTACTCATTGGGCTTTTCTCCAGGAGCACTTGGGGAACCTGGCTGGGCCTGGCTTCTGGGAGTTGGATTTGGCTCAGACACCTCCCCTAAAATGACGTTCTTTGGCCTGCTTGGGGCTGGGTGAGGTGGTTTTGTTTTATTTTGTTTTTGCTTTTTTGCAGTACTGGGGTTCAAACCCAGGGACTCATGAATGCTAGACAAGTGCTCCACCATTGAGCACTTTTTTTTTTTTTTCCTTTTGGTACCAGAGACTGAACCCAGGAGCATTTAACCATTGAGCACATTCCCAGCTCTTTTTTTTTTTTTTTTTTTTTTTTTCAGACAGGGTCTTGCGAAGTTGCTTAGGGCCTCACTAAGTTCTGAGGCTGGCTTTTTTTTTTTTTTTTGGTACCAGGGATTGAACCCAGAGGCACTTAACCACTGAGCAACATCCTCAGCCCTTTTTAATATTTCATTTAGAGACAGGGTCTCACTGACTTGCTTAGGGTCTCGCTAAGTTGCTGAGGCAGGCTTTGAACTTGTGATCTTCCTGCCTCAGCCTCCCGAGCCACTGGGATAGCTACATAGTTTTCATTGCAATGAGCTGCCTTGTTGGGGAAGGACTAGCTCTCACCCTGGTGCTCAGAATTGGTCACCTGCTTCCTGTGTCCCTGACTTAAGAAGGAGGTATAATCCCCACTCCTTCATCATCCCAATGGGATAGCCAGAGTGGGGTAGGAATCTGGGGAAAAGGAATGGAGAAAGAAAGTAGATATTCACAACATCAGAGATGGGAGGGCCCCAGGGAATATTCTAGGTCCCTCGCTGCCCTGAAGGGGAAACTGAGGACTGTAATTTATTTAAAGCCACATGTGGCATCCAGCACAAAACTGGGATCTTGCAGCAGGCTCCCAATCTGCTGTTCTTCCACAGCCCACATGTGGGACTGAGCCAAGCACTTGGCACAACACCACAACACAGAGTCCAGTGTTGCCCTGCCCCTCACCTGCTGGCCTGAGTTAATCTACAAGATGCACACACTGATGCTTCTCAGAGACTCCAGGTGGCTTGTCCTCCACCCTTCCTATAGACTCTCTCCCTGAAGCCCTGCTGATGTGCAGGGTGCCAATCCCTTCTTGGGAAAGGCTCTGGTCACCTAGTTAGTGGATGCGAGTTCTGGAGGGTCTAGGGGAAGAACCCCCAGCTGAGACTCACATCTTGATATCCTGACATGGCACATAGATCTGGTGGGAGGTCAATTGGGTCTGGCTTAGGACTCCAATCTCCTGCAGGACTGAGAAGACCTTAGAAAAGAGGGAGAGTCCCTGGGGGTGGAGGTGCTGGGAACAGATGAACAGGGAGTAGGAGAATAGATGAACTGGAGGTGAGAGAGTGAGCAGCCTGAGGACGCAGCCTCTCCTCTCCTCTCCTCTCCTTTCTCCTCTCCTCTCCACTCTTTTCCTCTCCTCTCCTTTCCTTTCCACTCCTGTCCTCTCGTCCTCCCATCCCCCTCCTCCTTTTTGGTATCAGAGATTGAACCCAGGGGCACTTTACCACTCAGCCAGCTCTTTTTCAAAATTTTATTTGGAGACAGGATTTTGCTGAGTTGCCTAGAACCTTGCTAAGTTGCTGGGGCTGGCTTTGAACTCATGATCCTCTTAGACTCCTGAGCCTCTGGGATAATGGGTGTGTGCCTCCGTGCCTGGCCAGCTTTTCCTTTTCTCTGGCAGTCATGACCTTGAAAGTCCAGGAGGTGCCGGTGAACAGGGCAAGTGCACACTGGACACTCAGCTTGGCTACTTGGGATCCCATGGGAGGGGCTTTCCTTTACAGTTCGGGCAAAGTCACCTTTATTCCAACCACAGCTGCCTCTGCTTCTCCACTGGGACAAATTCCCCATTAACAGGTGGCAAAGGGACAAGGAATGTTTGCCTCCACAGATCAAGCCCTTCCTGTGGGCAAGTGAGAAGGGGGAGGTAGTGTTCCGCCAGGAGGGGAAGTGTGTAGCAGAGCTGCCAGGACAGTGGCTTGGCTGTGGCCACAGTGGAGGAGGATTAGACTTGTCTCATTCTGCCCCAGGGCAAAACATTAGGACTGGCTGCAGAGGCAGGTATTGATCCAATGTAAGTTGGAGCTGTGTGGAGTGTTGAGTTTCTCAAGGTAACGAGATCCCCATCCCGGAAGGTATTTAAACATAACTCAAGGGTGTTGTTGAGAAGATTCATTTATCACAGCGTACTTTTAGATGGCCTTTAAGATTACTGACAATGGCCCTCAGCAGCCCTTATTTTAGCACACGAATGAAAGAAGCAAGATTAACTCTTGGTTGCCTGAAGACATATATGCCTTCTTGCTCAGTCCTGGTCTCCCTCCGGCCACTTCTGTACCCTTGGACATCTTTACCTAATTCTTCTTTACCTGATCTATCAATGGTGGGGTGGGACATGTTGGCAAACCACTCTATAGAGTGAGAAATAGACTGGGAGAGGGTAGGAAATTTGAAGCCAGTGCCCTTGGGGAGCTTCTTTCTAAAGATCAGGCCCAGTTTGTCTTGCCTTCCTTGGCCACCAGTTAGAAAAGATTCCCCTGTCCTTCCAGGCAAGACTGGATACAAAAGATAAAAGTCCACTCTGCCACCTCCTCCCTGAGCCCTCTCAGCTCTGCCAGTGTGCCACTCCCGGCCCCCTTAGCATGCTCACAGTAGCCTGTGCCCCACAGGAGCTGACCCTTTGGGAAGAGCCAGAGAGCTGGTGCTCTGGCTAGCACAGAGCTGGGTATTATATGTCCATTAGCTTACGGAATCCTCAGGGCAACCCCCAAACACATGTTTCTTTCTCATTTTCACAGTTGGGGAAACTCAAGTCTGCTCTTCTGGACTAAGCAGATTGATAACCAAGGTGACCTGGTGAGGCAACTGAAGAGCCAGATTCAAACCTAGGGCCCATGTGAGGCCAAAGCCTCATATGACACCATGAGAAAGGACCGTGGCCTGACTCCCTGCACTCCAAAGACTTAGGCGTGGATGGGGGCAGGCTGATTGAACCAACTTCAAAATGATCAAGGACCGCAACAAAGGGTAAAAGAATCTGGGAGCAGAAGCAAAGCTTTCCTAGTGCGTCTCTAATATCTCACCCCTACGTAGCCTGGCCCTTCGACCCTGTGGCTCTGTGCGGACTGCTGTGGCCTGTGCTGCTCTTCTCATGGTTTCTGGCTCCTCTCCCTTACTAAAAGCCTGTGAATCCTCTTCTTCACCTCTGGCCGGTTCTTTCCTGTCCCTACCCCTCCTCCTCAGCATGAGTCACACTCCAACTTCTTGAAGTTGCCTTTTAGCCCAGGAAGACTCCCCACTGCTCTTACAGCCCCTCTCCCTCCCTGTCAGGTTCCCCCTCTCCCTATTCTCTTCCCCCACCTCTCCTAGTCCACCCTCACTTTGTAAGACCCCCTGCTCCCATACTGAAATGTTCAGAAGGGACAAATGGACCAGAACATTTTGGCAGTCCTGCCTGGTACTCCATACCATCTTGTGCTTCTGTCTCAGGTGCCCTTTCAGGGGCAGGACCAGGTCTCTAGGGTTCTAGGAGGACAACTGGCTATTCAGCTGACACGGCAGTTCCATGGTCAGCAGGCTGCAATGAATGACAAACATTTCCAATGCCTTCATCGCCCAGCCCTTCTGAGCCCCCTCCTCCATTGATGAGAGGGCAGGGGGACATGGTGACCCATACAGCAGAGCAGTAAAAACAGCTCTAGGGTGCTGAGTAGAGTGACCGAGAGACGTGAACTGGGGATTCATACCCCACCCCAATGTGGCCCATAATAAAGAGATGCCCGGGACTCACCCTATGTCTGAGCTGCAGCCAGGGAAGCATATGCCTGCTCCTGGAAGTGGGCACACACCTCTCCAGCTTGGGACTGTCCGGTGAGCATCTCTGTGGTTGGGCTATTTCAGCTCCCTCCTCCCTCTGCTCTCTTCCTTCCAATGAGCTCATCTGTCTGGGGCTCCCCATCCCCCTTTGAAAGGATGTTTGGACAGAACCTGGCAGAAAGCAGAAAGAGGAAGGGAGGGATGGAAGAGGTGGCTGCCTACCTGTCTGTGCCCAGAGCCCTTAGAAAGTTAATCTAGGTGAGAAGAAGAGAAGGAGTCGCCCTGGAAGGAGGGTTCGGAAAGAGTTTATGTTTACACCAACTTCTCCATGCCAGAGGGACTCTGGGGAGCCAGGGCTGAGGCTGAGGTGGCCATGCAGTGTTCCTTACCAGACTGCTAAGCCACGTGCCTGCGGCTTGGTTTGGTGCATGCTGTCCTGTTAACCCCCTCAGCACCTGCCAAACTTTAGAAATTTTGAGACTATGGCTGGGGGTCAGTGGGCACTCTAAGCTGGATCAGGGGATGGTGAATAGGGAGGGGCAGAGAACAGATCTAGGTTTGTTAGAAGGAGGATCCCAAATAATCGTTCAGGTAGTGCCTGTCCAACCCTGACCCGAGTGGCAGAAGGATTTGTAGGCAGTTAACTTCAATGCAGAGCATCTTGAGCCTGCGGTTTCACTGTCCTGAGATTGGGACTCTGTTTATAAGAGGAGGGTAGGTGAGGTGCAGGAGAGACTCTTGGTGTTGATCGGAGGCTGGAGAAGAGGTGGGGGTGTGGGAAGAGCTCTCTGCAGAACCCATGTCCTCTGGCTCCAGTTGCCGAGTCAGCGCCACTGAGCTGCCTCGTTACCTGCAATGCCCTGACAGGAGCGCAAGGGTTTCTGGGGGAGGAGGCGGGAGAGGGAGGCGGCAGGCAAGGGCGATGGGGGAGTCAGAAGGGGAGGAGGTTCCCTGCCAGGTTTCTGCTACTTAGGAGGAACTCCTCTCAAAATAGCTCTGGAGACCTCATCCAGCTCTGCGCTTCCCTTCCTCCCTGCATGGGGTCTTGGCTGGTTTGCTGAGAGCTGACAGGGGAAGCAGCCTTCCATCCTCCTGCCCTGGTCACCTGTAGAAGGTGATACTGCTCCCTGAGTGAGTGCCTTCTGGTGTAAGAGTAACTCTGAGGCTGGCAGTTGGAGCTCTGCCCCCATGACTACCCACCTCACTTCCAATCCTACACTCACTCCCCTCTAAGCTTCCTCCCACCTGGAAAACAGGGACCTGCTCTCCTTCCCCTCCCTCACTCAGCCCTGCCCTCATCTAGCCCCCAGGGAGACCACCGAGGAAGCAACCAACTGATTCTGTTGCCTGGTCTCAGAGAAGACTGTTGTGCTAACTGCTTCAAGTTCCCTACCTGAATCCCCAAGGAAACCATCTCCTCCCTCTTAAATCTAGGCTCCACCAGCCTGAGAGAGTTTGCTGGCAGATTGTTGGCAAGGGCCCAATCCATCTCTGCATTCCTGAAAACTTGCTCTTTAAGGTATCTCTGAGCCAGGCCACCCAGACCTGAGTACATTACCCCGTCCCCAGGAATCAGGCCCATTAGGGCCACAGCTGGAGGACATGGCCCCAGACATCACTCCTGTAAAGTCTCAAAGACTTTTCAGCAGGAACCAAGGTGCTGCCCGCACCCCGCCTCCATGACTAGGGGCTCTTGAGCTGGGTGAAGAGGAGTTCAATTCAGGAGTGCTCCTCAAGGGTTTTCCAAAGGAGGAGAGAAGGACCTCTGACCTTTGTCACCCTCTCTCTTGGCATCCTTAGGAGTAGCCTCTAAGCTAGATCAAAGAACTAGGTTTCTGTTGTTGTTACTTTTTTGGTACTGGGTATTAAATCCAGGGGAGCTTAACCACTGAGCAACATTCCCAGCCCTTATTTAATGAATGAATGAACGAATGAATGAATGAATGAATTTATTTGTGACAGAGTCTCACTAAGTTGCTTAGGGCCTTGCTAAATTGCTGAGGCTGTCTTTGAACTCATGACCCTCCTGTCTCAGCCTCCCAAGCCTCTGGGATTACAGGCATGTGCCACCATGCCTAGCTAATGGACTAAGTTTCTGAGAATTTTTGAGGAAAGTGCTCTATAAATTAAGAATTTTCTAGCCGCTAATGCCTCTCCCAATCACTTTTCTTTGCCCAGCTGCTGAGCCTTTCTGGTATTCTTTAGGAGAAAGTTGGGGGTGTGGAGTGGGGAAACCAAATGAATATTAATGAAGGCACCAACCTTGGGTTTACCAGGAATTTTCTAGGTGACCCTAGACCATATATTCCACCTCTCTGGGCCTATCTCTTCATCTGTGAGGTTTGGGGGTTTCCTAAGGACCCTTCCAGCCCTAAGAACCAGTGAGCAGGGAAACAGCAGGGAAGGTGGGAAGAGGGCACTGGAGGAAACTGGCAACCTTTTTCAGTCACCAGGATCTAAAGATATCTTTGGAGCTCTGTTTCTCCCCTCCCCCTTCTCTGGGCAGGGTCACTTTCCTTCCCTTTGGCTCACCTCTTCTCTTACCTCAGCCTACTGCTCTGAGCAACACGACCCTGTTGTAAAAATAAAGCCAGCAGTGTGGATGCCCGCCTGTTAATATAGTGTGGGGACCCGGGAGAAGCAGAGGGCAGGCCTGCTGACCTGGACACAGCCTCCTCTTTTGGGGCCACAAACCTCTTTGAGCTCAAACTGTGCTGTGGGTTCGCACTGTGCCTAACATTCGGCTAAGCACTTCTCTGAGTAGTGATATCACACTCAGTCTTCACAGCCAGGTCCACTTCTGAGGTTTTTGAGGCTTGAGGCAAGAGTTACATATGGAAATGACATATAAGTCTAAATATATACTGTAAATTAGGATAATAAATTGCTAAAATTTATCTTGTATTCTCTGTCTTTTCTTTCATGATGGCCCGGAAGACCAGTACTAAAATGAGATTTTCAGACCATTTTGCTCACTGGTTGTTAGGGCTGGAAGAGTCTGTAGGAAACCCCCAAACCTCACAGATGAAGAGATGGGCCCAGAGAGGTAGAATATGTCGCCCAAGGTTACCTAGAAAGTTCCTGGTAAACCCCAGGTTGGAGCTCCCTCCCCCACTATTTGGTTTCCTGTTCCACACACCTTCTTCCTCCGGTCCTGAAACAACAGGGGTTCTTGCACATGCTTGGAAACACTCCACTTGGAAACACTCCAGAGTCCTTCTGCTCCCCATTACTTGCAAACAGTTGCCCCTTGGCCACTTCCTATGTGTCTGGGTGCACATATGCCTGGTATGGTTAGCTTTCAGAAGACAGACCTGGGAAAGAGACCTGCTCAGGGTGTTTAAGGAGCAAATTCCAGAGTCTTAGATCCTTGATACAGTCTAGAAGGGGAGGAGCTACATGCCTATGCCCCTGAGTTCCCAAGGATTTATTGTTCAGTAAGGAAGGGCACAGCCAGAAGAGTCAGCATGCCGTCCTCCAAAATCTGGAGCCTAGAGCTGAGGGTCAGAATGCTCTTGATCATCCTACTAGACAAGTGTCTTGTGTTTACCACCTAACAGGTGTGGAGCAAAGTCTTCTCCAGAATATTGGGTGAGGGTTTTTAGTAACTGTGGGGCTGCCAGAGCCACTGTACCACCATACCACGGCAACAGTGATGCTAAAGAAGGAAGCAAAAATCAAAAATTACACAGATATTTGGCATTTTGCATACAACTCCAGGAGTCCCTGATGCCTCTGAAACCTACCAAGGACCCCCCAGGTAGAGAAGGTGGGTGGTGAGGTGAGGGTGCCTGGGGGTGTGCTTGTAGTAGGGGCCAGGCCCTGAAAGGCTGTAGAGGCTGCAGGTTTCCAAGTCTGAACCTGTCTCCAGACAGCAGAGGATGCATGCATATTGGAGGTTTGGAAGGTTGGGCAGAGGCGCTGAGGAAGACACCCACCACAGAGAGCGCTGCTTCCTTTTAACTCAGAACTGTGTGGGGAAATGCTCGCTGGTTCCAAGCCCTTAGCCCTTTGACTTGGTAGTGACCCTGGGGTCCTCCACCCCCACCCCAAGAAAGAGGCAAAAGGGACTCTCTGCGAGATGGGTTCAGAAGGAAACCACCGGAAGCTTTTGGAGGAGGGTGCCTGATGGGGTGGTTTAGATGGGCAAAATTAGAAGTAGGGATGCTGTGGAGGGTGAAGGGTTGTGCTGGCCACAGATCAGACGGGGATGGATGGGTAGCATCTGGCCACCTCTCTCACCAGGACCGCAGTGATTTCCAAGGAGTGTATGAAGAAATGGGGGAGGTTGGTGGGCAGTGGACAGGGGACATTTGCCATGGGAAGGAATGGATTTTTGGCGACCTAAGCAAGCCGCGGAGCGGATGAACAGCGTGGCTGAAGACAGCGGACGCAGGTCCTAGGGTTGCTCGCGCGCAGCGTCTGCCCAGCAGCCAGGGAGGCGCGGCTGCAGTGGGCAAGCCGGCACACGCCCACCGGCTGCTGCAGCGCCTGCTGCGGACAATCTAGTGGTCCCTCGGCAGTCCCGGGAGAGGGAACCTCTATTGTACCTGACTCCCTGGGCAGAACAAAACAGCCTTCCAACAAATGAAAAGCTCCATCACTTCTCCCCCTAAACTATGCTCCTAATTGGCAGATCAGCTCATGGGATGATGCGGGCGGCGGCGGGCCGTCCTTGCAGTGCTAAGCTGCACAGCCTAGCCCGACTGGAGAGGAAACTGGATGCTCAGCCTGGTCCCAGGGCTCCAGGACCACGCGGCGGGGCGCACCGGGCAGGGTACGCAGCAGGCGGGGGCGCCCTGGGCTCCGCCGCGGCCACCGCCCCTCCTGCGGCTGGAGCGCTTCCAGAGCAGAGGCGCAGCCTCCCTTGCCGCGGTTCTCGCACAGTCGTCCTCCCCCTCCTGCTCCGGCTCCTCCTCCTCCTTCGCTCCAGCCGCGGCTCCGCAGCCGGCTCCAGGAGGCGGGCGAGCGCGCCTCCCCCTTCTTTCCCTCCCCTTCCTCCCGCTCTCTGCCAGCTAACTTTCCCGAGCCCCGACCCGTGGTGCAGAGCTCCCGGGCAGCTGCGGGGCCGACTGCCGACCTCGGGCAGAGAGCGCAGTGGTGCCCAGTGTCCCATCCCTGCGCCCTCGGCGCGCTCCGGAGAGAACAAGACCATGTCCGGGGCTGGAGACCGAGGCAAAACCCTGGCGAGATGGCTGGGCACTGGGCTTTTGGGTAAGGCAGCCCCAGCTTGGTCTCTTCTCTGGTTTCTTCCTTTCTTCACCCCACCCAGAGGAGGTGACACTGGAGAAGAGGGGTGCCTTGGACAGGGTGGGCGATGGAGCGCTGCACAGAATGATCACGGTGGCCACCCTTTTCCCGCCGGTCGCCTGGCTTTGAGGCTGTGCTCTCTGGGGACCGTGCGTCCCTGTCTGCCCCCACCCCCCCAATAACCCATCAGCCCGTCAGCCTCGCGAGGACTTTTTTTTTTTTTTTTTTTCTTTCTTTCTCTCCCTTCTCTGTCTCTGGCGCTTTTAGCTCCAGGCTTTTGGAGCTGGGTATTCAGACTGCAGCGGGGCTCTCCGGAATTCAGAAGCTCAGGCATGCCAGGGGAGGGGGTCTGTACCTTGGGTGTAGGCGTTGCCAGATGGGTAGTGGGTGTGATTGTTGGGCTCGTGCTTTCCACCTCTGCCCGGAGCGGTTTGCTTGTTTCCCAAGCATCAGGCATGCTATTAGGGCCAGGGGGCTCTCCTTCCTCCTGGGCCCCCGCTTTTTTTCCCTCCCAGGCTCCTCTGCCCTGTACCTATTCTTATGTTACTGCTTTCCTCACAGCTCCACACCAGGTGCTGGGAGAGCTTGGAGGGGTTTGGAGGACCATTCAAAAGCCACCTTTTAGGAAGGGCCTTGTCTCTTTTCTTGTTAAGAGAGTCTGTAGGGAGGACCTGTTTGTCCTGCTCCTGGATCTTCATTTTTGGGTGACTATGAAGATTAAGGAGACATGCCAGAGGACACAGAGGGAATGGAATATTATTAACATCTATTAATACGCACATGATAATTTTGAGGGTCAAACTCCAAGAGATTGCGGGATGATATTTATTAGTCCAGAATGTAATCTCCTCATAAATCATGGTTGGACTTCAATGTAAGCCGACTCCATCTCTGGCACCTGTACTTCTTCCTGTTTATATTACTCAGATTTGGCTTTGGGGCAACTCTCCCCTCCCCACTGGGTCAGGCACATGGTAGAGGTATTTGTGCTGAAAACAGGGGACAGAAGCCTCCAAGGGAAGCTGCTACTATTTCTGCACCTGTAAACTGTATGTCTGACTGTTATGTCAGTACCTGGTGGTGGAGGGAGACAGAGGGTGTCTTTACTCAGGAGCCATTGGTTCATTTACATCCCTGAAGCTGGATGAAGACACAGTTTATTTACATCCCTGCAGTTGAGTGGAAGACCTTTGGTACATATGTCATGCGGGTTTTGGAGGGACCTTAATGAAGTGGGCTTCTCATGCCTGAGACTTCTCTTTATGGGATGGGCAGAGTGCCACTCCACACAAATTCCTCCTCATCCCCTCTCAGGTTCCCACTGTGGCTATGGTAGGGGTAACGGGTCTCTGAGGCATCAGGGCTCTTCTAGTTGCTAATTACCCCACATTACATTGTGGGCTTCCTTGCCTCCTGTGCTTGGTTGGTGGTGGGATGCCAGGCCTGGGGCTGTTAGAATGTTCATAAAACCAGGCTTCCATGGGCAATCAGGAGACCTAGGAACTGTGTGTGTGTATGTGTGTGTGTGTGTGGTGGGGGGATAAGGGAAAGTGAGGCAGAATCCTGTACGCTTCTCCAGGTGGGAGCCCCCACTTCCTCCAAGGACTGTTGGAGGCCACCAGACCCCATCTACTCTGCCCCCTGCCTCTTTGGTTTGCAGAGGGACTTCAAACAAGGTCTCCCTTCGGGCTTTCCCAAGCAGTCACTGATTGAACCCTCACAGGGGCATTTCTCTGAGCTTGAGATTGTGGACATCCATGCTGTGGGTCCTGTAGGGGAGATGCAGAGAGCATAGGACAGCCAGCTGGAGCTGTTGCCTGGGTGCATCAGAGTAGGCAGGGACTTTGGAAACCATAGCATGGAGCTTTCCTGTGGATGAGGAAGCCATGGTCCAGAGAGGGATTGTCACTTTCCCAAGGCTGCATGACCAGTTGATTGTCCAATGGGACAGAATCCAGGCCTTTTGGGCTTTGGCACACCAAGCTGCCTTCCTTTACCAGAATTCTGGTGAGGGGAAAGGTCAGTAGGTATTGGGCTTCGTGCTGAGGAAAAGCGAGGCTCTGGGGCATGGCGTAGAAGGATGATGGCTTGGGGGCAACAGAGCTGGGGAGATTAGGTCCAGAGCTGTCAATTCCCGGGAGTCCTCTTCCCCTCTCACCATACCAAACTCAGTGTCATAGGCTGAGACTACAGTGAGTTTGGACAACCAGCAAGATGCCCTTTCTTAAAGTAGAAGCAGTTTCCAAGGCCATATCATTGTAGTTGAGGTTTATGTGGGTTCCAGTCTTTTCCTAAGCATGTAACTGGTAATATATCTGTCCTGCCCACCCCTTCCTTGTTCCCTGATTTGCTTAATTGCTGTGATCTGTGTTTAATTATCACTTGTGAGGATGCTGTGTTGCACAACCCTCTTTCCCTTGGTATGTATTTATTAAGGGCTTGTTTAATGAGAATGCAATTAAGAAGAGGGTGTTCATTCCTACTCAGAGGAAGAAAGCATCAAGGGGAAGCCAGGGTTCCTGCAGAAGAGGCGAGGCAAAGGGAGCAGTGGAGGGAAAAGGTGGGTTTGGATCTGGAAAGGATGGTTGGTCCTCTTTCCAAGTCTTCTGGAGACACAGACCTGTGGGGACGGAGAGAAGGCTGGTCCTTAAGGCCCTTCTTTCTGGCCACCTCCTGGTGGGATCAGCATCCTAGGTAGATTCTGGGCTCAGTGAACCACCTTGCCTTGTGGTGGTCATTGAGGGGGGAGGTAGGGATATCTGCATAAGCCATGGATGGTCTGGGCCAGCACCCTGGTCTATAAAAGGTGGGACAGGCACACTGTCTGGACTTGTTTGCAAGCTGGTTTCGTGGAGCATCCAGTGCTGTCTCAGGGGCATGCTTCTATCCTGGCAAAGCTCTTGGGGGTGGGCAGGAAGCAGGCAGGTTGCCTAGGGCGAGGGAGCTGTGTCTTTCCTATGTCTCTGGGCCCAGGGGCCTTGCTTGGCCCAGCCCTGCCTCCACAGCCCTCAGGGCCTCCACCCCAGGAGGGGTCCTGTCCTGCTGTCCTCGGCCCACTTTCTGCCTCCCAGCTCTCACTCTGAGCTTCTCTGACTCCCCTAGGGCTAGAGTGTCTCAGCCGAATTTCCACCTGCCATGCCAGCTGAGCCTCAGAGCTAAACTTAGAGTGGGCACCATTTTGTCCTCTTTCCTCCCCTTACTGATCCCTGGATGTGGGGAAAGGGGGCAGAATGTTTCCTGCCTGGCATTTGCCTTGGTCTGTAAGTTTGTTGCCATCAGATTCCTGCTCGGGTGAATATTTAATGTACTGAATACTTTTTTACTTTAATAAAACTTGAAAATCCCAGACAAAGCCCCTTGCTCAGGATCAGAAAGAGGCTCCTACTCCTAAACACACATGTGCACCTTGACATTCTAAAGAATTGAGTTTAGGATGAAGCAAAGGAAGTCCATTCCTTCAGGGAAACTGCCACATGGAAATAATCCAAACTGTGGTACGTGGTGAAGGTGTAAATCAATGTGTGAGTAGCCTGGAGACATTCTTGGCTAACACTGATCATTAAAGGAAGCTAGAGGTGCCTTGGTTATACCCAAGTCTAGGGTGGGGGACAGCCCTGCCTTCTCTCCATGTTCAAACGCCATTCTTCTTTATCTGTGAAGTGCCTACTCACCGAAACCCTTCTTGTGTTTTAGAGTCTCCTGTTTTGGCTTCACACCAAGTCCAGGAGGTAGAAAGTCTATAGCCTTCCCTGGCGGGGGTTTAGGGATGTGCATGCTGGATGTGGTACTTCTGACTTTTCTCAAGGTCAAGAGGCAGAGTGGGGCCTGCCTGGTGCCTGCTGACCTGTCCTCCCCTGGCCTGGTCAGTCTGCTCAAGCAGCCCTCTGGGAGGCCTCAGAGGAGTCATGTACCCCCTCTTCCCTCTTCTCCCTGCAGCACAGCCTCACAGGTGACACCCTGCTGGGAGAGCTTGTGGTGGAGAAGTCAGGCTTGCCCACCTCCTATGATGCCTTCACCTGGGTGGGGCTCTGGACTCAGTGAAAACCATCTCTGCTGTTTTCCTTTACCCTCCCACCACCCCTCCCCCCAGGCTAGGGAAGAAATGGCAGTGTTTCACTCCAGAGTCTGAGTGTGTTAGAGTTAAGTCATCCATATCAGGCAGAAATGCAAACCGTGTTGTGAGCCAGACCTTAAAGAAATAGTGTTCTCCTCTATTCTGAACCCCTCTTTTGCTCCATTTTGCTTCTGTCTAGAGCAGTCAAAAGCATTTCCCTTTTGATGTGTGTCTTTTGTGCTCTTGAATAGCTCGTACCTGGCTGGGATTGGGGGCGGGGCTTTGGCCTCTGGTTTGAGTTCTCACATCTTCTCCATGACCCAGGTTCTTGGGCCTGGGTGCCAATGAACATTGGAGTGGGACTTGCTGCCCCACTTGGAGCCCCAAGGAAACCCTGTAGCTAGCAGGAAGCTATCTTTCTTCTGAGCCTTGTGGAAGTGTTGGAGGGGTGAGAAGCAGAGGTGGGGGGGAGGGTCTCCTGCTAGAAAGCTATCCTCTGGTGCTGGCCCCAGACTGGAGGATGGAATCTTGCCTCTGGCTGCTGTCCCTAGACCTCTGGGGGAAGTGGGAGTAGGGGAAGGTAAAAGGGAGGGAAAATCAGGAGCTCCAAGGAACTCTAAGCCCTGACAATTGCTCTTCAGGAGAGATGAAAAGCAGACATATATCTATAGTTGCTTATCTACTTCCTGGGTGTGTGGTTTTAGCAAGTTAATCTTTTTGAGCCCATTCTTCATTTGTTAATTAGGAATAAAAATAATGACTACCTTATAGGATTATTAAAAGATTAAATGAGACACTATATAAAAAACACCTGTCCTGTCATGTAGGAATTGCTCAGTTCCAGGCTGGCTATTTACCATGTGGCCCCTGGGCGAGTCACTAGTCTCTGAGCCTCAATTTTATTATCTGTAAAATGAGAAAAGTGTATACCTACCTTCTGACATCCTAGTAAAAGTTGTGGCTAATACTGTATTAGTCCTCTAGCACAATGGCTCTCAAATAGTGGTTCATGCCCATGGCATTCCTGGGGCACTTTTTAGAGATGCCAACTGGCACCACTGAAGACCTACCAGGGCCCTGCTGACTGTTCTTGCCCCTCTAGGTGATTCTGATCCCTCTCAATTTGAAAACCACTGTTCTGAAACAATTCCTGGCACACAGGAGCTGACCAAAAAATGAGAGTTAATTGAAATAACATCCCAGCACTAATTGGAGTCCTGGTGGGCAAGCCTGGCTATTTTAGGATGCAAGGAGTTGTTTTCTTGCTTTGGAACTATGGGAGGGTGGCAATGTCTCTCTCCTTGACCTTAGATAAGTTACCCAACTTTTGGAGTCTCAATTGTTTCATTTTGAATATGGATCTATAGAAGTATACCATTCATAGGAGAGCTGTGAGGGTGGAATATGCCAGGCGCATAGCAAATGCTCAATAAATATCAGCTATCATTGCTATTATTGACAGTGGCCTGGGTCATGATTGGGTTACTGGGCCATAAGTGTAATTTCTGAGCTGGTGGGGTACAGGGACTCCACTGTGTCTCCAGAAGCAAAAGGGGCACGAAAATGAGTGGACCTTCGAGACCAGCAGCAGGGCTGCCAGCTCTCCTTGGAGCTCCTTCGCTGTCATTCAGAAAGCATTGTTCAGAAATACCAAGCAACATCATTCTCTCCTGTGGGCAAAACAAGAGGAAACTGACCTATGATGCAGCAGGAGTTGTCTAACTTAATTCCTAAAGGCCTTGTGAGAGTTAGGATAGGAGAAAGCACGTTTCGCCTTTAGCGGCAAGAAGAGGCACGTGTCCAGCTGTGGACCCCTTTTCCCCAACGACCTTGGGAGTGGGGTTTCCTTGAGAAGTGTGCAGGGCGGAAGGAGGGCCAGGTGCCCTGACAAGGATTCAGGAGGAGGGATTCCCGGCTAGGGGAATCGCCTTTCGCGGGAGTTGGACGCCCTGCGGAGCGAGTGTGAGGAGCCTTGGGGGCATCGCTGCAGTTCCCAGGATGAGGGGGCGGAGCGTGGCTGCGGGGTGTGGTGGGGAGGCCCGGCTTCTCGGGATGAGGAGACAGCAGGTCACCCAGGGCTATCCCCCGCTGCAGGCGTGCATTCCAGTGCGCCCGAATCTGCCTCCGCGGCGACTCAGCCCTCTTACTTTTCTCTCCATCTTTGCTCCACTCGCTCCGCCCTCGCTGCTGCCTAATTCCAAGCTGTGCACGCCCCGCCATCCCGGCTCGGTCCATCCTCCTCCTTTTAGGATCCCAGTCGGTGGACAGAAAGCGCTGGCCTCAGATGACCAAGCAAAGTTCAGCCCAAAGGTCTCTCTTTCAGTTCCTCGGGGCCCAGTAGGAGTCTCCAGGGCTGGGTGAGGAGAGGCTGCGGGACAGTGCGGGGACAACGACGCCTGCTTTTTCCTTCTTCTCGTTACCCTATCCTGCTCTCCCCCACCCCTAGATTCCGCAAACAACGAGGTGCGCACCGTCCTAGGGCAATTCCCAGGCAGGTGGAAGGGCGCACAGCCTGCTCTCCCTGGGCACTTTCTGGGACTGGTATTCAAGTGAGGGGGCGGGGCAGGGGCGCGGATTCCCGGGCTTAACTGCCAACCCTCCTTTTCTTGGGTTGGGGTGACCCCTGGTGGTCATTTAGAGTGCCACAAGAAGTGCTAAGGGCCCAGAATTCAGTCCCACCTACGTGAGCCATTTCAATTGAAGTAAAAAGAACCATCACTGAGGGTCACAGAGGCCTCCCTGCCTGGCCAAGCCACTCTGCCCAGCCTGAGGATCTGCTTCCAAAGCTCCAACCTAAAGATTCCCGTGGGGTTTTGTTAAGAGAGTGTACTCCTTGCCCAGGTCTCTTCCTGCTCCCCAAGTCCCTGTCGCTGGAGGTATCTGTGGGAAAGGCCGCTACCATCTATGCTGTCAACGGCACGGAGATCCTGCTGCCCTGCACCTTCACCAGCTGCTTTGGCTTCGAGAACCTCCGCTTCTGGTGGTCCTACAATAGCACCGATACCTTCAGGATTGTAAGTGATGTAGGGACGGTGTCAGGACAGTCCAGATTCTCCTTCCCTTCTGTATCTCTCACCTGTGAGTGCCTCCCTCCCCAGACTGTGGTCCATTCTGGGCTGAGCCCCACTGTGATGGCCCCCAGAGCCCAACTTTTGTTACCCTTTCTCCCAGTATTTCTTCCAGACAGACTCTGGGATGTTTAGATGGTGGGACCAGAATTTAGGGTCTGTTGGAATTCTTGGCTAGAGTTCTGTGTCCGGTTTTGTGAATACCTGTAACATGAATTTCTTGTGTTAAAATTAAAAGTTTAGTTTAACCAACGGGAAGAGAAAGACCATTGGAAGGCTTGGAGAGAGGGAATGAGAAGAGAACATAGGAGGAAGGGGGTGGCTGGACTTGGAAGGGAAGGAGCGAGGAAGCTGGGGTGGAGCAGGAACAGTGGTGGCAGGGAGTGAGGGGTGAATCAGCCAGCAGGTGTTTGCTGAGTTCTGTGCAACCTAGCAGGGGATCTGGCCCCAGGCTGACCCAAAGAAGTGACACATCCCCCTCTGGATGGAATTTAACACTGACCTCAGAGGGTGCTGAAGAACAGAGCCTTGGCCTTGATCTGGGTCTTGATGGAAGGCCAGAATTAAGTCAAGCAGGGGACTCAGTGTCAGAAAGGCAGGGTGGGAAGTGCAGAAAGAAATACATGCAGTATCTGCAGAGTCATTATGTAAAAGGCTTTTATGAAGAGAGCAGTAAGAGTGTGCTGCATTCCAAAGAGACGTTAATAAAAGGAACTGGGTTTGGCCCGAAATAGGCAAAATTCAGGTTTGACAGGCAGAGCTGTTGACTCTGGCAGAGGAAATCAGGGAGGTGAAACACCTCTCATGGGAGGCTCTTCCTGGACCTGGACAGGGAAGGCCCCCAGGGATGGGGCTGGAGTGACGCCATGACCCTTGATCACTCTGATTCTTTTGTGACCCAGCTCATAGATGGAACCGTGAAGAATGAGCAGTCTGACCCTAAGGTGAAGTTGAAAGATGATGACCGCATCACTCTGGAGGGCTCCACTAAGGAGAAGATGAACAACATTTCCATTCTGCTGAGGAGCTTGGAGTTCAGCGACACAGGAAAATATACTTGTCATGTGAAAAACCCCAAGGAGCATGCCCTGCAGCAGGCCACCATCTTCCTCCAAGTTGTTGATAAATGTATGCAGGGGCTGGGATGAGGCAGTGGTGTGGGAAGGGCTGGGGGTGCCTAGTACAATGAAATGGCACAGTGGCCTGCACTGGTGCTTTCTTTGATCTTACACTTTCAAGAATTACTGGAGCTGCCTGGTGTGGTGGTGCACACCTGTAATCCTGAGACTTGGGAGGCTGAGGCAGAGGCATCAAAAGTTGGGGGTCAGGAGCTGGGGTTGTGGCTCAGCGGTAGAGCGCTTGCCTCACATGCGTGAGGCACTGAGTTTGATCCTCAGCACCACATAAAAATAAATAAAGATATTTGTGTCCATCTACAACTAAAAAATAAATTAAAAAGTTGGGGGTCAGTTTCAGCAGCTTAGTGAGACCCTCAGAAATTCAATGAGACTCTGTCTTAAAATAAAAAATAGAAAGGACAAGCAATGTAGCTAAGTGGCAAGGTGACCCTGAGTTCAATCCCTAGTACAAAAAAAAAAAAAAGTTACTGGAATTACATCTGGGAGTATAAACACTTCTGCTACTGAGTAGCTTATGAAATCACTTAGCCTCTTTGAATCTCGTTTTCCTGGTCTATAAAGTGGAAACATGGCTGCATTCTGCTAGGGTTGTTGTGATGGCTAGAGGAACTATCTGGGACTGTTTGGTGGCGAGTTAAGCTCTCTCTGTAAGTGGTGATTATTGCTACTACTGTGTATTCTTTTAGCAAATATTGATTGAATGTCAGGTGTCATCCTAAAACATGCTATGGATGATTCACAGTATTCTTGAGGCATGTGCAGTTCAGGATAGGACAGAGGACAAACAGATGAATAACTGGAATGTGGCAGATGAGATCTCTCTCTCTCTCTTTCTCTCTCTCTCTCTCTCTCTGGCAGCATCTATAATGGAGATGAAATAAGACATGGTCCCTGCCCTCTAGGAGCTTATATCCTAGCAGGGAATTCCAGTCTGATGGCAGGTAGACAAATTAGACAGCAAGGGTGTGTGTGGTAAGGAGCCAGCTGGTCACAAGACCCTAAGCCTAGAAGTGTTTAGAGAAACAGGAAGTGATAAGCCGTAGGGGAGAACTGAGGCTGGGCCTCATACTGCAGAGGAGCCCACAAAACTAGGGAGGCTCAGGAGCCGAGCAAAGGGGAAGGGCAGCTACTCTAGGTTCCAATTCTGTTGCCTTTTGTGTATACCTGGGGGTCCCCTGCTCTCCTAGAGAACATAGAGTGCCTGGAAAGGGGGACACCATAGGTTCAATATTGGCTGTACCAAGGGCAGAGGCCATCTGGGCAGCCTTTTCTAAGCCTGGAGTCATTTGAGTGAGGTCTGGTATGGTGTCACCTCTTCCTCTCTGTCTGGGTTTCTGTCATTCTGCTTTGTGCTCAGCCTTTTCAGGGGAGAGGAAAAGAGAAGGGGACAACATTTGTGGAGCCTTCCTGGGTGCCAGGCACGGAGTGAAGAGCTCTCACTTACCTTTTCTTTGCTCCTCACAAAGTCCCTTCAAGTCTCCCTTTTGAGTCATTCATCCATCCACAAGAGTG
>CM053399.1:90571168-90601498 GCA_028644305.1 Xerus rutilus | reverse complement strand
TTCCTTCCTTCCTTCCTTCCTTCCTTCCTTCCTTCCTTCCTTCCTTCCTTCCTTCCTTCCTTCCTTCCTTCCCTCCTTCCTTCTTTTATTGTTTTGGAAGTGAAACATTTTACTTCCATTCTACTGCTAGTCAACAGTTTGAGCACTTAGAATATAGCACACATACTTTACACAACACAACTTTAGTCAATATTTGACCTCCCTTTTTGAACAATTTAAGAACTTTAGATTATTTTAACTACAATGATCTCTTCTGACTTGATGCCACCGTTATCCCATATTTTAGTTAGGTCTTCAAAAATTAACCCAGAAGCCGAGAGCAGTGGCTCACGCCTGTGATCCCAGCACTTTGGGAGGCTGAGACAGGAGAATCGCAAGTTCAAAGCCAGCCTCAGCAACAGCGAGGTGCTAAGCAACTCAGTGAGACCCTGTCTCTACATAAAACACAAAATAGGGCTGGGGATGTGGCTCAGTGGTCGAGTACCCTTGAGTTCAATCCCTGGTACCAAAACAAACAAACAAAAAAACCCCTAAAACCCAGAAAAACAAAGTTATTGTTTATGTAGACAAAGTTTGTTTAGATTTATGTACATTTTTACCAGGTGCCTTATGATTTCTTCTTGCATCTCAGTCCTTCCTTTTAGGGCCAGTTTCCTTCTTCCTCGAGTATGTGCTATAGATGTTCCTTTACTAAAGTTTGTTGGGGGTTTGCTTCCCTGAAAACACCTTTCTTTCTTTCTTTCTTTCTTTCTTTCTTTCTTTCTTTCTTTCTTTCTTTCTTTCTTTCTTTCTTTCTTTCTCTCTCTCTTTCTTTCCTCCCTCCCTCTCTCCCTTTCTTCCTTCCTTCTTTCCTTCCTTCCTTCCTTCCTTCCCTCCCTCCCTCCCTTCCTTCCTTCCTTCCTTTTTTCTTTTTGATGGTGGTTCTGGGAATTGAACCTAGGGGCATTCTACCACTGAGCTACATCCTCAGCTCTTTTTATTTTTTATTTTGAGACAGGGTCTCACTAAGTTGTTGAGTCTGGTCTGGAATTTGTGATCCTCCTGCCTCAGCATCCTGAGTTTGAGTTGCTGGGATTGTAAGTGTGTGCCACCACACCCAGTTTGAAAATGCCTTTATTCCTTTAAAAAAAAATTGATTTTTTGGTACTGGGGATTGAACCCAGGGTACTTAACCACTGAGACACATCTTCAGCCTCTTTTTTTTTTTTAATTTTCAGACTAGATCTCAGCAAGTTACTTAGGGCCTCACTAAGTTGCTGAGGCTGGCCTTGAATTTGCAATCCTCCTACCTTAGCCTCCTGAGTGGCTGGTATTACAGGTATATACCATTGCACCTGGCTGACAATGCCCTTACTCTTGAAAGATAGTTTTGACGGGTTCACAACTCTTGATTGACTATTATGATATCTTGGCAGTTAGAGATTCCATTCCACTGTCTTCCAGCTTCTTTATTGCTATGGGAGAGTCAGCTATCAGGCTAACTATTATAACTTTGTGGTACTGTGGGTGGCCTGGATTTTTTCTCTAGCTGCTTTAAACAATTTATTTTCATCTTTGGTGATCTGAAGTTTCACTACAATGTGCCTGGGTATGGATATATTCTAATTTTCTACTTTGGTTGTATGAGTGTACATTGTGGCAGCACATACCCGTATCTGTGGATTCATGCCTTATTGATTCTGGAACATTCTCAGCTGTTATGCCTTTGGGTATTGTATCTCCTTGATTTTCTCTCTCTCTCTTTTTTCTCCTGATAGGGCTCTGGATATGTTAGATCTTATTATTCCAACCCTTTTTTTCATATTTTATTCTCTTATTTCTTCCTTCCTTCCTTCCTTACCTGGCGATTAACCCAGGGGCACTTAATCACAGAGCAATATCCCCAGCCTTTTTTATTTTTTATTTAGAGATAGGGTCTTGATAAGTTGCTTAGCGCCTTGCTAAGTTGCTGAAGCTGGTTTTGAACTTGAGATCTTCCTGCCTAAGCCTCCCAAGTCACTGAGATTACAAGACATGTGCCACCATGCCTGACTCTCTTATCTCTTTCTACTGTAAACAACAAATTCTGCAATCTACCTTCCAGTTCATTCATTCGCTCTCAATCTGTGTCTTAAGTGCCATTTATCCCATCCATTCAATTTTCCATTCTTGTACTTGTAGTTTTTATTTCTGAGAGCTCCATTTGGTTCTTCAAATCTGCCTGTCCTTTTACTTGATTGTTGAAATATTATGTTTTTAACAGAAAACAAGTGTTAATGAGGAGGTAGAGAGATCAGAACTCTTGTGCACTGTTAATGTATGTAGAAATCAATGTGAAATGGTGCAAACTATATGGAAAACAAAATGGTGGCTCTTCAAATAATTAAAAGTAGAATTATCAGATGATCCGAAATTCCACTTCTGGGCATATACTCAAAATAATTGGAAGCAGGACTTTGAAGAGATACTTATATACTCATGTTCATAGCAGCATTATTCACAATAGCCAAACAGTACAAGTAACTCAAATGTCCATCAACAGATGAACGAATAAACAAGATATGTTAAATATGTTGGAATATTACTCAACCTTAAAAAAGAACTTTTAGCCAGATACAGTGGCACAAGCCTATAATCCCAGCACTTTGGGAAGCTGAGACAGGAGAATTGTGAGTTCAAAGCCAGCCTCAGCAACAGCGAGGTGCTAAGCAACTCAGTGAGACCCTGTCTCTACATAAAACACAAAATAGGGCTGGGGATGTGGCTCAGTGGTTGAGTGCCTCTGAGTTCAATCTCTGGTACCAAAAAAAAAAAAAAAAAAAAGAACTCTGACACCTGCTACATCATGAAGAGCCTTAGGACATTCTACTAAGTGAAATAAGCCAGGCAAAAAATGACAAATACTGTATGATTACACTTATAAGAGGTACATAGAGTAGTCAAATTTATAGAAAGTAGAATGGTGACTGTCAGGGGTTGGCGGAGGGAGAAATGAGGAGCTTTTGCTTGCTGGATATAGAATTTCAGTTTTGCAAGGTGAAAACAATTCTGTGGATGGTGGAAGCACAATGTAAATGTACTCAATGCCACTGAACTGTGCATTTAAAAATGGTTCAGATGGTAAATTTTAGGTTATGTACATTTTGCTACAATCTAAAAAAATTAAATGTGGAAATAGCATTTATTTATTTAAACATTTCATAATTTATTACATTGGAATCTCTATAGTATGGTAGTTTATACTATGTTCTTTGTAATCAAAACACTTATGATCAACTTAACTAGTTTGTAATGTCAGGCAAGGTATTTTACCTCATTATGTTTTTGTATTTTTTTATCCAAAACATGAGGATAAGAATAGTGCTACCCTAGCCGGGCGCAGTGGCGCAAGCCTGTAATCCCAGCACTTAGGGAGGCTGAGACAGGAGAATCGCGCGTTCAAAGCCAGCCTCAGCAACGGCGAGGTACTAAGCAACTCAGTGAGACCCTGTCTCTACATAAAACACAAAATAGGGCTGGGGATGTGGCTCAGTGGTCGAGTGCCCCTGAGTTCAATCCCTGACACCAAAAAAAAAAAAAAAAAAAAGAATAGTGCTAACTTGTAGGTTTGTGTGAGGGTATGCTTATTTCGCAGGGCTGGGGATCAAACCCAGGGCCTCATGCATACTAGGCAAATGCTCCATCACTGAGCTATACCTCCGACACCTGTGCGAATGTTAAATGATTCAGTACACTTAGAACAGTGTCTGGCACATAGAAATACTCTATAAACATTATAATTGTCTGATCCTCCTGACATCTGAGGTTCTTGGGTTCTAAATTAGCTGTTTATAATGATTCCCACTTATGGTGTGTTTTCTTTTTACACATCTTTCTGATCTTCAATTGCAAGCTCATATTTGAAGATCTTTGGGAATCCTGAGGCTATAAAAATTGGGGATATTGAGCTTCAGAGGATCTGCCACCTGGGACTTCATTTGCCCCCTTCAGTTATCTCTGTTACATAAGGGAGTCCCAGGTTCAGCTCCCCTGCAACGGATCCTGGTTTAGTTCTTTTCTAGCTTTCATAGAGGTCTTTGTCCCTAGAGCAACCCAAGTTTTAGTTTGTTGCTCCCAGATCACCACTTTAGTTTCTGCTCATGGTTCTGATGGTTTTGTTTATTTACTTTTTGACTGTTGAGGATTTCTGTTATCTTCTAAGACCCTAGTAAAGCATTAACCAGTATATTTTATTTAGGACCTGATTCAACTATAGCAAGAGGGTCCTTAGTAGACTTGAGCCTTCATATTTCTGGAGAAATCCAGAGGGCTTAACTTTCCAATCATTTTAAGTCATACACTTATTCATGTTATGTTTCCAGAACTTAGCTTGGAGACTGCCTCATGTCTGGCAAGTGATACTCTTTTTCTTTCTTCCATCATTTTTTTCTTTTTAAATAAAAGAACCACATGGAGGGCCTTCTAGAAAGAAGAAATGAGGCCACAGAGGTGTAATATCTCTTCCCAGCCACTTGGGGAGCCCTGCTTGAATGTCATCCTTAAATGCTTAAATTGGTTCTCTCCCAAGTCAAAGGTCGTCCCTGGCCCCCAGCTGACATCAGGCAGGCAGTGAGGGAAGGAGGGCTGCGGGCGAAGCCTGTGTGGGAAGGACACTCTGGCTTGCCCAATCTGCAGCTCGCTGCTGACCCCACTTAGCAGATCTGGTCTCCGTGTCTCTATTCCTCTGTGCCTCTACTTTGAGAAGTTATTGCCTCCCCTGGACCTTTCATAAAGGCCCAATGGTCCTAGCTCGGTTCTTATTAAGCAGCCCAGCAAACATGTACCAAAGATTTCACTGTTTAATGACAACGACGCTTAGAAGTAACAACAATGATGCTTAGAGGTAACAATAATAACACCTGCAGGCAACAGTAGTCATGCCCAGGTTAGGACAGTGTGTTCATATTACACCTGGTTTCTTGTTCCAGGGTTTTGGGAATGGGTGGAGAAGGGAAAGGGCTGGTTAGACCCTTTCCTTCTCCTCTCCAGCCCTGGTTATCTGGGTTCTCATGAAAGAGCCATCTTCCAGTCAGTAGAGGGGGAAAGTTTCTCTTTAGTTAGTGGTGTCTCTGAGACCTCAGCTCCTAGCTGGCTCCATTCAGTAGGCTACATCTCTCCTTGGGATTCTGGAAGCACTGGAGATGACTGAGCTAGGGCAGCTGCCTTCCTTCTTGGTGCCTCTAGAGTGTGAGGGTCTTGCAGGAACGGAGGCCTTTGGCTGCTCTAGGAAATGCAGAGGTTGAGGGCAGAGAGATGAGCCCCAGTGTGGGATTTCTGGGGGATCCTCAGTGGGCAGAACTGGAGAGAAGTAGCTCTCAATACTATAGAGGGACGGCAGCCTTACATTTCAGTCTAGAATAAAAGAGAATGACAAAGGGAAAGTCAGGTGGGTTGAGATGGAGAAAGTGGTGACAGGTGCAGAGCTATCTTCCTTTCTGCAGTATTTTGCTCTCTCTCCACTCTCCAGGGGCCAGGAAGTCTCATAGACCTTTCCGCCCTCTTCCTTATCACAATCTCTCCCTGGAAAGGATCTGATAGTCTCCTTCTGTTAGAAAGCAGAGAATGATAAAACTAGATAGAGCTGGATGTGTTCCATGCCCTAAGCTACTTGCATTTAGCAGGAATCTCTGACCTAAGGAATTTTAGCCTTAATGGAGGAATCTCAGGTTATCAGCTTGTTGGGAGGGGAAATTATTTGGGATGTAAAAGGTTACTAGAGCCACTGAAATCAAATATAAGGATGGTCAGTGTCCTCATGGTGGAGGAAGGAGGGAGGGCACCCTGGGTGGGACAAACTCGCTCACCGTCCACACACTGTAGATCCAGTTGAGATAGGCTGTGACCTTGGTGTACACTCCTGGGGTACTCGGGCCCCCACAGCCATGTCCCCAGCTCACGATGCCCACCACCTGCCAGTGGTCAGACTGGTACATCAGGGGTCCACCACTATCACCCTGTGAGAGGCCAGAACAGGGGCTGCTGGGGAGGGAGGGCCAGGGGCTGGCTTCCTTCTTCCCGGCACTCTCTGCTGTTCCGCCCCCAGCCCCCTGGCTCATGCTATTCCTGCATCCAGAAATGCTCTTCTCTCCTGGAGCAGAAGGGTCTGTTTGTGGTCAAGGAAATTGTGGGTGTGCAGTTAGCCTTCTCCCAGGGTCATAACTCACACCAGCAAACTGAAGGCTGGAAAGGGCTCCGGGGGAAGGAAGCCTGGTTATCTCTGTTTAATGTGGTAGTTCTTGAGTTTAATTAACCAGTTATGGAGTGTCTGTTTTGTGCCAGGTATTGTTCTGGGCAATTGGGATTCAATTAATTGAAAGAAAGAAAGAAAGGAAGGAAGAGAAATTCCTGCCCTCAGGAAGCTTAGGATCAAATGGGATGAGGAGCATAAAAAAGCAAGCAAGTAACAAATGGCAAGAACATGTCCCCTCTCTGAACCCAATAACACTACAGACTGTGCAGTCCACCACCACTGTGAACTCCCTGAGGGCAGACACTGTCCCTAAAACCCGCATGTTTGTGGCACACAAGAGATGACCAAGAGATGCCTCTTGAAGGAAGGACTTTAATGACTGGGAATGGGATTGCAGTAGGTTTAGGAGTTTTAATGAAAATGATCAGAAGACCCTCCGGATGTGTGGGGTAGTATAGTTGTGCCCAGGGATTGCTAAGAGTCCTGATGACCTGTGGGGATGGTGCAAGGGACATTCTCCAGGGCTCATCCAGCATGAGATTTTTCTTTTTCTAGTAAAGTTCAGCAGCCTGGGGATAGTCACAGAGAGAAGAGACCTGGGGTCCCTGTTTTCATGGGGTTCATAATCCTGTAGGTGGTATGTAAGTGTGGGTGGGGAGGGTGAGGAATGACATCTTTGTGTGTGAGATGGACATTTGAAAGCTTGTTATTTATCTGGTCGGTCTGTCCATCCACCCACCCACTCATTCTTAAATCTTTAACTGCATTCCTTCCTCCCCTCATAACACTGAATGCCCACCACACGTGAGGTTTCGTGTGAGGCCTTCTGGGGTTTCACATCTGTCTAGGACACCCTCCCCCCATCCACGGAACTCCACATGATTCTAGGAGGCCCCACCTGGCAGGTGTCCACGCCACCTCCTGGGACACCTGCACACAGCATCTTCTCGGTGACTTCTCCCTGGTAGGCATCCTCTGCATTGCACCGGGTGTGGTCAATGACCTGGACGGACGCCTGCAGCAGTGTGTCAGATATCTTCCCTGGGAGGTTAAAACACACTCACACTCACACGCTCATTCTTGCCTTCTACTCCCTGTCCAAGTGAATTCTCTGCATCACCTGATCTATTTGCTTTATACCTGGAACCTTGGTGCTTGGTCCTCCAGGATGGGCTTTCCTGAAGGATGGGCGGCCTTCCCATCACCCCTGAGAGCTGCTCCCTCATACAAGGTTATCTCCTGCCCAGGACTTACCGCCATTCTGCTCCGTAAAGCCCCATCCCACGACCCAGAGCTGAGTGGCTGCAGCAAGCTCTTCATCAAAGAAGGGCAGGCAGATGGGCCTGACTGTGCCTACCGGTGGCAGAGAGGAAGAAGGAGATCCTAGCTTCATGATTTTAAAAATTTTCTATATTTTTAAAAAAAATTTTTTTTAGTTGTCAATGGATCTCTATTTTATTTTATTTATATGTGGTGCTGAGAATCAAACCCAGTGCCTTACACATGCCAGGCAAGAGCTCTACCACTGAGCTATGATCCCAGCCCCCAAATTTCTGTTTTATCATGCTTGGGCTGGGGATCTTGCCAGTGTGGGAGAGACTGGGTTAGCTAATTCCTAGAGATGCTAATGACCTTGCCTGTGGACACGCCTTTAATATGCAAACCAACGAATGCCGAGCCTATACCCCAACCTTTATCTAACTCTCACACACCAAACCAATATTTTCCGCTTCTTTAAACCACTCTGGGCCCAGGTACTAGACACCTAGAGACCAACCTCTACAGCCCAGACAACTCTTTGCACTAGTCAATCCCAAGCTTGCCCAAACTTGCCTACCCAACCTTGGGCTCTGACCACGTTTTCCCCTCTCTCCCTCTTCTGCCTCCTGACCGACCCAGGTGCTTTCCCACATGGTTCTACATGGTGAAGTAGGCCCTGTCCCCTCAGAAACTGTAAGTAATAAACTCTTTGTTCCAAGGCAGTTGTCTTCATGGCTGACACCTTACCATACCCAATTAAAACAAATCTTAGGTACAAACCTTGAAACACAACAAGGTCTTAGGAAAGCTTGGCAGCTAAGCCTTCTGAAAGGGTCCCACCAGGATTTCTATGACACTTGTTTAGAATCCCACAGATCAGGGCCCACCCTTGGGGTTCTGTCCCCAGGTACTACCCCTCACCTGAGAATGTCAGTGGGTACTGTAGCTTCACAAGGGCAATGTCCTTCTCTTTGGGGTATAAGGTGTTGTGCTCAGAGATGAAGATCTTGGCCACAGGTAGAGATGGGAAGCTGCTCAGTTTGTCTGAGCCGACCCTCACCTTCCAGTTGGACACATCAAGATGGTTCCTGGGGGCAGAGAAGGCTGGCTTCAAGCCTGAGCCAAGCTTGAGGCAGCTTTGGCAAGTGCTGAGTCCTCAAGGCCCTGGGGATTGGAGTGCTGAGTGCCGTTGCCATAGGAGGTAATTCAATAAGGGAAGCAGGGTGGTGGGGAGGGGCAGTCTGAGGAATCACCTTCCAGAAGCCAAATAGGGGGATTTTCTAGCAGGGAATTGGATTGTTTTTTTCTTGGTGAAACATGCCCTAGAAAACGCCTACCTGGAGGGCTGAGTCATGGGGTCCTGGCACTTCTCTGTCCACCCTTTTTCTTGGCTGTGTTATTCATGTGGTGCTTACACTGTGGTAGGTAACTTATGGGCTTGCATTCCATGCTTCCCACACCAGACACAGCTTAGTATGTGGGTCCCCCACCCCCCACCACCAGAAATGATTTATACCTCTTATCAGATTCTCAAAAATGCTGAGAACCCCTGGTCTGGACTGGGAATGCTTGATGGAGTTGCAGTGGAATCTATCTCCTGTCTTAGGGCGCATAATCTGGATCTCAGTTCCTTTTAGATACTTATGAGATGTTGAATGAATGAGTGAAAGTGAAGGGGCCCTGATGTGGCACTTTCCCAGAGGTTGGCCAGTCTTCTCTCTCTGCTGAACTGAAAGGGAACTTATCCTGTTTAAGTTTCTGGACATAATGAAGTGTGACAGTGACCTTAGGAGTCCTAGACCTAAGGACCACCTCCTGTAAACTGGCAAGGAGGAAGCGAATTCTCAGGACCCCATATAGGTGGGAAGAGCTTTTGTGGAGTGGAAGATTGGGGAGATGAGGTGAGGTGTCTGATGGCTTTTCTACCCAGAAATGTCAAGCTTAGTGCCCAGCACCCTTTGCTCAGGTCCCCAGTGCTCAACAATGGGCATCCTGGCCAGTGTCTCACTGAGGTGGCCACACCCTGGCAATGGTCTCCAGGGCAGAGTGAGGGGTTGGGACATCAGAAAACAAGCCAGGAGATGCAGCCCCTCCATGGTTGGTCCCCCGAGTCTCCTCGCAGCTGGGGCCTTACCTGAAGCAGTGGGCTGCTGTGAGGATCCAGTGGGGATCCAGGATGCTTCCTCCACAGATGTGTTGCTTATTGTACTGGAGGCTGACCTGCCAAGGCCAAGAATCCACAGAGGCCTTCTCCCCGCCTACCACCCGAGGAGCCTTCAGGCTCCTACCACAGGCTGGACTCCACCAGAAGGAAGGAAAAAGGGGAAGTCAGGCTCTGGGGGAATGAGCTGCCTCCCCTGACAGCCCTGGGTCTAGCCTGGGCAGGAACTTTAGGACTGGTACCAGAAGGGTGGGAAGGACCAGGCTAATTCCTAATTATTCTTAGGGAGCTATTGAGTGTCCCAGAACACAGTCTTTCCTCAAATCTCCCTCTCTTTTTTTTTTTTTTTTCTTTAGGTGTGTTTAGGAGTCTGTACTGTGAACTTGGGCATGTGCATTGTGCTGGGAATTTATGACCTTCAAACTAAACAGAGATGCAGAGTTATGAAATCCCGCCCACGCGAGTGTCCCCAGCTGCTCCTGCTGAGTAACAGTAAACAGACGCCCACAAGCTACTTTGAAACCTGGAAGTGAGAAGAAAGTTCCAGAAACTGGATTTTCCTATCTCAAACTCATCTTTCTTCAAGTTTGGCCCCCCTGCTTAAGGGAGGCTCTTGAGCTGCCATCCTCTCTTTCCCCTGACCTGACCTGGTTTTCACATCTGACCCTTGAACTCCTGTTAAAACCTCCAGCCCCGTCCCTGCCCTGTTGTTTGCCTGTTTAGTCCTTCAGGTGGTCCTTGCCATGGTGGTGCTTCAGGGGGAAAGCCTGCCACCCCTTCTTACGTGTCTGGCACTGTGCCAGGTGGGCCTTTAGGACACTGTCTGGCTGCAAACACTGCTTTTACCTGCCACCTTGCTCACCCACCCAAAGCCCCTCTGTTGGCAAAGTTAGAGTTTGAACCCCTTCTCCTGGCAGAATCCTGCTGTATTTATATAAACTTTCTGTCTAGCCAAATCGATCTGCTTGTAGCTTTCTGCTATGATTTGGATTTGGTTTGAATGAGTTCCCCAGGGGTCCATGTCTGGGAGGTTGGTCCTCAGTGTATTGGTGTTGAGGTTGTGGGGACTGTAAGAGTTGTGACCTCAGGGCTCCTAGGTCATTGGAGAAGCTGCCCTTAGAAGGGACCAAGGTAGTTTTCCTGGGATCCCTGAGTGCTTGTCAGATCCATTTGTTATAAGAGTAAACCTGACTCCTGAATGGCTCTTGGGCTTCTTGTTTTGTGGTGTTATCTCCTGTCATTAGCCATCATCTGAAGTTAGACCCTCAGCAGAAGCCAAATCAATGAAGCTGCCTGATAGTCGACCTTCGGCTTTTAAAACTATGAGTTAAATAAATTTCTTTTCTTTACAAAGTTAGCCTGCTTCAGGTATGTCATTACAGTAATGAAAAACTAAGTCATGGATTGTGAGTAAAGGGTCAAAGGTAATTCCTGACATCGACGACCTGTAGAAATACTGACTTATAAGCTCAAAGGTTAAAGAATAAGGGTGAGGCCAAAACAGAGTGAAACTTGGAGTCTGGAAGTGTCCCAGATTTAGGAATGAGGAGGGAGGTCTTCTCCCTGGTCATTGCTGGCCCAGGTCTCAACCCCTCAGAGATGAAGCATACTCACCAAGGCAGTGCAGGGCAACCAGGGAGCCTGAGAGACAGGGTCTGGAAGAGAGACACAGGACCCTGTGGGTTCTGCATCTCCCTTGGCTTGGAGGCAGGGACTCTGGCCTTCTGGAGCTATTGATTCCCTCCCAATACCTGGGCAATCTGGCACTTGCATGGTGGGGGCTGTATAGAAACTGCATTAGCACTCAGTGCCACCTGATTTGATCCAACAGTCCAGTATGGAACATAAACGCTGTGCTGGGCCCTGCCCTTCTCAAAGCTCAGCTCAGGCTCCTGGCAGCCTTAGAGAGAAGAGGGCAGAGCTCAGAGCGGAGTCTGCTGCACTGCGGGCCTTCCAAATGGAAGAAGAATGGATGTCAATGGACTTCTAGGTGAACATCACCCTATTACCAACTCTGTCCTTTTCGAGATTTACTTTGATGAATGTGCAGCCCTCAGTTACTCCCTGGATACTAAGAAGCCAGCATCCTGTCTGAGCCACTTTGCTGCAGCGAGGTAGATTTCATGTAGATGCTGTGCTCTGATGCAGAGTGCTGAGGCCAGGGTCATGGAGCACTGGGGACGTGTGGAGGTCCTACTCTGGCCTGAGTGAGTGGTGGGGAAGGACGAAGTGACTTTTGGAATTTTGCCTATTCGGCAATTTATGAGGGCACCTAAGGCAGTAGTAGAAACATTTGACTTTACCATTCAGATTGATAGAAAGGTCACTTTATCCAGTCCTCCGCTTTTGAGTAGGAGAGCACACTTTGTCCAGCTATGTATTCCATAAAAATAAGTTAACAAAGAAAATCTCTCGAAAAAGTGACTCTATAGCTCTCAGCGCTGAATGATCTGCTTTGGCTGGGAGTTCTTCTTGTTGTCTGGCTTATATTCCGTTTGCTGCCAGTCTGTTCAGGCTGAGCTGGCTCATGTGCTAGCCTTTGCAAGCCAGAGGTGTCCTGTCACTTACCCACTTGAGTTCCACGCCTGAAGCTCCTGGCTGTCTTCTGTCACTTTAACAACATCCAGAACCTGGTCTGGGCCAATCTCCACAGCTCTGAAAGTGGGTTGGCTGTGGAAGGGAGAGAGCTGTGAGCTGGGCGGAGGCCAGAACAAGATGGTAGAAGCAGCCCCACTCTCAGGAGAGAGGGTGGCAGAGAATGCTGGTGGGGGGTGGGGGTGGTCTTGGTCGGTGGGGGTGGGGTCTGATTTGCTGTGCAATAAGAGACATTCCTTGGCATCCCAGGACTCAGTCCTGGACACAACACTGACCTGACTTTCTTTTGAGGCAGGGACTCCTAGTCCAGAATCCAGAGCTCTGGAGAAATATTAGGGATTCCCTTTCCTAGCACTAAGCTGTGTGCCTATTTGAAATGTCCCAGTAGTTTCTTCTGGTTCACATCAGGGGGATGAAAGAAGCAAAGGTACCCAGATGAGCTCCCTTCTCACCTTGGAGGGCATTGGAATGTGGATGTCCGATTTTCCAGGCAGGGCATCTGATCTGATTTTGACACTGGGTGTACATGTATGGCCCCTTGGAGGTAGACAGGCCTGAATCCAGACAACAATCCTTAACTTGAGCTACCCTCCCTCTTTCTGCTAATCCATGTGTGCCTTCTTTCAGACTGTGGGCTTAAGGCTTCCTTCCTCCAGAAAGCCTTCCCTGATTACTCCCATCTCTGTGAATATTCCTTGACTGAATCTGCCTCTTCCAAATCTACGCCTTCTTTCTCCACCCGGTCCTGCTACTATCAGCTCTGCATAGAGGGCAGGGGTCAAGCCATGGCCCTGGCTGAATGATTCATGCTCAGTGAGGAAGACCACCATTCCCCGGGTGAACCCAGGTGCTCAAACTGGGAGGACAAAGATCCTGTTTTAAGAGCCCTAAAGACTGAAGTTCTTATGCTGGTCCTGACACTAGTTGATGTGTGACCTTGGGCAGGTCACATTCCTTCTCTGGGCTTCTCTATGTCTCAGTTTTCTCCTCTGTAAAGTGGTGGGTGGACCAGATGATCCTCAGGGTCATCCCACCTGGACCACCTGTGGTTTTGTGGTCCTAGGACAGGAAAGGCCTCCAGTCCAGGTAGAGGGAAGAAAGTGCAGAAATCTGAGTAGAGAAATCAACCCCCAAAGGAAGGACAAAGCTGGAAATAGACATTCCCAGGAAAGTTACCCAATGACACGCTTATTAGTGAACTTTGATTTTGTACAGCCCAAGAGCCAGGTGGTTTGGTGTGCTCCAGGACAGAAATTCCAGGAACCTATCATCTTAAGAAGCCCAGGAGACATCTGGGTTTCATAATCAAGCCTCAGCCTGCTGTGCTAGGTACAGCTGACACTGCAGTTGGCGGGACTGCAGTGGAGGAGGGGCTGGCTGCATCTAGGCTGGGCTGGGTGGCTGCAGGAGGAGGAGAGAATAGCAGGTACCAGGCATGTCTCTGCTGTCCTCCAAACAGAGGTGGCAGAGGTCCTTTCTGGAGGGTCCTGGGAGTTGCACCTCATGGAGGGTAGAGAGCAGCAGAAACCTGGTAACTAGATAACAGCAAGGGCGTGCAGGCCAGATGGATTTGTAATGGCTGCCTAGGGCCATTTATTGAAAAGGACCTTAAGGCTGCTTTTGGGACCCATGGGAGAGAGTTCTGTGATTGCTGGCGATATTTGCCTAGTGGTTATAATATCTGCCTCATCTCTGGGCCAAGTTTCTCAGAATCCTGAAGAAGTCTGGGCCTTCCAGGGAGAGCCTATCCTGTTCTGCAACTGAATACAGGGGTTCTTTACCATCCCCTCCAGGCAGGCTCTCAAGAAGACAAAGGTCTCACCTCCCCTTGCCTTCTAGATGAGGCGAGAAAAAGAGAGCAATACCCAATGTACAACTGAGATACTCCGAGAACACTGATGTCCAGGAACAAGGGCTCTTGGGCGGAGATTCTAGCCCTCTACCTCTCAGCTACTATCCAAGCAAGTTACTTTCTCTGAGCCTACTTCTAATTTAGATATAATAATAACCATGTTTTTGGTTTTCTGCCAGGCTCCAATGAATATAAATATATATCATGCTAATTACCCTCTTATAATTATGCACCTTCCATTCTCTCCAGACTCGGAACTGTTTTTGGAATTTGCTGAGAGAGCTGGGATTGCTGATGATAATGTCCCAATGAAATCACGCTTGTTTAAACTAAATTTTAGCCAATGAGACTTCGTGTAAGTAAATCAGGGTTTTAGATTACTGGACAGGGGAGGCTTCTTGCAAAGGACAGAGGAGTGAAGATTGAGAAATAAAGGGAAGATGCAGAGGAGCTGGAGCTGGGTGAGAGTGTGTGTGAGGGAGTGAGTGTGTGTGAGTTTGTGCTGGGGGTGCAGCTTACATTCTCCCACTGGCACCCCTTAATCATCCTATGATGTCAGCGTTACTTTTCCCAATTAACTCTTTTTTTTTTTTGGTACCAGAGATTGAACCCCAAGGTGCTTAACCACCCTAGCCCATTTTATTTTTTATTTTGAGACAGGGTCTCGTTAAGTTGCTTATAGCCTCACTAAGCTGCTGAGGCTGGCTTTGAACCTGCAATCCTCCTGCCTCAGCCTTCTGAGCTACTGGGATTACAGGCGTGCGCCAATAATTAATAATCACAGGTGTGCCCCACCCCAATGAACTGTTGAGGAATGGAGGCGGAAGAGCTTTCACTTCATGTTGCTTGTAGGTGAAAGGGCTGGGATTCAAGAGCAGTTCCATCTGATTGTTGTAAGAAAAGGAGGAGCCGGGCGTGGTGGCGCACGCCTGTAACCCTAGCACTTTGGGACGCTGAGACAGGAGAATCGCGAGTTCAAAGCCAGCCTCAGCAATGGCGAGGCGCGCTAAGCAACTCAGCGAGACCCTGTCTCTACATAAAACACAAAAATAGGGCTGGGGATGTGGCGCAGTGGTCGAGTGCCCTTGAGTTCAATCCACAGTACCAAAAAAAAGAAAAAAAAAATGGAGGGAGAGGACCCAAGAGGAAGGAAGGAAGGAGAGAGGAGGCTATCGTGGGGTGACACCTCCGATGGCCCAGGCTGGGTACCTGCTGTAGCCCATTTGTCTGCAGGCTATTTTGGCCAGAGCTTCTGTGAAGTTGTCGAAACAGGCAGAGGCCCAGTTCCCTGTGGCTGGGTCCAGCACCTGCAGGGTGGATCGGTCCTTGGAGAGGCGGACTGGGAGGGGAGGAACCTGAGTCAGCTGGAGCATGGGACCCCTCTGACCCAGCCACTCAGAATTCATACCAGCCCAAGCTCCCCAACCCAGAAATGGGGACTCTACAAGCATTGATGCTTTTAACATTCTGGGAAGTTCCTCCATATGACTGTCTGCTTAAGCCTCATTTTGACAATGGCCAGGGTGTGCAAATGTCCCAGGGTCAATCTTCATCATTCTGCCCTGTTGTCCTGGCACAATGATTGATAGCACCGCCTTTTGCTCTTATAGGTATCAGGTTTTGTTTTTTTTGTTTTTGGTACTGGAGATTGAACCCAGGGGTATTTTACCACTGAGTCACATCCCCAGCTCTTTTTATTTTTTAATTTTGAGACAAGGTCTCACTAAGTTGTTTAGGGCCTTGCTAATTTGCTGAGGCTGGCTTCGAACTTGTGATCCTCCTGCCTCAGCCTCCTGAGTTGCTGGGATTATTGGCATGTGCCACCGTTTCCAGCTTAGGTGCTCAGTTGCATGGTCACTCTGCCCCTAGTCGGCACAGCTTGCCTGGCCTGGGGAGACTTCACAGGCAGAGACCTAGGTGCTTCTCCACAGAAGGTCAGGAGGGGAGGTTGAGTGAGAAGTTCTATTGGCAGCAGGGCGGCAGTTGCCTGGAGGCATTTGACTTCTAATGAAAAAAGAGAAAATACATAGGATGCCACTCAGCCCTGCCCCTTGAAAGTCACTAGCACTCATCTCCGGGGTTTTTCTCTTCAGAACTTAAGTACCAGATGCACTGAGCTGGGATAGCCCAGTCCAAGGAAGAGCATGGGCTTTTGCTCCTCCCAAGGACTGAGCTCCACCCTGTTATATAGCATGTTACAATAAGCACTAACGACCAGAGGCATCATCAGTTGGTTTAATGGCCTGGTGGTCTCTCTTCTAGTCCCCTTGAAATAGCAGATTTCATAGAAATCTGGTCAAAACTAGCAAGTGCAGCAGGAACGAGCAGGTTCAGGGACAGTTTCCCAGGTCCTCTGGTCCACATTTGTCCAATGAGTGCACACCGGGTGTTTAGTGCTGGGATCTAAAGGCGGTCATGGCAGGTCCTGCTCTCCTGAACCTTATTTAGCTGGGGTGGACCCTGACAAGTCAGTGGGCAGATGCTGTGCGGCGACCATAGGGACCTGAGCCGACTTCCTGCTGGGCCCACTCCTCTTGGCCCTCAGCCCCTGGACTCACCTCCCACTGCAGGCCTCTCAAGGAAGTCCTTGACACAGGGCTCCTCGTCTTCTCCAGAGGCACAGTCTGGATGTCCATCACACACCTGTGTCCTCGGGAGGAAGTGCAGGGGATGGCCGCAGATGAAGTAGTATTTATCCAGAATCACCTTGACTGGAAGGCAAGTGTGGGGAGGGGCGCAGAGGACTGCGGGTCAAGAAGGCAGCCCTGGGCAGGAGAGGCTGTATTTTCCTAAAAGTAGTTCTGAGCTCAGACACAGGCAGATGGGGGTTCCAGGCCCAGTTCTGCCACGCAGTAGCAGATATGCCTGGTTCCTTATCTATAAAGCAGAGATAACACTGGCCCATGTGTACGTGATGGCCCAGGAGTCCAGTGAGAATGGGGGGTGGGGGGGGTTGAGAATCTGATGCTGCCAACCTGTTGCCCCTCAGGTGATGAAGGAGGAAGCAGAATGGGGGACTTGGGGTCCCAAGACCTGGTTCTGAGTCCTGATTCTGCCACTTGCTGAGCATCTTCCCCCTGCTTGCTGGGCCTCACTTTCCTCCTCCACACAATGGGATGATAACACCTATCTCATAGGCTGTCCAGAACCTGTGGCCAGCTGGGAGTCATGAAAGTACCTTGTAGCTCTCAAGTACAGCTCTAGAGGTGGGTGTTTTATCTGGGCTTTGAAAGACCCATGAAGAGGTCTGTGTTTTGTTTTGTTTTCTGACTGCTGTCTTAGGATTCTGCCTTCAGCCTCTGTTGCTCCTTTGCCTTCTTGGGCAGAAAGAAATGTGTTTAGTTATTAACCTGTTAGGGAACAGATATTCAAGAAGTTTTTCTGGTGATGATTCACAACCAGACACCCTGGCAGAAAGGGGCTCTTCAAGCCAGGTGCGGTGGTGCACACCTGTAATCCTAGCACTTAGGGAGGCTGAGACAGGAGAATCGCGAGTTCAAAGCCAGCCTCAGCAATGGTGAGGCGCTAAGCACCTCAGTGAGACCCTGTCTCTACATAAAACACAAAATAGGGCTGGTGATGTGGCTCAGTGGTCGAGTGCCCCTGAGTTCAATTCCCAGTACCAAAAAAAAAAAAAAAAAAAAAAAAAAGAAAGGAGCTCTTCTTTTCTAGGTGAGCTCTCTCCAGTTCAGCATCAATCCTGGCTAGTTCTGAGAGTAGGTGGTAACAGTGATTCTATGACTGTTCCAACTTATCACTGTCCTGAGAGTTTCCCAAACTCTTGATTATAAATCCCAGCTTCATCGTTAGGAGGCAGGTGCCATTACTGACTCTCATCACTCACGGATAAGGAAACCGAGGATGGAGGAGTTGGCCTTTTTCCCCCAAGGACATGGTGTGCTTCTGTGGTTCAGCCAGCTGCTGTCTACCTCCCAGAAGACACACAAGGTGTGATTCGCTGGCCCTGATGCTCCTGGTTGAGTGAAGCAAGGGAGAAGGAGCAGCTCAGATATTTCTCAGACCTTCAGAGTTGGGTTCATGATTAGGAGCCAGAGTAAGGCAGGGTTACACCAGAGTTCTGGGACAGCCAAGAGACAGGGTCACCAGTTGAGACCCCAGAAGCCAAATGGTTGAGAGAGCTTAGTCCAGTATGGAGCGTTGGTTTACCATCTCTGTTTGCAGAATTTGGAGGGACTCAGGGTATGGGAGCCATGCAGGATCTCCTGGGACACCAAGAGCCCAATTCTGAATTATGTTCTATTGTCTGCCTAGCTTCCCATGGATAAATTGGCCTCTTCTCTCCACTGTGGCAGGACATATGCTCAGAGGAAGTAAGCTCACTTTAATATTTAGTCTGAATAAAACAGCCTGGCAAATCTGCTGATAACCAATGCAAAATCACTGCTAAAGGTTGTATCTGGAATGTCCTCTCAAAGGCCCCTATGTTAAAGGCTTGGTTGCCAGGGTAGTGTTATTGGGAGGTTGTGGAGACTTTAGGAGGTGGGGCCTAGCGGGAGGTCTTTAGGTCATTGGGAGCATGGCTTTGAAGGTAATTGTGGGATCTAAGCCCCTTACTTTTTCTTTTGCCCCCTGGATTATGATACATGTGGTTTTGCTCTGGTGGTGCTCCCACCCTGATGTGCTATCTCACCACAGGCCCAGAAGTGGTGGGGCCAATTGATCATGGGCTTGAACTTCCAAAACTTTGAACCAAAATAACTCTTTTCTCTTTATAAGTTGATTATCTTGGGTATTTTGTTATAGAGATGGAAAACTGACACATAATCACATTGGGTCAGCCAAGGTCAAGAAGAAATATTTTGAAGTTTTCTGCATCTCACACCCATCTAAGCCCCCAGTGATTTGGTGTTTGTGTTGTAGATCTGCATTCCCACTGTGACAAGCTGGAAGTGGACTTGCTCAGTCAGAGGACTGGGGTCCTGCTCCAGTTCTTCTCTGATAGTTACACCTCCTCTTTCCCCCTCAGTATGAAATGAAGTGTTGGACCAGAGGATCTCTGAGTGTCTTCCAAAGGAGTGGTGACTGCTGCTGGTGCAAATGCCACCATGGTTACAAGTGCAGACTCCCTAAAGGCCAGCCATTCCCAGGCTGCCCAGACAGTCCTGCCCTAGTTAGCAAATGCATGGTCTGCATGCTGCATGGTGACATATGCTTTCGCACAACTTGGTTTTTATCTAGGTCCTTTGTGCATGTGATCTCATTGGTGCATACAATGCTGCTTGAAAAAAGGCAGAACATTTTATAGGTGAGAGCCTGAGGTTAAGGCAGGTTGAGGCACTTATTCATGGTCACACAGCAGCAAGTGGCAGAATCAGGATCACTGCCCCAGGTATCCTGATTCCTACTTTGATCTCTGGTGCTCTACTCCCTGCTGTGAAAGCCATGGTCAGTTTCCTGCTATGACCATGGGGTTGGTCAAGGCAAGGACTCAGTCACAGAGTATGGGAGCTAGAAGGGACTGTGAGAATCGCTGCTCGTTCAATTAATCTCTGTTACCAAGTGGGCTGCTCAAGGTCACACTGGGTCTCAGGCCCTGGCCGTGATGAAGACAGAACTTTAAGTGGGAGGGGCACTTGATAGACCGTCTTCCCTCAAGCCTCCTCCTTTCCTCCCTCCTCACAGGCAGAGATGCTTTCTGTCCTTCCAGCCCGGAGGCTGCTCAGATCCACTCAGTATCAGGCTGCAGGAGATGGGAAGGCAGGGGCAGGGCAGGTACCCCTGCCAGTGCTTGTGTGGGTTTGTAACATGGGCCACGTGTGGAGCAGAACTTCTATCTGGGATAGAAGCCATCTGGGAGAGATGGGGGCTGAGTTCAATTCCCCTTTCACTCTTGGAAGAAGGTTCTTTTGGAAGCAGAGGTGGATACACGTGGAGGCACATTTTTTTTTTTTTTTAGGCAAAGCTTTCTGCAGATCACCTGCTTCTAACTGTGGGGGTGGGAGGGCGGAGGCTGGGGGTGGGGGCTGTCACTTATTGAGGGGTGAGGGAGGGCACTGTCAGCTGCTTAGGAGAAGAAAGTTGGGTAGAGGCTGTCACTTACTGAGGATAACCACAATGACAATGGTCGCCAGGCTCAGCAGTACGGCGATGATGGGGATCCCCACCTTTCTGAAGGTCTCTAGGGGCTTGCGGGGTTTGCGCAGGGCGGTGGCATCTGTAAGGAGGTGTGAGGAGGGCATGAGCCTGCAGTCAGTGCTTGGAGCCTGACCCGCCAAGGCCCACAGCTCCCACCTGCTGGCCTTGGCGGGAAGGCCTCAGGGACAGTTGTAGTTAATGCTGGGGCTTATTCCTGCAGACTAGGCTGAGCTTCATCAGCCCGTGGCCACCCACCTCCTTTCACGTCCCCAGGCTTACCCGTCTTCCACAAGTTCTCCTGAGATGAGCCTGCAGCCCATGTGCCTCCCCCTTGTCTTGCCCTAACCTGTTCTAGGATGTGTCACCCTGCTTGGTATGACCTGTGTTTGCCTTGGGAGAGGCCAGTCCCCTGGGGCATGTACTTGAGCACATCCTCATTTATTGTGCTATCATTTACCCTTTTCCTGACTTGTCTTTTTCTTGGTATCTTTATTTTTAATTGACATATAGTAATTGTACACATTTATGGGGTACAGCATGGCGTTCAGTACATGTATGTAATGTATAATGATCAGATTGGAATAATTGACGTATCAGTCGTCTAAGACATTCATCATTTCTTTGTGCTGGGAGCATTCAGAATCTTCTCTACTAGCTCTTTTGAAACATAATTGTTGTCAACCACAGTTACCCTATTGTGCTACAGAACATTAGATATTATTTCTCCTATCCAGTCGCACTCAACTTATCTTCTGAATAAACTAGAAGCTCCAGGAGGGCAGAGGCCTCCAGCACAGTGAATGCTTAATGGACGCTTAATAAATAAATTCTTGTGCATCCTGACAGCCTCCATCTCCAAGTCAGTCCAACAGTGAGTCCTCAGCATGGCCCTTGTCTTTAAGGAGATTATAATACGGAGAAGAGGCAAATGGGATGCAGATGCAAGTGGAACCAGGTGAAAGATGGTATATGTTACACTAGAGACAGTCATAGGCAAACTGGGGAAGGCTTCCGGGGCAGGTAGAGAGGAGGATCCCAGCCCTGGGCCAGCCCCAGCACAGGGAGAGGTGGAGAACTGTGAAGGCTGGGGGCCTGGAATCTGAGGTAGGTCGACGCATGTTAGGAGGCAGGACAGTAAAGCCAGTTTTTGGAGACTCTTGAAACCGTTGTACTTAGGGTGGGAGCAGTGGTACATGCTTCTAATCTTAGTGGCTTGGGAGGCTGAGGCAGGAGGATCCCAAGTTTGAGGCCAGCCTCAGCAACTTAATGAGACCTCATCTCAAAATGAATTAGAAAAAGATATGGCTCAGTGATTGTGTCCCTGGCACCCCCTACCCCAAAAAAAGAAAGAAAGAATGAAAGAAAAAAAAAGAATACTATGCTTAAGAGTTCAAATTTTTATCTTGAAGGCGGTGAGTAGCCATGGAAAGTTTTTGAGCAGTAAAGAGACATGATCAAATTAATATTTAGTAAGTATTTAGAAAGAGAAATCTTTCACTGGGGAGTTGGTGGATCCAAACAAAAGAGTCTGGGATCAGGGAGCAGTTAGGAGCCCTTCACCGCCTAGAACAGGGGTGATAATAACTCCGTGTCCATTTCACACAGTTATTCAAGGAGATGGAACTTGGGAACAACTGGGAAACGCTAAGTTCTCAGGAAGTAAGAGGTAGCAGAGATAGGTCTTTTTCAGTCCCCTCTCCTTGCGGGCCATAAGCTGAGGGGGTGCTGGGAACTTCCCTCCAGGGACATCTAGAGCAGGAATTTAGGCAACCCTGAGAAACCTGAGAAAGTGACAGGCTGCCCTCCTGTCCTGGACCCCACATGGGGACGTGAGGACATCATCCCCTCAAGTCTGCAATCCTAGTGAGGCCTTTCTTGATCTCTCTATCTAAAATGCAACCTTCCAGCATTTTCCACCCTCCTTCCATATTTTCATTTTCCCCAAAGCACTCATCCTCCCTAACTTACTCTGCAGTTTACATATCTTGCGTATTTTCCGTCTCTTTGTACCTGTGCCTGTAATGAAGACTTCATGATAGGAAGGACTTTGTGTTTGTTTTGTGCACTGATGAGTCTTAGGTACCTAGAAGGGTGCCTGCCCCATGGCAGACGCTCAAATATTTGTCCAATGAACAAAGGAATAAATTGCTCTCGACTATCCTTGTAAGCACACCCCTCCCATCTTTCTTCCAGATCTCGTTTTATTCTGTCTTGACTGGTAGCTAGTCATATGTCTGGCTCTATCCCTTTCCTCAGCTCTTCAAAAGCAAAGAGCATCCTGCCAGAGACTGGTGTCCCATAAATACTGATATCAATGAATCTGCTGATAATGGAAAGCTCAAACTTTATGTTTCCATAAAAAAGTGTATTCACTTTAGCACCAAGTAGCTTATCAATAATGTTAACGGATACCATTTTTTAATGTTCCAGCATCCCAAACTGTCCTCTTTTCTGTCCTTGGAAATGTTTCACAGAGGCATTCATTCATTCATGCATGATTTATGTATGAGCCCCTACTTCTGGAGGCAGAAGATGGTGTGTTTTCTGGGAGGGTGAATGACCTATCAAGGGCCCTGAGTCCCCGTGTCCAGAGCTCAAGGCCTCTGCTTCCTGGGCATTCTCAGGAAGGCCCTGCTTCCCTCCTCAGGAAGGGAAGGCACTTCATACTTAGTTTAGATTCCAGAACGCATGGAGCTGGGAATGGCCACCTTGCCCGCCACTGTTCTTCCTCCAGTCTTGCCTCTTGCTGCTGGACAGAGCTTCCTAAAAGATGAACTTTGTCCTGTTGCTTTCTCCTTGAAAGTGTAAAAGGGATCCCTACAACGTGCACACCTGGACAGTGCTCCTCTCTGTGCTTTCTAAACCAGGGTGATTTGGCCTCACTCTGCCAGCCCAATGGACTTGCACTGCTAGTCCCTACCAGCTCCCAGCTCTGCACAGGCAGGTGTGTTCCTTGGTCCTGGAATGACTGGTATTAATTCTCACCTCTGCCTCTAAGAGCTCGGGCCCTTCTCTCCTCCACTGAGGCTCATCACTCTCTTCTGCCCCATGAGAGGCTGCTCATCCTGCAGGGACTGGCCCAGGCACTGTCCCTGACCACTGGAGCAGCACTGATCTTTCTGGCTTGGTAGTTCTCAGGCTCACTCAGGAGTGAAGCACTGGGCAGCTTGGTAGTGTTCCTGGGGGACACCATGGTCTGCTGATACGTCAATTCCAAAGTACAAACTAGGTGCTGTTTTTAGTTGCTAAAGTTTCCACTGACTGTGATCATTATTGACTTGTGACCCTGAACTGAGAAAAAAGCTGTCTAACTAAGCAGGATTGGCCATTTTCTTATTGATATGTTCATATTAATCTGTTCCTTGTCCATTTGTTTTGCTGTTCCAGTGGGCTATCAGGAGCAGCTATCAATGATTTAAGAAGATATAATTGGGAGGCTGGGTTGTGGCTCAGTGGTAGAGCACTTGCCTAGCACATGTGAGGCACTGGGTTTGATCCTCAGCATCACATAAAAATAAATAAAATAAAGGTATTGTGTTCATGTACAAATAAAATATTTTTTAAAAGAAGATGTAATGGAAGGAGAAAATCCTTAGATTTGGGAACATGCTATTTATTAACTTAGGTTTCCCCTACATATCAGGCAAACATTGCCACTTTCTTTCCTACAAGTGAAAACACTGTTGTGCAGATGGTTTCCTGGCAGCATGGACGCGCGTGAACCCCCTGAAGGCAAGGGCCTTGCTCACTGCTGTAGCCCAGCATCAGCCCAGGGCTTGGCACAAGGATCGAACTGGGGCATCGTTGCTCCTGGGGCTGTGGCTTGTTGGCTTCATTTCCCCAGAGACTAGGCCTCTCACTTCTAGAATGAATCTTGAAACTCAGTTACTTAATGTTTGTTGAATGATGGATGGATGAGGGATGGGTGACACCCACAGCATTCAGCACTTGGGACAGGGGATGAGGGCCATGCAGGTGGCTCAGTATCTATTTGGTAACTGAAACAGAGGCTGAGGGAGACATGGGAAAGCCAGGCTTGAGCTTACCGGGGCTGTTCAGGGGTTGGTCACTGTCAGGATCCTGCAATTAAAGGAAAAAACATTGAGTCACGTGCGGGAACTCCTCAGACTGGGGCTGTCATCTTAGGGGAGAGTTTTGGTTCATCTGCATCCTCTTTTTCCTGCTACATCTAAGTTGGGGTTCTCTGCGAGATCCAAAAATGAAGAAATTCCATCATGCACCTCTTTGACTTGGTAGTTCTGGCTTGGTAGTTCTCAAGCTCACTCAGGAGTGAAGCACTGGGCAGCCTGGTAGTGTTCCTGGGGGACACCATGGTTTGACCTGGTTCAGCTAGGTTACTAATTATAGTAACTAGTTAGTGATTGTAGAAATAACTGGTTACTGGGTTGTTGTGGGTATTGCTGAATTCTCAAGATTATTTTTCTCTACTGTCTGTTTTTGCCAATCACTTGTCCATTTTTTAAAATAGATACTGTATTTTTGTAAAAACTTGAACAGACACTTTGTAAAAGGGGATACCCAAGTGTCCAAGTGTGAATTCAAACCACAAGCAAGTATCTCTACATAAATACCAGAATGGCTAGGGAAAAAAAGCTGACAATACTAAGTGTTGGCAAGGATATGGAGCAACTGGAACTCTCAAACATTGTTATAGGAGGATAAACAAGTACAAATACTTGGGAAAATCTACAATTGTTAAGCATATGACTATTTTATGATTTAATGACCTAGCAATTCTACTCCAGGATGTAGCTGAGAGAAATTGATGCATAGGTCTAGCAAAAAAAACCTGTACATGAATGTTCATAGTAGCTACATTCATAAAAGCTAAACATCAGAAAAACTCTAATGTCAATCATTGGTGGAGTACATTAATAAATTATGGTTTATTCATTTAATATAGTTTTAGTATGATAAGACTAAATTAGTGTTAAATGCAATGACATGGATGAATTTCATAAACATATTGATGCAGGAAAAAAACTAGAAGTAAAAAGTATACACTGTATAATTCCATTTGTATGAATATAAGAAATAAAATTTGAGGGACCATAAAAGTCAACAGAGTGGTTACTACCAGGGAGATGGGGACACTTATTGGAAGGAGCACCATGGATGGAGCCTTCTAGAATGTTGGCAAACATCTACATCCTGTTCTAGGTGTTGGCTACATGGGTGTTTATGTGTGTAAAACCTCATTGAGTGGGACACTTCAGATTTGAGTGCTTTATTGAATTTATGTTAAACCGAGTGAAACAACAACAAAATACCAGAGGACTATGGTGTTTCCGAGAGTGTGTCTTAGGTCACTCTTGAAACATGTATGTAAAGAGGCACAGGCACTCGCACTCTTGCTCATGCCACTTCACATGTGTACTCAGCACACACCCACTCACACCAAGGCTCACGTGCAAAACACACAAACCCTCCTTTTCCTGCTAGGCAAAGGTCAAAGGTCAAGGTGTTGGGAGGCTGCTGCCCAGGTTCCTGCTCCCTGAACACCTCCCTCGTTCTCTCTCCTGCTTCTTCTTGCTTTCCCAGTCTGGCAGAGCACGTGGAATCGCTGGGCTCTGTCTGGAGTCTAGGTTTCCACGCAGGGACTGGCCTGTCCCGTTATGCAGTGGTCATCGCCAGCCCCAGTGGTGGCTGGAGAAGCTGCAGGTCCCTGTACATTTCTGGCTGGGAATTTTTCCAATTCCACTTGGGAGAGAGAGAGAGGGCCTCTTCGAAGCCCTGGATTGGTGTCCCGGATTGGTCATGGGGGTGTCATTGGGTACAATGATTGGGAGGAACGCTCCTTCCTTCTTTTCATTCCCAGTGCAAATCTAGTCTGCTAGAGGAATACCTTGCCCTTTGGTGTCACTAGGCCAGGGATGACTGGGTGACTGGCTGATGTGGCTGGAGTCTGCAGGGCTTGAGTTGGAATAGAGCCTCTACTTCCTGTTAACTATGGGCCTCAGAGAGATTCTTAATCTTTCTGAGCCTCAGATTTACCCTCTGAAAAATAGAGGAAAAACATCTACCTCAGAGGGCTACTGCAAGGATGGAATGAATCATCTGGTGGAAAGTGCCAGACGCACACACGGACTTCCCCTCCCTCTGCTCTCCAGTCTCAGTGCTTCTGTGGCATTTGGTACATGCTCTTATCACAGCACATTTCTTGATGGGTGATCACTGGTTTTTCTCTCTCTCTCTTTCTTCTTCTTCTTTTTTGGTTGATTTTCTTTTTCTTTAATTTAATTTAAATGGACAAATGATAATTCTATTTGTCACTCTTTCCTATTTACCCTTAGTGTTTGGCATCAGGCTAGTAGCTAGTAATGACTCAATAAATGACTTGAACTAATGGATCTCTAGACTCTGCACCTTAGCTGGTTCCCAGCTGCCTCTTCTCAGTCATCACCCAGGCTGGATGGAGGGGACAATTCCTAGGACAAAGATGAGAACAGATGAGGGGACTCTGTTGGGTTGGGACTTTGGAATCAGGTCACAATGATACCAATAGTATTTCACACACAATTGGCATGTTACAGTTTACAAAGGCCTTTCATCAAACTCAGTCAAGGGTAAAAAGGATTGGTACCAAGTGTCTGATAACAAGGTGAATAGCATTACATAATTACTAAACTAAGCAAATGTTAGCGGAATATCCACATTGTAACAGGCACTGTTTCAGGAGCTATGGATTCCCGGGCAAAGATACAATCATGACAGAAGAATAAGAGAGGTACCCACATGAAACGGCCAGTGGCTGCATCCCTGGGGGAGAGGGTCATGCCCGCGGTGAACAAGCTAAAAACAGAAAACCAGAAAGGACCAGAGATTGGTGGGAGCTATGCACAGCAAAGTGAGGTAGGAGGAGACAGTTCCTGGATGGAGGCTTAGAGAGGGAGGTCTAGGGAAGGGGTCAGGGTGGTTAGGGGACGTGACATCTGAACTGGGACTTGAATGACAGAAAGGAGCCGGGCAGGTGGGAACACGCTACAGTTGGAGGAACTGTGTAGAGATTAGTGTGGTTTACCAGGTGAGATGATGCATGCCTGTAATCCCAGCAATTTAGGAGGCTGAGGTAGGAGGATTACAATTTCAAGGCTAGCCTCAGCAACTTAAAGGGACCCTCAGCAACTTAGCAAGATTCTGTCTCAAAATAAAAAAAATTAAAAGTTTTGGGGAGGTTGCTCAGTAGTAGAGTGCCCCTGGGGTTCAATCCCCAGTAAGAGGGAGAGAGAGAGAGAGAGAGAGAGAGAGAAAGACTGGCATGGCTGAAGAGTGAGGTGAGGTCAGGATGTTAGGGGTAGGAAGATTCCACATGTGTTTGGGAGATAAAGACAATGGGCCTTGCCAACACACTGGACGTCCGTGAGTTTTGGTTAAAGAGTGAAGGCGTTTGCTGAGATGTTAAAGGCCAGAAGGGAGACTGGTTGGTGGGATGCTAAGAGCACCCATTTAGTGGGCCCTTTCCTATCATTTCTTCTTTTCCACTAAGTCTACCTGGGCATGCATGCCTGGATTACTAGAGGTAAGTAGTACAAGTCTTTTTTCTTTACTGTTAATTCAGTGAACATCTGATGTACCTTTTGATGGGCCAGAAATTGTGCTAGAAACTGACACACACAGGGAACAGAAAGCTTACCATCTCCACCTGCCCGGGCCTTAGCTCCTCACTGAGAGCTCGAGTGACCCAGTCCCCAACAGTGGTTAATGTTTCCAGCTGTTGCCCACTGAAGAGCAGTTGTGGAAAACATTCCACACCCATTTGCAAACAATAGAGAAAGACAAAAAGTGAACCAAATCAAAAGTGTGTGCTGGAATGACAGGGACCATGACTGTCTTGTTAATCATGACATCTCCGATGTCTCCTGCAAGGCACAGCATATAGTGAGTGTTGACTAAATATATGTCAAATGAGAAAATTCATGAACCTGTCTCAGTTTTATGACTCAGACTCAGACCAGCCTTCAAGAAACTGACTGTGGTATAATTGCTCACTAAAATATTATGCATTAGTCAAAAGAAATAAACAACAGTGACATAAAATAGTATAGATGGCATTAGCAATTTAATATTAAGGGAAAAATAAGTCCCAACAGATTACATATAGCCCAGAATCTCTTTCATAAAGAAGCAAGGTATTGATGAAGGTGAGATTTGGGATGGTGATTTCCTTGGCAGAGTGGGTCTAGCAAAGCTCCTGCCTTGTATTCAGACATACTTTGGAGAAAAGAGAGTCTCTTCAACAAATGGTGCTGGGACCACTGGCAGTCCCTATGTAGAAGAATGAAATTTAACCCCTATCTCTCACCCTGCACAAAACTCAAGTCAAGGACCTAGGTATTAGACCAGAGACCCTGTGCCTACTGGAAGAAAAGGTAGGTCCAACTCTCCATCATGTTGGCTTAAAAATCGACTTTCTCAACAAGACTCCTAGTGCAAGAAGCAAAATGAAGAATCAACAAAAGGATGGACTGGCAGGAGCTGCAGAAGGCTCAGATCTGCCCTCAGGAAACTCCACGGATGTCCAGCCAATGGGAGACCAGGGACTGCTAGCCACTAGCCACTGGGGAGCCCAAATTCAGGGTAAGAGTCGCTCTAGAGACCCCAGCGGAGGAAGCCCTGCTCAAGGGCAGTCTGGGCCCGCCTCAGTTCCGCTCCAGAGTTCCTGTGGACCAGCAGGAGCCACAGAGGGCCCTGATCCGCCCTCAGGAACCTCCACTGTTGTCCAGCCAAAGGGAGACCAGGGACTGCTACCTCTAGCCACTGGGAGCTCAAATTCAGGCCAAGAGTCGATCTAGAGACACCAGTGTGAGCCAACCCCACCCAAGGGTGGCCTGGGTCCGCCCCAGTTCTGCTCCAGAGTTCCTGTGGACCGGCAGGAGCCGCAGAGGGTCCAGGTCTGCCCTCAGGAAACTCCACGGGTGTCCAACTAAGGGTTGACCAGAGACTGATTGCTACCAGCCACAGAGGAAGGCACACCCAGAGTAAGAGTGGCCTGCAGAGATCCCAGCGTGAAGAGGCCCACTCTGGGCCCGCCTCAGTTCCGCTCCAGAGTTCCTGTGGTCAGGTGAGACAGGAGGCCCAAATCCACCCTTAGGGAATGCCAGGGGTGCCCAGTTGAAGGCAGACCAGAGTCTGCTAGCCTCCAGCCCCAGGGGAGCTCACACTCACTGTAAGGGTCACACACAGACTCTCCAGCTTGTGACCCTGCCTCAGTGAGACCTGGGCCCACCTCCAGTTTCACTCCAGAGTTCCTGTTCACCAGCAGGAGTGAAAGAGAGGGGTGAAACAGCCCTCAGGGGCTGCCTCAGGAGCCCAGCCAAGGCCACTCCCATCCACTACCTCCCCCACCAACTTTAGTGACAGTAGTGCCCATCTGGGGAAACTGGGGGAACAGAAGTAGCTCCAACGTGAGACACAGGTAATCTGGAGTGTCAATACAAGATTATAGGATAGAAGCCGCAATACCTCAGATTGGTATTTCAAGAAAGGAAGATACACAATCAACATGAAAAAACAAGGGAAGAAAGTGCCCCAAATAAACCTGGATACCACTGTAACAGAATCCATTGACAGCACAGTTGATGAAATGTCAGAGAAAGAAATGTCAAAATGTACATAATTAAAATCATCAGTGAACTAAAGAATGACATAAGTGAACAATTACAGGCAAAAATTTATCAATCCAACAAAGAAATAGGTGAGCAAATAAAGGCAACCATAGATCATTCTAACAAAGAGATGAGAGCAATTACAAGTAGCGAAAGATTACTTTAAGGAAGAGCTAGAGATAGTGAAAAAAAACCAATCAGAAATTCTTGAAATGAAGGAAACAATAAACCAAATAAAAAACTCAATAGAAAGCATCACCAGCAGGCTAGATCACCTGGAAGACAGAACCTCAGATAATGAAGACAAGATATACAATCTTGAAAATAAACTTGACCATACAGTGAAGATGGTAAAAAATCATGAACAGAACATACAAAAAATATGAGACAGCATCAAAAGACCAAATCTAAGATTTATTGGGATAGAAGAAGGTGCAGAATTTCAAACCAAAGGAATGCACAATCTCTTCAATGAAATAATATCAGAAAATTTCCCAAATATGAAAAATGAAATGGAAAATCAAATATAAGA
>CM053399.1:90539991-90570668 GCA_028644305.1 Xerus rutilus | reverse complement strand
TGTGGAACCAACCTAGATGCCCTTCGATAGATGACTGGATAAAGAAACTGTGGTATATATACACAATGGAATATTACTCAGCAATAAAAGAGAATAAAATTATGGCATTTGCAGGTAAATGGATGGAGTTGGAGAATATCATGCTAAGTGAAGTAAGCCAATCTCAGAAAACCAAATGCCGAATGTACTCATTGATAAGCGGATGCTGATCCATAATGTGGGGAAGGACATGGGAACAATGGTGGATCTCTGTTTACAGGGATGTAAGGGGGGAGGGGGCATGGGGACAGTAAAGGTGGTGGAATATAATGGTTATCATAGCCCTAACTTTATGTATGACTGCGTATATGTTGTGATTCTATACAACTTACAACTAGAGAATTGATATGCTATCCTCTATGTACAGTGAATCAAATTGCACTCTGTTATCATGTAAGCCTAAATAGAACAAATAAATAAATTAAATATGAAAAAAAAAGAATCAACAAATAGATGTCATCAAAGTAAAAAGCTTCTTTATAGCAAAGGAAATGATCAAGAATGTGAACAGAGAGCCTACAGAATGGGAGGAAATCTTTGCCACCTGCACCTCAGCTAGAGCATAGATCTCCTAAAGAAATCAAAAAACTTAACATCATAGAAACAAATAATCTAAGTCAATAAATGGGCAAAAGAAATGAACAAGCACTTCACAGAAGAAGAAATATGAATGGTCAACAAATATAGGAAGAAATGTTCAATAACTCTAGCAGTTAGAGAAACACAAATTAAAACTACACTGAGATTCCATCTCACTCCAGTCAGAATGACAATTATCAAGAATACAAGTAACAACAAATGTTGGCGAGAATGTGGGAAAAAAGGTTCACTCATACATTGCTGGTGGGACTGCAAACTGGCCTAACTGCTGGAAAGCGGTATGAGATTTCTCAGAAAACTTGGATGGAACCATCATTTGACCCAGTTCTCCCACTCCTCGGTCTCTATCCAAAGGACTTAAAATCAACATACTACAGTGATGCAGCCACATCAATGCTTATAGCAACTCAAATCACAATAGCTAAACTATGGAACCAAACTTGGAGCCCTTCAACAGATAAATGGATAAAGAAACAGTGCTATATATACATAATGGAATATTACTCAGCCATCAAGAAGAATGAAATTATGGCATTTGCCAGTAAATGGATGGAACTGGAGACTATCATGCTAAGTGAAATAAGCCAATCCCCCAAACCAAAGGCAGAATGTTCTCTCTGACATGCGGATGCTAACACACAGTGGGGGGGGGGTGGCAGAAGTTCATTGCATTAGACAAAGGAGAATGAAGGGAAGAGAGGGAGGATGGAAATAGGAAAGACAGCAGAATGAATCGGACATAACTTCCCTATGTTCATATATGAATACATGATCAGTGAAACTCCACATCATGTACAATCACAAGAATGGGATCCTAATTAGAATAAGTTATACTTCATGTGTGTATAATATGCCAAAATATACTCTACTGTCATGTATATCCAAAAAGAACAAGTAAAAAATGTACATTCAGTGTTTATTGAATTAATATGCAATAGAGACCTGACTACTACCTCAGGAGGGGACGCATGCACAAAGGAAGCGGGAGGAGGGATCCCAGGACTGGATGAAAGTCATTGTTTAAGTCTTAGCCTTTGTTGGGGCTGGTGGGTTTATGGAGACTAACTATATTGTTAAATCAGCATCAAGCAAGTGAGTTACCAATGAGCTCTGTGTAGATCATAGTGAAAAATGTCACGAATTGAAGGTGGTGCTTTAGCCAATGCTGTGCATTCAAGGTTGCAAAAGAAAGTAAAAAGCCACCCCCTGCCTGTGCTGAGTGGTCAGGGGAGGTCAAACTCTTGTCCTCACAATGCTTTACCGTGTGTCTCATGCAGCCTGAATCTTTTCATTTAGTGGCTCATTCTTTGGCTTTTCTTGACGCTCTTGGACAAACATCTCTGATATAGAAGGATCAGAGAGGATGGAAGGGGAGCTGAGGAAGGCCATGGGTACCAGGGCTCATCGCCAGGAGGCAGGAGCATTCGGGCCTGCAAATGGTGATTGGGGACCATCTATGTCAGTGAATTCCTGAACAGGATAGAAACAGGAATTTGTAGCCAGCCCCATTCCTTTCAGCCTAGAATCAATCCTGAGCTGAGGGAAGGAGAGAATGGGGCTGAGACCTGTGGGCACCAGGAGAGATTCAGAAACGCAATCACCTTCCATCACTGCTGGGTGTCTGCCACCATCACAGGAGGGCACTGAAAGAGTCTCTAGAGGCCATTCCAGACCACTCCAACTAAGGTCAGACAGGGGAAGCATCTTGCCCTAGACCAACGGTGACTTTGCTTTGCTAGAAGCATGTTAGTTTATCCCCAGTTGGAACTCAGCCCCTGTCACAGCTGCCCCAGCCCAGCCCCAGCCCAGGCCCAGCAACCTCGGCTTCCCCTTCTGCGTGGGCTGTGGTCTGGGCCAGGCCCATCTGCTGTTAACTCAGTCTCTGCAGAGCCCTGAGTCATGGGTTTAGTCTAGCCAGTGTCTAACTTAGGGCTCAGCTGGGAATCCGCCTCCTGCCATCTGGAGCGCAGCCTAAAGTCAGGAATGCTCATGCCCTCAGGGCCCAGGAGGACCCAAGCCAGAGAAGGTGGTGGGTGGGGTGAAGATGGGACTGGGAGGGTGTTTGATGGCTGAGAACACCTGCCATTGCCTGATAAGCTCAAAATCTTTTTTCTTTGCTTCTTGGTTGGTCAGTGGTAGCAGAAAGACATTAACCTAGGACCCAAATCTGAAGGTAGAACAATGAACTACCACAGTTGGGAATTGCTATACAGCTTCTAATATCCTTCTTTCATAAATGCTATCTGATTCACTCCTTGGAACAACCTAGAGAAATTATCCCCATTTAACAGAAGAAGAAACTGAGGCTAATATATATTAGGTAGCTGCTATGGCTTCAGAGCAAGTGCGTGAAGACCCAGCCTCCTGCCAGGCTTCTGGACCCAGGGCGCTGTTTTCATTTCCCTGAAGTCTGAGGAGCCCATCTGGGCAAGGGGCATCAGCTGGTGCTGGGTCCTCTTGATTGTCTACTCCCTGCTGTATAAGATCAGCATGCCGAGATTGACGTCCCCCCACCCCGCTCCCCAGCCCTTCCTTAGTTAGAAGGCACAGCCACCTCTGCTTGGTTCCTGGCTTTGCCAAATCATCCATGAGGGGGTACGGCAGAATCAGAGATGTTCCTCCAAGAACATATCGACAAAACAGCTTATAGCAGGTCTGGAAAACCAGAAGGGGCTTTATTGATATTAGCACCCCTTCTTTCACCTCCCTTTAGGCTTGTGCCTTTCTCCTCTGCTGCTCCTTCCCCACCCCTGTTATATTTTAGATCTGGGAGAAACTTCTGGGCTTAACTCAGGTCCAAATAGCAACAAGGTTTTATTTCCCTTCCAACTCAGAGATGATGAACTCAGACATCAAGCAGCTCTTGTTTTTAAGTGTGTGTGTGTGTGTGTGTGTGTGTGGTGGGGATCAAGTGCTGCAGAGAAACTACAAAGAACCAGCCTGGGGAGTATAAGTTCTCTTCTCACCTCCTTTTCTGACTTGCTGTGTGGCCTTCTGCGTACCTCTCAACCTCTCTGAACCTCAAGGTATGTCAGGTAATTGGGAACTCTCTTTCAGAGATGATAAGAGAGTGTGTAACCTCATGAAGAACCCAGTGTTGCAGTGGCTAATAATGGTGAAGGAGGCCAAAGGAAGAGAAAGCAGGGCCAGCTCCCTCGTCTGCCTTCCTTGGCAAGCAGCCTGTCCCTCAGGGCCTTATTTCTCTCTTCCTCTCTGCAGTGCTGACTCTGCATTGCCTTGCTCTGGAAAGAAAACAGTATGGCAGAGCCGGAATGGTTGAGGTGTGGGTGAAGACAGAAAAGCAGGAGCATAGCAAGCTGGACTTTGTATGTCCCGTGCTGCTCTGTAGCAGCTTCAGACTCCCATGGGTGCTAAGGCCCTGGCTTCCATGATTTCAGAGGGAAAACCTGGAGTCAGAGATGCTGCTGTTGCTAGGTGATGGATAAATAGGTCCTTTGGGGCTCTGGCAGGTGGCAGTGAGGTTGCTCAGGCCAGTGGGGGAGACCCGAGGGAGGAGAGGGAGCGTTGTCTGGGTGTGCCAGGAGACCAGAGGCTGCTCACAGCTCGGAGAGCAAGGCTGGCTCAGGTGCTGGGGGGCTCCTGTGAGGCAGCCTCACACGGCTCTCTGACCCCCAAACCAACATCCCCCCATCCTCACTGTGAGCTGCCGTGTCCTCTCCACCTACAGCTGGGGTGGGCAGCTTGATGCCTTTGCCCAGCCGGAAGCAGGATCCTGTCTCTAGGGTGCCTCAGCCATGACAGGTAAGGCGGTAGCGGGGGCTGCACCATCCTGATCAGGGCAGGGGGTTCACACGTGCCAGGACGAGCCCAGCGGTGATGCAGCAACTCCGAGTGCATGGAAGGCTTCGGTGTTGACACTCAAGAAGCATCTGACCTGTGACCTCGTCTTCAGCAGGTCCCCCCAGCCCAGGCTACCACAGGGTGTCACGCAAAGTAGATACAGGAAGCAGGAAGCAGTCTGCCTTGCGTCTGCCACAGTGTCTTAGAGCAACACATTCTCCTTTAGGTCTAACCTCAGCCTCAGCTGCTACATTAGAAACCATTTTGCCTTGTTCTAAGCCATATAGGTGCTGACCTGTTGGCAATTTGAGCTGAGTACCTCAGTCCCCATCTCAGTGTATAATGGCTCCAGGGCAGAGCCTGGAGCAGACCAGAGGTGTCAGGTGGCCTGTCATTATCCTGCTGCCAGCCTGCTGTTCAGCTCTGTCATTTAAGAATTAGCCTTTGTGTTCAGGTGTAGCTCTTAACTCCAGAGAGGGCCTGGAGAGAGCTTGGAGAGGGAAATATCCCTGTTTTACAAATGGAGAAACTGAGGCACAGTGGTTATTCTCTCCACCCAAAGTCACATGGCAAGACAGTGAGAAGGGGTGGAGTGAGACATTAGTACAGGGCCATGCACTGCGGACAGCCTGACCCCAGGTGGGGGCTCTTGGTTCCAGGTAACCAGTCTTTACACATCCCTCACAAGGGAAGCAGTCCGTCTTCTCCTGCCTTTCTGAATTCTCAATTGTTCTACTTTGTTTGGCTTTCCCTCTGCGCCTGGGTGGTGCATCCATGAGTCCACTTTCCCTTCCCAGCATGGTCTGATGGGAAGGAAGGTGGCTTTACCTCTGGACACCTGAAGGCAATGCCTGGCCAGAGGTGGAAGGGGACTGGAGACAGCCAACAGGGGTCAGGCCACACTTAGCCTGACCGGGGCTTTTGGGGCTGCCACTGGGAAAGGCTGATGGACCATAAAGTTTAGAGGGATTCCTTAAACATTTCTGCCTACCTGTCCCAAGAAGCCCTCATTCATGGTGCAGTCTGATGTTTATAAAAGAATCCCACAGAGTTTATGCTGTCTTTGAAAAATCATGCTTCCTTTTAGCTGTCCTGAATTGTCCTTTAAACTTTAAGGGGGTGGAAAATGGTGGGTAGGGACGAGGGAATTTGGTGGTAGAAGATCTAACTTCTCTACTGGCATGCTGAGCAGCCTTGGCAAGGCAAAGTGCTTACCATTTCCTGGACCCATTTACTCCCCTTTGCAACATGGGTAGGATACATCTGACTTTATGGGTGTTGGATGGTGGGTGAGGCTCTGGAAAGTTCTCCCTGCTAGGTACAGTGCACCTTTTTAAGCCTGTTGGGACCTCATCTGGTCCTCTCACAATCTCGCCGACTTGTCTATGATTCTTCTTGGTTGGGCTTTGCATTTGAAGGTCTCAGTTGCTCTGGTCAGAAGGTGGGGTGTCCCTTGTGCCTGCTCCTCCTGAGCAGACATGCTGGCCCGAATCCAGTCCTGTCCCTTCTCAGTCATCTCAGCCTTCTCAGAGCAAGTTGGTGAATTTTTCTAAGTCTCGGTTTTTTCATGTGTAAAGTGGGGAAGATATGATCTAATTCAAGGGATGGCTGAGGATTAAATGGGAGGATGCACATGGCATGCCTGGTTTGGTGCTTGAAACACAGAGGTAAGTGGACATTGGTCCCCTCCACTCCAATTACCCTGGAAACTGGGGAGCAGAACAGCAGACGATGTCAGGGAGGGTCTGCACTGGGGCTCTGAACAAGGGCAGAATGAGCATTCTCCTTTGTTCTGGATGCTCTGATGATAACCAGAGTCTGCCTCCTCGCTCACTTTCCTGGGAACTCTGAACTCACGATTCTATAAATAGCGCTCCAGTGGTGCTTCTGTGACTTCTCTGCATTATTACTTTGCGGTTTCCCAACCTGGCGTTCCTCTCCCACTTTCCTGCCCACTCGTGGAACTCTGTGATCTCTTTGTGAAGCTGCTCCTTGCTGGGATGCCATTTGCTAGAAGAGGGGGTGTTTTACAGAAGATGGCGCACAGGCCCTGGAATCCTGCTTCCTGGGCCTGAATCCCACTTCTGTTGCTCACGGACCTGAGGCCTTCGGCAAGTTATTTAGCCACTGAGAGCCTCAGTTTCATGTGTGTATGAGAAAGAGATTGATTCAATCATGATCCCCAAATACTCATAGCATATAACATTGTCTGGTGCAGAGAAAGAACACAATAACTGCTAGTTATAATAATAATAGTAACATTTTATTCATTCAGTGAGGCACTTTTTGGTGGGCTGGAGACAGTGAAAAAGAGGCAAAGTTCTGCCCATGGAGTAGCTATTCTATTATTGTTTTTAATAATTAATAACAATATTGAAATGGAACTTGGCAAGTGTTTGACATAGTAGATATTCAAAAAATCATTCATTATTAATGAGAATGAGCTGAGTAGAGGCCTGGCATGTATGTAGCAGGGCCTTGACAGATGTAGCTATTTTGATGACTTCATAGGCCGAGGGGCTGACATCAGGAGGGAAAGCTATAGACCAAGTGTATCTAGGGAGAATTGATCAGGGACCCACAGTGATGTCCTGTGACCTCTGTGGACACTCTGAAGAGAGGGTAGAGGATGCAGGCTAGAGGAACAAAGACCAAGGGAAGGACAGGACCAACACTGTCCCTGAAGATGTGATGGCCCTCTCTAGGAAGAGGTGAAAGAGGATTCTGTGGGAGAATGGGGGAGTTACAGGAGGTCATTTCTCTTGGCAAAGGGAACATTGTTAAAACAACCAGAGCTTCCTAGAAAAGAAAGGCGTGTGGAGAAGCTGGATGGTGAAGAAGACAGGCCCATGCCCGGGCTCTAGCACCCCGGGGATTACTCGGAGCCCCAGGGTGTTGCCAGGGGAGGGAGGCGGGGCCGGAGTGGGCGGGGCCACGGCCCTTCCCAAGGCGATCGCGGCTGCCTGTGTTTTCCATGTGGGGTTCTGCGCTCTGCCACGGGAACTTGATCTTCTAAGATTCTTCCCTGAGGTCTGTGATTGGGAAGACCTCGCCACTAGCCTAGAACTTCTCCTGTCTCCTCCCCCAGACAAGACTAGTCCCACGTCTGATTCCCTTACGCTTTTCTCCATGGTCTCATAGCAACGTGGTTGTTTTTCCTGAGCAGCACTGGATATGAAACTCTAGATTAGTCTTCTGGAAAGTCTAAGTTAATTATGTGCACAGGCTTCCTTTTGCCCATGTGTTGCTTCCTTCTTTGTGACCTTTTTTTTTTATATAATCGCTGGTAGATCAGCAAGAGATGGAGGCTCCTTGCTAGGAGGTTAGCGAGGGATGGAGTCTCCTTGCAGAAGCCACTTCTTTCCTTCATCCTGTTGTGTCAGCTGTACCGTCTTCTTTCAGTGCACACTTTGCTTTAGACTCTTATCAGTTTCGAGGCTGGACAGTGGGGTGTCCTGGGTCTGCCTTCTCCTGGGCAACTCCAGGTGCTGGTCTTATGGGTCCACATCCTGGGGAAGAAGGAGAGAACTCCCAAGATTGGAGTCCCAGGTCTGTCTCTTCTGGGCAGAGTCACCCTTTTCAAGTCACTTGGGCTCTTTGTGCCTCCATTCCCTCATCTGTAGAATGGAAATTTCAATGTCCCAGAGAGCTGGTGTCATGCTGAGAGGGACATATTAGATGTAAGGTGCTTCTCCAACCACAAAATGCTGAGCTTGCTTGCTTGCTGCATTAGGTTGGAGAAGAGCTGCTGCTGCTGTTGCTAGTATTTTCCATGAGACCACAAGGGGCTCCTACCCCTCAAGGTAGGTCTTCCCAGGAGCTGGCAGGACCCATCTCCCTGGGGACTGGAGATGTGCTCACAGTGTAAGGGTGGGAGTGAGCTGAAGGTGAGGGCTGACTTCAGCTCCAGTTACACCCTTGTCATCTGTAAGTGAACAAGTGTGCTGCTCCTGGGGTTGGGGAAGCAGCTTAACCTGTCCTCATTCCACCTACAGAGCATCAGAACTGAGGGTTTACATTTTGCATTCTCATCTCTGAATCTTCCAGTGTCTTGCCAGCCCCTAGCTCATAGGAGATGCTCAGGGGACCCATGCTCCACGAATAAATGAACATGCGCACACATATTATAGTGGAGGAAATTGAGATCACAGGAAGTGCCCAAAGCATCAGTCATCTCAGTGCCACCAGTGGGCAAAGCCCAGCTAGGCCAATGAGCAGCAGGCTATTTTGAGACCAAAGATGCTGCTGCCAGCGCTGGACAGGGGCCGCTTCAGTCTCTCATCCTCTTCCTAGAGTGTTCCTTTCATCTGCCACCTGTGAGAATTTCCTCTGCATGTGAGTTACCCTAGGAAGCTGGAAGCTGCTCCAGGAGTGGGGGGTGGGGGCTTGGGGCTGGGGGGCTTGTAGCTATGCCTTGTTTACCGGTTTCTGTGCTGCAACCATGATGGTTAGTCAGAGCAGCAGGCTGGGAGTTGGTGTTAGACCTGTCCCAGGGGGATTGCTACATTGGCTCTGTGAGACTCTCCTTCTTCCTTGTCACTGGGGTTTCCAGGCAGGCTCAGGCCTGTCCCTCCCTAACCCTCAGCCTGGTTTTCTGGGATGGAAACTCTTTGGTTATACCTTTGGTAGGACTGGGAGTATTTGTGATTGGACTTGGTGAACTCGCTTTCAGTATCTTTTAGGTCAAAAGCTGGTTGGAGGGGACTCGGTCTTGGGTCACTTGTCATTCATTCATTGACTCACACACATTTATCAAGTGCCTATTCCAAGCCAGATCGATGCTGGGTTTGGGCCTAAAAGTCATAGATCCTGTCTGTAAGAAGCTCATGGTCTAGAGGCAACAGGTTTCTAGAATGTGGCACGTGAGTGCATTGTAGCTTGGGGATCACTGTTTGGGGAATCATTGGGAGCTTGGTATTCTACTGAGGCTGGTTTTCTCTGGGCAAGACAGAAGTCTGAGGACAGAAAAGGTGCCTGGGAATCTGAGCCCCATGAAGATTTTCAGATCTGAGGTGTTTGCCTCCTGCTATCCTGGTTGGTTCTGGGGCTTGGAGAAGCTTATCCAGAGTTCCAGAGCCCTGTTTGTCCTCTGTTTTTCTCATCTCTTCCCCCTGTGAAGCCCCCTCTGCTGCCCCTCCTCATATCCCACATGGCCCTCCTCCTCCTTCCGCAGCTCCCTCAGCCTTCTCTGGTCCCCATGAGGCCACACCCTGGTTTAGTTTCTCAGCTCCTTATCTTGCATCACAGTTCATATCTCAGTTGTTGAATAAACATGGGTTGTGTGATTATATGATTAGTGTCTGCCCCACCCCACCTGCCACCCCTCTAGACCCTGAGAGCAGGATCCAGGTTTGCTTGCTCTCACCGGCTAGCACATCTCTAAAGCCTGGCACAGATAGGCATGTCACTGCCCTTGTGCGCAACAAGTGAGGAGCACTGGACACCTGCTGTCCTGCCTGGTGGGGAAAATTGCTTGGGCCAAGTTCTGGAGGTAGTTCTGTGCAGCAGCCGCTGGGGTCCTTCCCCTCCCAGCCCTGTTGATCTAGGACACAGCAGAGATCTTAAACCCAAGCTTGGGGTAGGAGCCCCAGTGCCCACCACATGAAGACAGACCCGGCCTGTGCCCCCTCTATTCCCTAGGCACTTTTTCCAGCCACAGCTTGATTGTGTCCCCACAATCCCACTTCTGTCTGAAACACCCTTCCTGCCTTCCCTGCCTGGAGGGAGCTGGTTCATCTTTCAAGGTGCAATGCAAATACTTTGTCTTCTGGGACAATTTCTCCGCCACCCTGGAGTGAATCTGCCTTCTCAGCTACAGGCAGACCTTGTGATCACCTCTGGAATATATTTGTCACACTTTTTTTTGGAGGACTTCCAAGGTAGAACATAGACCTTGTCCCCTGCTCCTATTAAGAAGCTGGCCAATGGCCAATTAAATAGTATCTGACTGGCTGGAGCTTCTTTGGAGTCACAGTGACAGTAGGTCCCCTCACCTGGGTACAGAGAAGTCCAGGACAGCAAGCAGGACAGAAACCTTTCTTTTCTCTTTCTAGGGCCTTTCATTGCCCACCTCTCAGGGTGCCACCTCAGAGCCCAGGATCACCTACCAAGGCTATGGACTCTGCCTTGGTCTGCATGGTCCTGCACATGCTCCCTGATCCCCAGTGCCAGTAGGCTGGCTGCTGATGTGCCATATTCCTTGAGTCCCAGCCAAATGCCTTGGGTCTGCACTAGACTGGCAAGGAATGGAGCCAGTGAGGAGGGGCTCCCCAGAGCAGGTAGACCTCAGGTGTTCGCACCCTTGTCTGAGGTTGATGGTGTGTTTGGGGTGTCCTGGGCAGTAATGAGTTGAAGCCAGGATGGCCAATCATGGGTCCCTGACTTCCTCCAACTCCTCAGTTGCAGAGTGAATATGAAGGGACCCATCCCCCTGGGGCCAGATACTGAGCTCTGACCTTTGCCCAGGGCTGGTCCCCAGCTCCAGCTCTCCAGGCATACCCATTATACAGGCTCAAGGCAGCACTGTTGGTAAGAGGAAGCTCCATGCAGGACTCTGACCCTCTGTGCCAGGGAGGGGCCTGCGGATTAGGGAGGAGGCAGGGAGGGCTGAGCCTGACCCCAAGTTACTCCATCTTCTCCCCAGGACTGGGAGCTATGATTATCCTGGCTTCATTAGTGGGAAAGGACAAGGTCATTAGGCTCAGGAGGGTTAGTGGCCAACTCAAAGCCATAAGACCCCTCTACCTTACCCTGGAGAGGCTGGCCATCCTGCTGCCTTGCATCTTGGGCTCTAGGTCTGACGCCTCCATCACAGTGTGCCCACCTGCCCTCCTTCTCTCATAGAAGCTCCTATTCCAGGTGGCAAAAGGTTAGGGTTAGATGTGGCAACCAGCTGTCATTTCCTGGAGTAGATGCCTCTGTGGTCACAGGCCTTGTGTCTGTGTAGGGTTCCCTAGTTTGCAGAGCCTATTCATGTATATGAGCCTATTCAGTCTCTCCACTCACCCCATGTATGTTTGGGGTGATCATGGATCATATCATTTCCATTTTACAGAGGGAGAACACAAGTCTCAGAAAGGTTAAAGTCTCTAGACAGCGTAGCTAATAAGGAAGATGGCCTCTTGGCCTTTGATTCTGCAATGCTTGCTCCTGTGACCTGCCCCAGAAAGTACTCTCTTGCCTGTTACTCCCTCAAGAGGTACCCCAGGTCTCCTCAGTGCCATCAGAAAGCAGGAGCTGCCACCAGAAAGCAAGACTGTTCCTCTCCTCTCTGTGATTCCCTGGACACGATGCCTCTGCATTCAGGCTGAGCTTCTGGGAAACCTTGGATGGGGCAGCAGAACTGCCAGGCTCTGTACCAGCATGGAGCAGGCAAACCCCTCTTTCTGCCCTCAGGTGGGTACTAGTGATTTGCCAGACTTCATTAGAGGGTCAGGGAGGTGCTTGGGAAGGGAGTCAGGAGAAGGTCCCTGAAGGCCTAGCAAGTGACACTTCTCCCCCTTGGATAGCCCCTTCCCTTCCTTTCCTTTCACTTTCCCTATTTTGGTTGCTGGGCAATTGCTCTAACTTGGCCAAGGACTGGACCCAGCTACTATCTCTTCCCCATCCTGGGAATTGTGCTTCTTAAAAAGTGGGGTTGATTGTCTCTGCCCCAAGACAGTGAAGATTCTCTAGGTACTTGGAGGAGGACAGGAGAGGAGAATATCAAAAGAGAATAAGCAGAAAATCTCCCCAAACACCCTAGATTGTTTTGGGGGCATCTCTATACTCTTTTCTTTAAAAAGAAAACCCAGAGAGTGGCAGAGGGCCACCTTGGCATCAAAGCATTCCCTGGCCTTGAAAAAATAATGCTAACCTCTAGCTATCAGACCAGGAGACACTGCACAAACTGGCAGGCAGCATCTGGGGCAGGACGGTCAGAGGGGACGGGCCTGACTTCTGCATGACAGCTTCTTTGATGGGTTGTTCCAAGGACAGTTGGAAATGGAGGGAGAGAGGTGGGCAGGTGAATACCAGACATGTAAGGTGCCAGGTGTGGGGGTGATTTAGGTATGGCCTTTCTTTTCACCTGGAAGGTGTTATAAAATTCTCAGCGATGACCCCTCAGGCTGCCTGAAGGGCCCTTTATGGGGAGCACTGGCCTCCCCCAGTCTTAGGGGCTGAGGGGCTCACACTCACCATGATGGCTCTGTGATCCTCCCGATTTTCCTGTGGTCTGGAGCTGAGATCAGCAGGAGGAGGGCCTTTCTGACCCGTCCTGGCTGGTCAGCAGGTCAGAAGCTCCCGGTCAGCACTGGCTGGATGAGGCCTAGGTGCAGGGCTGGCCTTGGCCCCTTATGACCAGCATCCTCTCCCCTCAGCAAATCAGCCGGTCACCTCTCACCACCTGTACTCCAGGAGTGATTTGGGGACTGTGGGGCTGGTTGATTAAAACAACCCTACGGGGTGAAGTTGCCAAACTGGAATGATTATGTATCTTGTAACCTGACACCCGTCTTAGGGGCTGGAACAACACCTGAAGTCATTCAAGGGCCCTTCGGCCTCAGAACAGGTGACACACCTAACATGTTACAAAAGCCTTCCCGCCTGAATGGTTCCACCCACCAGGGCGGGTGTTGACGGAAGATTCTCTCTCTCTCCCCCCCAGTAGTGTGGCTTCTGACGGTGTGGGTGCTTTCATTGGGGGATGAGGGAAGTTGGAGGAGCCTGGGGTTGGAATGACAGACTTTGCTGCTCCATAGAATGGAATTGTTGCCACGTGTGCAGTGACAGGATTAGGAAGTTTGTTAGGAGGGGGTTTCTTACCTTTCGAAGATGCCCAGAAGCAAAGCTGGCTGGCACAGGAATGAGGGGCAGATTGCAGCCGGTGTCCCTTCCAAGTGTCTCACTGCTTATTAAATTTATTTTTTTTGCACATCACTCTTGATGCTATCCTGCCACATCCTGATGTTCAGGGGACATGTAAGGTGAAACCTCGGAATCACAGACCACAGAGCCTAAAGGGACTGGGGTATTTGCCCACTTATACTCCTCCATTCTGTGGGTGATGAAACTAAATTCCAGAGAGGCAAAGTCAATTATCTGAAGACACACAGTAGGTTAATGTCTGATTCGGAACAAATCGAGATCTTCCATTTCTCAGTCTTCTTTCTTTCATTTCTTTTCTCTTTTTTGGTGTGGTACTGGAGATTGAACCCAGGGTGCTCAACCCCTGAGCTACATCCCCACTCCTTTTGAGTTTTCATTTTGACACAGGTCTCCCTAAGTTGTTGAAGCTGGTCTCAAACTTGTGATCCTCCCACCTCAGCCCCCTGAGTTGCTGACATTCCAAGTTAGACATTTGTATTGGTCCTACCATTGATAAATGTGCTTCTATGTGTCATCTCTTTAATTCTCACAATCACCTCATGAAGAGTTATTTTATACTATTTGACAATCGAGGGAACCATAGCTTCTGACAGAGTTGGGGCTGAAGCCTGGGTCCTTTCCCGCTGCCAGCCATGTGAATAGACTGAATGTAACACAAGGGTCAGAAGCCCTGAGCAATGTGGTCCAGGGTGGTATGGCCCATGGCAGACCCCACTGATGCCTGGAATCCCACATAGATGGAACTGACTGTGGCCCCATCTTGGTTGATCAATGCTGGTGCCCTTGGCCTTGAGCTGAGGCTGGCCTGGAGGGTCTCTTGAGCCCACATGGCCCCTGCCTTTCCCCACCCTAGGGAAGTGGCCTTTAGAGTTGGAAGTTTGGGGTTGAGTTGAGTGTCGGTAATGTCAAAATGCAAGACTTTAGGGGACAGGGCTGTGAAGCTTTGTGCAGGCCCTTCTCTTTTAAGGAGGACTTCACCGTTGGACCAGGAGAGGCCAGGCCTCCCTTGCCCTGGCTCCTCTAGGATAAGCATTGAGTGCACAGCTTTCCATTTCCTCACCTCATGCTTGGGTGAAGCAGGAAAGAGGTAGCTGCCTGGGCAAGGAGGCTGCTGGGTGGGGCTGGTTCAAAGGGTGATTACTCAGCCCTCACTTTAGCTCTGGCCCCAACTCTTAGTGGAGTCTGGGAACCTGTGGAGAGGCCAGAGACAGAAACACGTGGGAAGGACTGGGCAGGCCTCTTTGATAGGACACAGCAGGGAGGAGGCTGCAAGGTTTATGGGTAGAGGCTCTGTGGCCTGCAGAAAGCAGAGGCCGCTTCTCCCAGCTGCCAGGAGCAACAGCTAGGCCCGAACCTCTGTTCTTCCAGAGGGGATCTCAGTTCCCCTCAGCCCTAACCTGCTCTGCTTTTCTCTATTTCCTAACTATCCCTTACACTCTCCACCTCTTCTTCCTTTGATTCCCCTTTTATCTCTTCTTCTCTTTTCCAAAGAATTTTCCTCTTTCTTCTTCCTTTTCCTCTGTTTCCAGCAAGTGTGTCAAGGTCAGGGGCAGAGTTGTCATGCAGCTCAAGCTTCAGAGTCCCTCATTTAAGGCCCCTTCTAATGCCCTAGGGAAGGTCCTATCAGTATTTCACATGGTCATATGTTTTTGTAAGTTTGCAGAAGTTTTTTTTGTACAGCATTTTTTTTTTTAATGGCCCCTCAAAACGTATAAACTAAAAGCCTCCACAGCCTGGATCAGCCTTGGTGAAGACCATGGGTTCTGGTAGCCTGGAGTCCTGTGTCCTAATCTCAACCACTAATTAATTTATATCAGTGTGGGCATTTTATTTAATCCTCTTGAGTCCCATCTTCCTCATCTCCAAAGGGATAATAATAGTATTGACCTCTTAAGGTTTGTTATCAACATTAAATGAGATAATCTCTGTGACATGTCTGGCACCTAAGAGACTTTGTGAATGGAGCTGTTATCCCATTTAATTTCCCAAAATGTGGGTTTATTGAGCTCTGGCTAGAGCCAGTTCTTGTGTTAAACCCTGGAGATGAGAAGAGGAAAGGTACAGGCCTTGAATACACATAGCTCACAGTCTCCTGGAGGAGATGAACACATTCATAAATCATGTTAAGTTTTAAAAGATGTTCCAGTAGAGATAAAACCTCTTTGGGGGTTTGGAGAACCTTCTTCATCTTTCACTGTCCTCTCCTCCCTCCTTTTCCCTCCTTCCCTGCCTTCCTTCCTTTACCCGGCCTGTTTGTTCCCTAGGGTGGTTTTACCTAGGAAAATGTATAGGACTGTATATTAATTGCCAGTTATTTCAGATTTTGCATTGGATCTTCATATCAGCAGTCAACTCCCGGTGCCTGCCCACCTGGCCAGCCAATGGATCTGTTCCGTGGTGTTATCAGTCAGTGTGGTTAGACACTGGTGGAAGAAAACTTCAAAAGTTCCTTCCTTAAGGAGCTCAGTCTGCCTTCCTACAGCACTTCTTCTATTAAAGCAGGACCTTCCGAAGGCGGCAGGTCTTCTAGATCCTCCTGCTCCCAGTGTGTCCAAGGCATGTCACCTGGGAGCGTATTAGAAATGCAGAATCTCCAACCCCACCTCAGCCCACGCAATTGGATTACAAGATCTCCAGGTGAGGCGCATGTCCTTAAAGCTTGAGAACACAGTTCCAGATCTCTTCCCACGCTCAGGAGCAGGTTGAGGCTGTCATTTCTGGAGTGAGCTGAATTCAGTCAGAGCTGAACACAGAAGAACCCCTGGGTTTCCTTCCAGCCTTCAGAGCCTAAAATTCTTCCTTCTGGACTCAAGTGAAGTGAGATCCAGTTCAGTGACAGGCCCTTTTGTTGGATTCTCTTGCAAGGACTTAGGTGGAGAAAGGCATAGCAGATGGGCAGGAGCTGGCAGCACGCCACTCTCTCTCTTGTGCCAAGCAGCTGTGGGATGCAGCATGCAGGCAATGCAGGGTCCTGTGGGGACAGCAAGCTGCTCTCGATTCATTGCCAGGGGATGGAAGTGTGGCTCTTTGTTGATTCCCTAACTTGCTACAGAGAATTTTCATTGCTTAGCGACCCTTCTCCCATGATGTGCTTTAGGCCCAGAGACTTTCAAGTGGAACCTCAAACATCTGCACCAAAAAAGAACTGGGGAAATGGAGAATGCCAAACCTTAGCTGCCCCGCAGTCACTGGGTTGGTTGGGAGCTGACCTTCCTCTTGTGTCCCTGCCATGTGAACAGGTGCTCCTTTCCACCTGTGTTTAACTCAAGGCTGTGTGTGTACGTGTGGCAGGGGATAGATGTGAGTCTGATGGAACGACAAGGCATATTTACTTCAAATAAGCCACAGATAGTAAAAAAGAGCATCATATGTGCCCTCGTGGGTCAGGTTCTTAGGCCTGTGTAAAGAGGTCACATGGAGTCAGTCATTCAGTCCTTGCAGCCACCCTGTGACGTGGATGTTGCTGTTACCTCATTTTACAAAGGAGGAAACTGAGGCTCAGCCTGGGTTGGGATCCAGGTGGGATGTAACCTAGGACATCCAGGCCTGCTCTGCACAGCACGGCGGGAACTGCACGGATGGTGACCTCAGCAGTCCTCCGGGAAACTTTGAGAAGCCACTGAAGCTCCTAGAGCACCAGAGCCCCTAGAGGTGAGCCTGGCTCCCAGCAAACAGATTCTTCCTTGCTCCTGTACTTTGCTAACAGTCCCAGTGAAAGACCTTTTCATTAGCCCTGTTCCCCAAACCAGGTGAAGAACACATTTCAGATTACTTATGAGTCCAGCCTTTTTTTCCTTCCTTTGTGGGGCTGGGGATGGAATCCAGGGCCTCACGCATGCTAGGCAAGTGACGCCCCAGCCCCTGGCCCTTTCATTTGTTTCTCCAGGACACCCTGCATTTAATCCCAGGCAGCCCAATACATTAAACATGCTGGGAGGGCAATGGGGTGGGAGATTCTGCTTGTCATCCTAACTGTGCTATAGATTTGAGACCACTAACAGATAGCGTTTCGATGATTTCTTTTATTTTTAAATCTGGCTAGAAAGTAGATAGTATAGATTTATTTTATTATATTTATTTTCTCATGCTCCAGATAACCAATGACACATACATAGAATAATCTTCATAACAGCTTTAATCTTAGCTATCTTGGCTCTATCTTGCCTGCTGAGGTCTCACCTTGGGCGGGTTACTTAACATGTGTGGGCCTGACTTTCCTCATCTGTAAAATGGAGATTATAATAGGACTTGCCTCCTGGGACTTTTGTGAGCACTAAGTCACTTAATATTTTGTAAAGTACTTGCAGTGGTACCTGGTACATAGTAACGGCCATATAAACATTATCAGTGAGGTGAAAATGATTATTATTTCAGTCACTGGTCAAATGAATCATTCCCATCAAAATGTGTCTCTAAAATGACTATTCTATACACATTATTCATTCTTTGTTGTCTCATCAACTTGTTTTTTATTTGAGTTCCAGCTCCTTTTGCCTGCTGTGTGGGTAGGGCAGGACCCTCTTTCTCTCTCTTTTCCCGCTTTGGCTTTGTTTGCCTGCAGGGTTGAATAGCTGCACAGTCACCCCACCATGAGTTGTGTTATGTTATAGGTGCGCAGGGATAAAGCTCAGAAGTCAGAAGGCTGCACAAGGGCTCTGCCCACTGTAGAATAGTGGCGATGTGAGGTGCTAGGGGGAAACCGAGCAGGGGTGCCCCCTGCTCTGGTGGGGCTGAGCTGTCCTCTAGATTCCATACCTGCTTGGAGTTCTGTTTGGTCCAGCGGTGTGCTTGGTTAGTTCTGGAACAAGGTCCAGCCAACCCCCACTCCCCCCACTGGTTTCCAGGTGCTTGGCTTTGCACCTCTCTGAGGATCAGTGTGCAGTGCCATCTCGCTGGAGGGAATGTCCCAGTCAGGGACCTAAGAAGCCTGATTCCCTGTGGCTCAGGGATCCAGATGAAACAACTCAGGATGGCTCTGAGAAGTCCTGGATCATAAGACCATTGAGTTTGCCAAGAAGGAGAGGCAGAGATGCTCTGAGAATGTCTGGGATGAGGTCAGGGCAGCTCCCAGCCTCACCCAGGAAGCCAGCCTGTGGCTGGTGCCAGACGGCCCTGCAGGTCAGGAGGGCATTCTAGCAGGAGAGGTGGATCTAGCAAAAGGCTGAGAGGGTATTAGTATCTTATCTGTGCTGTGGAGGGAGAAGTACATCTGGAAGATCTCTGCACAGTGCTTTACTGTAACAACACACTTTTCCTCATTTGACTTTTGAAAACTACCCTGTATAGTCAATGAAAGCATGAGGCTCAGAGAGGTTGAGTGAATTGTTTAGGATTCCACAACTACTGAATCATCCCCCTGGAACCAACGTAGGCCCAAATCCCTTCTCATGGTACTTTATTCTGCCTCTTATTGGCAACTTGGTGAATATTCTACTGGGTTGCAGATGCCTGTATTGGGTTGAATACTGTCTCCCAAGAATTCAAGTCAGAATGTGATCTCATTTTGGAAAGAGGGTTGCTACAGACATAATTAGTTAAGATTAACTGGGTGTGGTGGTGCCCACCTGTCATCCCAGCAATTCAGGAGGCCAAGGCAGGAGGATAGCCAATTGGAGGCCAGCCTCAGCAACTTAGGGAGACCCTGTATGGTGGAGGGAGGCACTGTTAGGTCAGGCTGGAGTAGGATGAACTTTTCATCCAATGTGACTGGTTTCCTTATAAGAAAAGGAGAAAGGGCTCTTGAGAGAGCCTGCATTCTCCCTTGAATGTGTATTTACTTCTATCTAAGCCTTTGTCTGGCTCGTGCTGAAATTCTTTTCCCTCATACCTACCAAAGACCTTGCTGGTCCTGAGTCAAATTCCCCCTTCTCTTTGGGAACTCTTCAGACCCTTCTTCAGAGACATGTCTTCCCCTGTGACATCGCTTGGTGGACCCAACTAGGATCTTCAGAGGCACCGACTTTGTGTTTTGCAGAAGTACTAATTCTAACAAAATAACCTGAGTTAATTTGAGATAATAAACCATCTCCTCCAGGACAGATAGGATATAATGCCAAACCCAATTAAATGGAACAGATTGCAACAATTCCATGTTAAGAGGATGCAATGCAAGAATCCTAACCCATCCCACCACTGAGACCAGTGTCTATGTCCTTTAGAACAGCCAGAATGAGACTTTGGTCCCTGGCTAGGCAGGGTCATCACCCTTTGCCAGCTTGAAGCAGACATGGAAGATGGATCTTCACCCCTCATTAACCCTTAAGATTAAGGGATCAAAGTCAGGGGGCGGGGGAATGAGATAGGGATTTAGGATAAAGAGAGAACTATACCGAGTCTTAAAGTCAAGGATCACGAGTCACTGAGATGCAGAAAACTCAATTCACAATTGCAAATCTTGAGTGACACACCTTTGGCCTGTGTCCTGGTATGTGGTGGGGAGGGGGTTGGGGGGGTTGCAGTCCATCCCGAACCAGTGGCCGAAGAGGTACCTCCACATTCACCTAGAGTTGGAGCCGACTGGCCACCCGTTCTCAGCCCTCTGCCGCAGGACAATCAGACACGCCAGGGAGTCCAGTCAAAGCAAGTACTCATTTAATTGCGGAACAAGCATTCAACTTATAGGACCATTCGGTCAATCAGAGACAATGCAAGTAGCCAGCAGCTGTCCATGTGACCAGGCACACAAGCTCCCTGAATTCTGTCCACGAGCTGATCACGTTCGCGGAACCAACAATAAACCAATCACACAGTCTCTCCTTCCTCTGTGCCCTTCCCGTTTACACACTTTTCACAATGGCTAGTTGCCATCTTAAGGGCATAGCATGGAGCTAGCTCCCCACACTGGTAAAACGGGGAAAGTATGCTGAAAGACCCGAGCTAAGATGAACCCCATGACAGGCTTTGGACCCTCCAGAAAAACTAGTAGGCCTGAGTTTTGGTTCTGGGAAAAGACACACATTGCTCAAGGCTGAAGCCACTCTGGGACCACCCTCAGAGCAGACAAAGAGGTTAAAAACCACATACCTGGCATTCCTGAGGTCTGAGTCTGCTTAAACTCTACGTGGGTCACTTAAACTCACCTTGTAGTTGGTCATTTTCAAAAAATTCCCAGAAGCCATGATTGGTCTCACCAAATGTTACAGACACCCCTCAAACTCTGAATGGTCACTTTTGTCACCATAGGTGCTGTACAATTGTAATTGGTGCTTGTGTAATGATGGGATGCATACGTCATGTCCACTACCACCACCTGTCCCCTCCCCCTATAAAAACCTGCTCAGCCATCGTTCAGGGCTCTCTGCACTGACCCGCTGCATCGGTGAAGTCTGAGAGACTGAGCTTAAGTCCGAATAAAGGCTCTTTGCTTTTACATACATGCCTCGGTCTCCCTGGTGGTCTTTGGGGACTCCATGATCTGGGCATAACATATGCAAGCTTGGGAAAGTGTGCATGCACAGGGGAAACTGGAGGGAAATTGTGCCGCTTTGCCCTGGCTCCACCTCCAGTCCAGCTCCCAACTACAGCCCTCCTACAAATATTGGACCCCTAACTGGGGAAGGGCTTTTCACTATTGAGTAGCCTACAGTCTCTTTTGAATGTGTATCTGTGACCCAAATAAACCTCTGTATATGGACCCCCAACAACAACAACAACAAAATGGAAAGGAGAAAGGACAGACAGACATACACAGGGGATGAGGATGTGAAGACACACAGGGGGGATGATCTTGTGAAGACAGTCGGAGGTAGGCGTGGTACTGCCAAAAGCCTGGCAGAGCCTGTGGCTACCAGAAGCTGGAAGAGGCGAGGAAGGGTCCAGCTAGGGCTTGACAGTGCCTCCTAAAGAGCATGTGTTGGAAACTTAATCCCCAACACAACAGTGCTGGAGGAGCGGCCATCAGGAGGTGGTCAGGGTTAATACTGATACTGTAGGAATGGACTAAGTGTTGTGGGAATGGGTTCCTGATAAAAGAGTAGGTCAGCCTGCCCGCACCCTCACTCTCTCTCATATTCCCTTGTCCTTCTGCCGCATTATGATGCAGCATGGAGGCCTTGCCGGGTGCTGGCACCATGCTCTTGGACTTCCCAGCTTCCAGAACTGTAAGAATAAATTTTTCTTTCTTTCCTTCCTTCCTTTCTTCGGATTGAACCCAGGGGCACTAAACCATTGAGCTACATCCCCAGCTCTTTTTATTTTTTATTTGGAGACAGAGTCTTGCTAAGTTGCTTAGGGCCTCAATAAGTTGCTGAGGCTGGCTTTGAACTTGCAACCTTCCTGCCTCAGCTTCCCAAGTTGCTGGGATTACAGATGTGTACCACCATGCCTGTCAGAAATAAATTTCTTTTTTAAATAAAGAAAACCCAGTGCTATATAGTGTGGGTCAGTGTCTCCTAAAGGCCCCCTTGTTAAAAGGCTTGATTCGCAGCCTTTGGCACTATTGGGAAGTGATGGGCCCTTTAAGAAGTGGGGCCTAGGTGGAGGCCTCTGCTCACATCTGGGCCAACCCAGGAAGGGAATGGGGCTCTGGACCATCTCCTTTCTCTCTCTCTACTTCCTGGTCACCCTGAGGCTAGCAGCCTTTCTCCACCATCACGTGCTGCTTTGTCACAGGCCCCAAAACAGTGGGGCCTACAGACCGTGGAATGAAACCTCTGAAACCATGAGCCAAAATAAACTTTCCTTCCTTGTAAGTTGATTTATCTCAGGTATGTCACAGTGATGGAAAGAGGACTGACACACCCAGTTTCAGGTACTCTGTCATAGCAGCACAAACTGAACTAAGACAGATTCTCCCCAGAGACTGCAGGAAGGGTAGGCCAAGGACACCTTGATGTCAGACTTCTGGCCTCCAGAACTGTGAGGCAACAAATCTCTGCTGTTTGTCGCCATCCACCCATGGAACTTTGTTCCCGTAGCCCTAGGAAATAGAGGCAGGGGTCACGTCTACGTCTTCTTTGTGATCCCGGTGTTTCCTCCAGGGCTGCTGGTGCCCTTCCCCTTCCTCGACAGTTGAACACACACACCAGCTGGATCCTGGCAGCCTGTGGTCTGTGCAGACAAGGTTTCCATCCTTGACCTAGATTATATTTATTGCCGCAAAGTCATCTGTCTAATCCTATTTGCTTTTATTCAGTATAACTGCTACTGCCTCAAATGCACCGAGCGTGGACCGTGTGTGTGTGTGTGTGTGTGTGTGTGTGTGTGTGTGTGTGTGCACGCGCTGGTGTGAGGGGAGAAGGTGATACAGGCATCATGTCTGGGCAGCAGGCTTGCAGGACCCACAGAGAATCCCTTGAGCCCATCTTCCTGGGGCTGGGGGCATTAGGCTGGGGACAAGGGGCCATTTGGGATCTTGTTCTTGGCCTTCAAATGCAGACTGGATCAATTCTTCCTGAGGAAGCTGGACAGGGGCCTGAAGCCATGGGGCTTTCATGGGTAGAGGTGCTGGGTTTTCTGCCTTTTTTTTGACTGGGGATTGAACCCAGAGGCATCTTACCACTGAGGTACATTCCCAGCCTGTTTATTTATTATTTTGAACGGGTCTCCCTACATTGCTGAGTACCTCGCTAAGTTGTTCAGGCTGGCCTCAAACTTGCCATCCTCCTGCCTCAGCCTCCCAAGTCACTGGGATCACGGGTGTGTGCCACACACCCGTGTGGGGTTTTGGGTTTTGCTTGTTTTTGACCTGAGTTTTGCTTGTTTTTGAGAACATCCATTTGAATGAGGATCTAATCTTGCTTAGCCTGCTCCCTGTAAGAGAAGATTGAGGAGGGAAGTAACCCTACCACTCTCCTTCACCATTGAGGATTGTCAAGCCAGAAGTTTTGCAGATATCATAAACCTTGCCTGTTAATAGTTTTTCTCACAGTCCCTGGAAAGTTTCTTTATGCTAGGACTCTGCTACTTATCCATGAGCTGAAGGTGGCTGGACATGTGGACTCAGGGCAGGTGAGGGGTGAGTGGAGATGGGAGTGTGAATTGGAAAGATCATGGGTTCAGCTCAAATCCTGGTTTAGCAATTGCCTGAGTCTATCTTGTGCTGCTAATAACAGAATACTTGAGACTGGGTCATTTACAACGAACAGAAAGTTATTGGATTCTGGAGGCCCAGAAGTTCAAAAGAAGTCCAAGATAAAGAAAGAGTCCAAGATTGAGGGTCCAGCATCTGATGAAAGCCTTCTTGCTGCATCATCTCATGATGGAAGGGGTGGGAGAATGTGGGGGGAGAAAGACAGAGAGGGGAGAGTGACTGAGTCTCCCTCCTTTTCTGAAGGTCCCTTTATTATTATTATTACCATTACTATTAACGATTTTGTGATCCTGAGGGTGGAATCCAGGGATGCTGTACCACAGAGCTACATCCTTATGCTTTTTTTTTCCTTTAATTTTGAGACAAGGTCTTGCTAAATTTCCTAGGCTGGCCTTGAACCTGTAATCCTCCTGCCTCAACTTCATGTAGATCATTTTATAAGGAACCCATATTCCCAAGAACAAATCTGCTTCTACAATGACAGCATTCATCCATTCATTGACCCCCTCATGACCTACTCAGCTCTCATTAGGCTCCATTGGTGGTGAAGTTTCTAGTATGTACTTGGGGGCCACATTGAAACCATCACAGTGATGTGGCCAAACAAGCTTTACTGGAGTTCCTGTCTGGGCTTCTTTTTTTTTGGTCCTGGAGATTGAACTCAGGGGCACTGGACCACTGAGCCACATCCCCAGCCCTATTTTGTGTTTTATGTAGAGACAGGGTCTCACTGAGTTGCTTAGCGCCTCGCTATTGCTGAGGCTGGCTTTGAACTCGCGATTCTCCTGTCTCAGCCTCCCAAAGTGCTGGGATTACAAGCGAGAGCCACCGTGCCCGGCTGGGCTTCTTTATCTTTGTATCTGTAGTGTCAGCACAGTACCTGGCACACAAAAAGTGCTTGAAGGTTGGCAGCATAAATTTAGCTTAAAACAAAACTTCTGCTACAGAGGAAGAGAGTTCAGTGGTATAGGGGAGAGGTAGGGAGACCAGAGAGGAGAGAGTTGGAATAGTTCAGGTGAAAGATGGATGGACAAGGTCTGAATTAAGGCGTGGCCAGCAGGATGAAGACAAGAAAAAGGAAGGGAAATGGTGTGGACTGTCGCCCCGCTCTGTCGGGCCCTGTGCTACTTGCTGTATTTACAGTGTCTAATATTGTCCTAATAGCTTTGCAAACAAAGTCTGAATATTCCATTTTTCTAGATGAGAGGGCGGAAGCCCATTGCACAGTCCATGCTGTGCAGGCAGACCCAGAGGGTGAGCTGGGTGCAGGGTGTTGGGCTGCTGGAGTTTAGAGATCTTGCTGATGCAGAATCAGAAGGACTGGCTGTGTCAGGAACTGGGGATGACTCAGGTTGCCATATGGGTGATGGAGCTGGTGGGGGGCCATTAGCAGATGAGTTCATTGGATTGACCCCATTGGAGAAGAAAATGCTTTTAGATTGTCTATGTCCAGCCCTGGCACATCCTGTGGCCGATAATTTATTGATAATGCTGGTGCCTCTGGCTTGACTGAGTGCTTTTGGCCACAGAGTGATGCTCAGGAGAGGCCCCTGGCTCCTGGATGCCACTCGGCCTCTGTGGGCTTGCCGGGAATGCAGACACAGTGCCGCCATGTGGTGGAAACTCATTCCCCCACCCAAGGGTCCCAGTTTTTCCAATCAGACTTCCTCTCTAGCCAGAAAGCCATCACAGAGCAGCAGCGCTATGTGAAGCTTGACACGCAGGGCCATCCTGGATGCCTCCCCTTCCCTCTCCCCTCTCCCTTTCCTCCTCATTACTCAGGCTGCATGTGGAGCAGTGGGTTCTAGGCCAGAATGGGTTCTTGAACCTGAAGTCCTCAAGCCAGATGTCCCTGGACCTCACCTATGTCTCTGGGAGACCCTCTTATTTATTATGCATGTACTGAGCGCCTACGGTATGCTGTGCTGAGGACACGAGATGAATAAGGTCCTTTCCCTGCCTCCGAAGCTCTTTAACAGGGCCGGGATAACAGGGCCAGGAGGAGACCGGACATAGACATCGCACTGAGATCCCGCTGGTAAATGCTAAGTGGAGAGCAAACAGAGGCAGAAGGGCCAGGGTGGCCTCCCCAAGCAGGTAACATTTGAACTGAGCTTATGAGGATGAACAGGATTTTGTCAGGTGGGAAACTGGGGGCACAAGGGAGAAAGGAGCATCCCCAGTCCAGAGAGGAGTCTGTGTGTGTTTGGGGAAACAGATTAATTCCACAAATACTTACCCAGCACCCTCTCTAAGCCAGCCTGTGCTGGGGATGAGGAAATGAATAATGCATGACCCGGATGAAGAGAAACTCTTGCAAAAGACAGCTTCTTTCCAAGGACCTGTACACAGCTAAAGAACTGGGCCACAGGCCAGAAGTCTCTACACCAGTGTTCTCAAACCCAGGACTATGAAGGATAACCTATTGGAATAGGAGAAAAAACACTGAAACTTGTAATTATGTATATTTACTAACTAAAAACAAAGAAAGCATTTCAACTTTTCCAATGGCCCTGGTATCTGTGCTTAGTCCCATGTCAGGCTCCCTTGTCACATGCGGGGCGGAGGGAAACGGAGCACAAGATTTCCTTGACAAGGGCAGGAGGGTCCTCGCATCTTCATTCACGTTCAGCATATAGTGACATATTTCCTCCGTAAAGGGGAGGAATCTGTGGTCTGAGGTAGTTTCATCTGAATGACTCCTCCACAATGGACAAAGCACTCAGTAGATTTTTGGAAAAGATTTTGGGGTCAAGAGAAGGCCAGTCATACAGGCATGAGCAGAGAGCAAGAAAATAGCCAGGCTGCTGCTCCCCTGCTCAGAGTGGGCCCTTCGGTAGGTACCTCCCATCTTGAGCAAAATCTAATCACAAGTGATAGAAGCTGGCCAAACAAAATTCCAAGTTGTCAAGATTATTGGAAATACAGATTCAGATCTGATGTTTGTAATAGTCACATCAAGGTTTAGTGTGTCTTCAGATATTGGCTCACAGAGACAGGGCATGTAAACATAATTTGCACATAAACTAATCTATGTATATTGGAGATGTGTATGAAAACATTTTTTTTTTTTTTTGTCATCGGCGGGGATCAAAGGAGTTTGGAGATCACAGCTATAGGTAATAAGACTCCAGGAGGAGTTGTGTAAGCAGATGACATGTTTGTTACTATGTTGTTTGTTTGGAAAGAGCACCTGGCACCCTGTGGAGTAAAACGCTGGGAGAGAGGGAGTGGCAGGGGCCAGCGAGGAAGTCCAAGTCCACGTCAGAGGAGGTCCCTGACCTACGGAACCAAGAGAGTAGAAAGAAATTCCCGCGTGAGTCGTACTCAGTGACTAACTAGATTTGGTAAACAAGGAAGTGGGGATCTGGGGTTATATTCTGTTCTTTGGGTGACCAGGAAAATAGTGACACCCTTTTATTTACCAAGATGGCAAGTAGAGGTGAGGGGTGGGTTTGGGGAGGAAGATGAAAGGGTTGAATCAGACATACCAAGGAGAACTCTGGGGGGAGCTGTCCTGCTTGGTCAGGCTTCTGGAGGTCTTGTGGCTGGTCTGGGGCAGGGCCCTGGTGAGCGTTGGTGAAAATGAAGGAAAGGTAGGAGTAAAGGGGAAGAAATGGAATCTTCTGTCTGGGTCTCCTAAGTCTGGCTAGCACACTGGGTACCATGGCCCTGGGATCATACGCTAACCATTCCTATATTTCATCTCTGAGAAACACAAAATGTGGGACCCCCCTGTGTCTTCTTCCTGCTCTGAGCCACCATCTTGCATATGACAAGGCCACTGGTCCAGGCCCAGGTCATTGGGAAATTCTGATTGGGCTGGAGGAGTCCTTGCTGGAACCCCTCAGAGCTGAGACAAGCAACTGGAAAGGCAGAGGAAGAAGTGGGTGGGGCAAAGAGGCATGGGTACTGTGCAGCTGCCAGGCTGGGCAGGGGCAGGTGGCTGGCCAGGGAAAAGGCTCCACTGGGGTCAATTTCAGGACAGAAGCATTCCACGCTGGCCTAACCTGCTTATTTCTGAGTTGGGCTCTCTGAGCTGCAGGATATGCTTCACTGAAAGACCACTTGAGGTTTGACATTTGCTATCATCAGTGATGTCTCTGAGGGTGGCTCCCAGAACCATCAACTTGAACCCCTGGCAGGATTTGGAGTTCTCTGTGCATGGGGTGGGGGACAGAGCATGAAATCAATAGAAGGTTAGTGGTTATAAAAATGTTTCTTTGGAAGGGAAAGGAAGATTGAGAATAATAGGCAAAAAGTTTCAAAATTAAGAGAGTAAAGAAGATTAGAAATAACGATTGACAGAAGGGGATGAAAGAGAGATGGAGGAGAGACAGCAAACAGAAAGGAGAGTAGAAAATGGCCAACTGTAAGGACCATAATGGAAAAGATGTGAAGTGAGGGAGATGGACAGAAAAACAAATGCAAATAGATGAAGGGACAGAAACTCAGAAACAAAGACAGAAGCTAAGGGTAGGGATGTGGTGGCAGGGAGAAAGGGAGGCCATCTTGGATGGATGGAGCCCTGTCCTTCTTCCCCACCCGTGTGCCTGGTCCCCAATTGCAAAATTGAATGAGTGAGGCCCTAGTGAATTGCCTGTGTCCATTACTTGCACCAGCTGGGCTGTAGGAAGTGGTGCTGTGCCAGCTATCACCTTGGCTGGGGCAGAGGAGGGGACTGGAGAGAAGTGGGCTGATATGCAGCCAGGGATCCTGAGCTGAGGGGGTGCCATGCTGTATCCACTCTGGAGGTCTCTCTTCACCTACTTTTCCACTGGAACAAAATTGAAAGTCCATCTGGTGGGCATTCCAAGACCATTCGATTCGGAGGGAGAGACTGGTTGTAATAAGCATGACTGCGACTGTGGGTGGAGTCACGCCTGAGCTCAGTGAATGGCATCATTAGCTGGGCTGTGGGCTGCAGCAATGGGAACCCCCTGAGCACAAGAGGGTTGGTTTTGTGAAATCAATTCATAATGGGCCGAGATAGGGAGGCTCAGCGGACTGAGATCCACTCTGGCTTAGTCAGTGGCATACATCTAGAAAAGGACCGTGTCTTCAAAGGCAGATGCTGGGGTGCTGAGGAAGTGGGCTTCCCAGCCAGTCAGTGTCCAGCAGCCCAGGTCAGAAGAGGGGCCAAGGAGTGGGCACACCAGCCAGTTCTGCTCATGGAGGGTGTCCCCTGATGAGGTCAGTGTCATCTGCGGGGCTTCTGGGAGCTCAGGCGAAACATTCTCCTGCCCCCTCCTGCTACCTTTGATCTGATTGTGTGCTCATCTGGTAACAGTGACAGATTCTACTTCCCTGGAAAGGTGATGCCAAGAAGATAACTTGAGATGGGGACTGGCCTCACTAGTCCCAGGAATTATTTACTATTGAAAAGATAATACATTGGCAAGAAGTGTCACTAGTGGAGTGATCATGTATTAAGTGATCATGTATTAAGTGCTATATGTGAACACGCCGTGCTGTCCTTAGAAACAGGTTTGATACTGGATTTGGAACCTTGACCTGTCTCTAGTCATCCCCACTGTGGGTGGCACACCCGAGTCCCATCTATGGACAAGCAGGGCTGGGAACAGGTGCTAGAACAGGAGACTTGGTGGTGGTCGTGCCTCCAGGTGATCCTGCTGACCCTGAGTCTCCCCAGCAGAGCCCCCTAACCTCACCCAGGACCACTGTGATGGGAGGTCACAGGGCTAGAGGAGCAGGATTGGGCACTTCCTCTGTCCTTTGCTCTTAGATCAACAAGGAAAAGTTTGAAGGGGGCCAGGCAGGAGGGAAGGTGGTGGTGGTGGGCTGGTGATGATCTCTGACTATAGGGAGAAGCCAGATTGGGACCTAAGTTCCAGGAGGTCTGGAGCTGGCAGGGAATTAGAGCTGGAGGAAGGGAAGAGGGATAGAAAGGAGAGAACCCTAGACTCCAGCTCTGGAAAGGAGGCTCCAGATGGCCAATGGCAGCTGTGTCCTCCTTCCCCTCCCCCCAGGGGCCCAGAGGCCCACAGAATGCTAAAGCTGGAAAGGAAAGGCAGTCAAGGACAGTCTCCCAAAGGAACCACGCATGCTTCCCAGGGCTGCCTACTCCCGTCCTGCCCTCCACTGCCATCTTGGGAACAAAAGTGGTTCTTACATTGGCAGAAGCAAAGCGACAGTAGCAAAACCCTGACTCACGCCTCCCATAACCAGTGGAACTTATTTTGGTATTTTCTAGCTCTTTCATTAGCACCAAGAGTTGATTGCAAGAGGGGTGAGGGGGTGGTGGGAGAGGGTGTTCACACCCAGAGTATGGAAAGGGGAGTGGGACTCCTGTTAGTGGAAAGGCCCAGCCTCCCTCCCTAGCCCTGCTCACCAGAGATGTCCTGAGATGCAAGTGTTCTTGGGCTCTGAGAGGAGGCCTCAGGGCAGGGGCTACCTGGAGGCAAAGCATGTTACTGGACAGGGTCTGAGAGTCCCAGGAACATGGGACTTGGGTGGTGGCTGGTGGCCTGGACTCAGACACAGCCCTAGATGTCACCTAGTGTCCTGCTCCACCCAAACCCACACCCAAGCTCCTCTCCTGTGTCCCTTACTGGTAGGCCTGCAGGTTTATCAGGCAGGGCCAGCAGCCTCCCAAGCCAAGAGATAAAATGCTAATCAAATTCTCTACTTGCAGGTAGTTAGCACTTAGTCTTTCCCACTGCAGAAGGGGTGGGAGCTCTCTGCTGTCTAGCAGGCCTTGCTGCCCTTAGTAGAACCTCCTCTGCATCCCAGGTCCGAGGGTTCTTAACAACACCCCGCATTGACTCTGGATCTGGAGTAACTAAGGCAGGGTTCAGGGAATCAGGACTGCTTTTCCAGGGGAGGTAGCAAAGGAATAGGGGTAAAGCCATTTGGGAGGGCCCACTGAGACTGAGGTCCTGCCAGGCTCCAGGGCACAGCCTGAGTTCATGGTTTTAACAATGGTGGCTAGGTCTGTGCGGTACGCTGCAGCAGGCAATGTGCTTTTACATGATTTCTCTCTTACCCCTAGGACACTGTGAGGTGGGTTTTAAAAGGATGCTCATAATTCCAGAGCAGACAGGTGGGCTCCTGGTAAGTGGCAGAGCTGAGGCCCCAGTAGGCAGAGCTTGGCGCCCTTTCCCCTTCCCAGACCAAGGCCCACGTTACACAAGTCCTGAGTGTTACAGGTGATAGAGTTTCTTCACATTTGAGACCTCTTCGCCTCATTTGTCACATCAGCTGGGTGCAATGGAAAGCTGTTTATTGTAGCTAGGAAGTTTCCCCTAAGGCTATAGCTTCCTCACAGAATGACCAGGTCACCCAGCCTGGCTCCAGCAGATCCCCACACTGGATGGAA
>CM053399.1:90500384-90539491 GCA_028644305.1 Xerus rutilus | reverse complement strand
CAGGCCCACAGTGATGGGGCCAAGTGACTATGGACTGAAACCTCTAAAACCATGAGCCAAAATAAGACTTTCCTCCTTTAAGTTGATTTTCTCAGGCATTTTATCACAGCAACAGAAAGCTAACACAGTCTTTATTCCATGCCCCTGCCACATGCCTCTCACCTACCAGTGGGTACCCCATCCTGACCTTGTACACAGGCCCCAGCTCTCTCTAGGCCTGTGCCTCACTGTTTCTGGGTCTATTTCCAGTTCTTACGCCTTCCCCACACACTCAGCCCTGGGGGTAATTACTGAGCCTGAGACTGGAGTAGGAGAAGAGGAACCTCATGGAGGGAGGGGACCAGGAAGAGGGGACAGTAGATTGCCTGGGGAGTATAGGGAAGTCTCCAGAGGTGATTAGTACCCATGCTTCAGCATCACAGGATGTCTGGCCCCCAGGTGCGAGACAATTCTTTTAAACAATTATAAAACTTGTTCTAGTTAGGCAAGACAACAAATTAGTTGTCCTAATTAGTTGACCTCATGACAGCTAGGTCATAGGGCCAATAGAGTTTAATCTCCTGCCTGCGGTTACCCTACCCCTGGGGCCAGATGTCAAATTACAGGCTTGAATGAATTGAAGGTAAATATAATGATCTATTTTTAAGCTGTTCATGTTTAATTTCACAAAGATTTCCTCCTGGCATCATAAAACTCAGCGTCCAGCTGCTCACTCTTTAGTCACGCTCTCCTCCCCTCCGGCCTTTCCACTCCCTTTCATTACACCTACCTCCTTCCTGCTGAAGAGTGGAGCTCCTGACCTCTGTGTTTCTCCAATCCATCAGCCCCTTCCTGGCTTTGCTTTCCACCTTCTGCTACCTGTTCCCGGAGCGAAGCTGCTTGACAGCCTATCATCTCGCAGCCTCTCACCCCGTTCTCTGGACAGCAGAGTTCCAACCCTGGAGCAAGCACCATCCTCCCACACCCCTGGTACCTGGGTGCAGAACAATCCTGCAGCCATGTGGGCATGAGCAGAGCAGTCACATTATCTCCAGTCCCCAGGGGAGCTCTCCCAATGCCACCCTCAAGTCTGGGTTCCTCTCTGTGCTCTCAGAACTTCCATGCTCACCCATTATTGTATGTGTAGGGGTGCCATTATTAAGTGGTATTTTGTAGGTAGACATGAAATGGGGTGAAAGGTGAGTATGAATGGACTGCTTACTGTGGGGGTCTCAGGTTCAGATTCCTCCAGGAGCCAGGGGCGACGGGGGGACATGACTAAATGTATGTGATGGGTGTTGGGGGAACTCACAGATGGCACGTCTTTCTAAAAGACCTCACCTTCAAGTGTGAACACAGCATTGTCCAGGTCCTGCAATGCACAAAGCCCTTCCCCAGTTGGGGGTGGCATGGCTGGGTGGTGAGGGCAGTGGGTACACAGAATGACAAAGACTGTTGGGATAGACTTACTGGTGGGTCTTTACTAAACCAGGACCACATGTGACTGCCACACTGATGCCCTGCAGGATTGGGTCCACAGAGCTCTGGCACAAAAGTCCTGCTTGGAGGCTCTGGGACTTGAGGTACCTGCTCGGAGGCAGCCAGATTGGCCTTGGAAGTCACAGGGAGGAATGTCTGACCAGAGACACAACAAGCAGGGATGGCCTTCCCTTTTCTTCTCTGAGGCCCTGTAGGCAGGTATGGAGACCACCATCTCTGTCCAGGGAATGGGGCCTATGGTGGGGGTCTTTGGGACCATGGATGAGATGAGTTCTCATAGCCCCCACCATTCAGGCCAAGAAATTACAGAAACTGTACCATTCATTCTTCTAAGTGGATAAAACTCTGGTAAACATGCCGCTCTGATGGGTGAGGCAGATGTTCAAAGACTGAGCCCCATCTTTGCCTCTGGTTCTTGGGGATTGAACATTTTAGCCACTAGAGGGCACAGAGGTCCCAAAAATGGTTTGTCAAGCTTCTGCCTCTAAGAGGAATAAGGTATGTTGGAGGAGAGAGAGAGCGCAAAGGAGCAATGCAGGTGTGATTCTAGAATGGCACTCTGACCTTTTAAAGTCATTGTCTCCAGCACTAAGGGCATTTGTTGATTCATGTATTCAGGTGGAGCCGGCTCTGAGCTGGTAGGCTCTCTGGGGATATAGACACATCTGGACCCTGGAGGAGCCCCAGCCTTGACAGGCAGGCAGACCCTCAACTTCAGTTCCAGACAGGGAATTTGTGCTGTGACAGAGGGACATGCTGAATAAACATGGAAGGAACCCCAAGATGGAGCGTGCATTCTGTTTGGGACTCAAGCAAAGTCTTCCTGGTGTCATGTGTGGTATTGCTGTGGGTCTTGAAGTGTTAGTAGGATTGCAACTAACTGAAAAGCTAGGGAAAAGGCAGCCAGGAGAACATCCAAAGTCCAGGCCCAGAGGCAAGAACCTGTTTGACCTGTCCAAGTTGGCTGGACAGGAGGATGCCCCGCTGGAGTCCAGGATGAGGCTAGAAGATGGAGCTATTGGGCTGGGGAAAAACTGGGATCTTAGAGGAAATAGGAATCCTTCCTGAGATTCTGGGCAGACCTTGGTTTTGTGAGGCCTGAAGGGTTTTTTTGTTTTTTGTTTTTTTTAAAAATGATTTTAGATGCTTTCTTAAAACAAGAATACAAAATTATGAATGCAAAATTAGGTAGAGGGGCTTGGAAGGGTCCATGCAGGAGAGACTTCATCTGAAGCCGAACTCATTAGCTTCATGGTGTCTCCTTCTCTGCATGGGAGGCACATCTTTTGGATGACCCTACTTCCTTTTAGGGCTCTGGTCTTAGCAGCTCCCTGCTGTCAGCACATGCTTCTCCTCTTTTGCCCCTTTGTTTCCCTTCTTGGGTCCCCTGGAGCCAGATCAGCTGTGGAAGGCTGGACTCAGGGAACCAGCTTCTGGGATTTCATCCAGAGAAAGGGAGGCAGACCTGCACTGTGGGGGGTGGTGGAAGTGGGTGGGGTGAATCTAGGTAGACAGTACCACCCAATTGTTCCAAGGGGGGCTTTCAACCTAACCACTCCCCACTCCCTTCAATGCTTTAAGTAACACACAGGTGTGACAGGTTTTCCTATTTGACAAGCATTTTTTGGGGAGTGGGTACTGGGAATTGAACTCAGGGGCACTCGACCACTGAGCCACATCCCCAGCCCTATTTTATATTTTATTTAGAGACAGGGTCTCACTGAATTGCTTAATGCCTCACTGTTGCTGAGGCTGGCTTTGAACTCGCGATCCCTCTGCCTCAGCCTCCTGAGCTTCTGGGATTACAGGAGTGTGCCACTGTGCCAGGCCTGTTTTCACACTTCTTTCTTCCTTGTGATAGCCCAGCGAAGCAGGCAATACTTCCCTCTGCAGAAGATTCACAGTTTATCATATATCCGGTTTCTAACTCAAGTTCCCATACTTATCAGTGCCTCAGTGGCACCGGTAGGTGCATGCTGAGTGTGTACTGTGCTGCTAAGCTGCCCCCAGTCCCCATTCTCCTTCTTATTCACAGTTGACACAACATTATTTGAGCCCAAATTGCCTCGCTTGGGCACCTGTACAGGGAAATGTGTCACTGTAAGTGTGAAACCACAGACCTGGCTTGGTATTTCCCTTCCGGCAGTGTGTTTTGATGGTAAGCGCATGCACAGGTAGGGCAGAGCCTTTCCACCCTGACTGCACTGCTGTGAGATGGAGTTCTCACCTTCACCCCTTCCTGGGCTGTTGGGAGACCTCTCACCTGGTCAAAACCTTCATGTAAAGCTTTCACTATGCAACGGATTTCTGCAACTCGGTGTTGGTTTGCAAGAGCTTCTAGGTGTTCATTTGGGGGATTTCAGCCAGGGCAGGGAGAGGAGAGGGGCGTCTGCTAACTCAGTAAGGAGAACTGAGCCTCCAGCTGTGGTTCCAGGACAGAACCGCATCAGGCATAGCCTTGTCCTTGGGGCTCCCTTCAGCAACCATGATGGCTCCTGTGTGCCAGGGACTGAACTGGGGGCTGTGATACGTGGAACCGGGAGAGGGAACTGTGTGCCTGAGCATGAGAAGCCTCAGTGTGTTTCTGGATGGCCTCCTTCCCTCAGAATCCACAGAGAACAGTAAAAAGCGCAACATAGCCCTACAAGACTGGGTGGGATACTTTCTCTGCTTCTTGTCCACCATCTGGAGTGAACAGATGTCTCTGACCTCCACTGATCTTTTTTGGTGCTGGATATAGGCTGAGACGAACCTGCCTCTAAGTCCATCATACATCTTCACAAAAGCCTGAAGCAAACCCTTTCCCTCCCTCCCTCCCTCCCTTCTTTCCTTCCTTTCTTTTTTCTTTCTTTCTTCCTCAAATGACAGGAAACAGAAATAGAATGGAATGAGTGAAAGCATCTTTTCTGTGCCTGAGAAGTCCTCTAGCAGGGACTCAGAGCAAGTAGATGAGGTAGGAATGGACTGGGGAGGTCAATGGGAGCCTTTGGCTTGGGGTTCAGTTTGCATGGAGGTGACTGGGGTGATAGGAAGGGAGGGCCACCCAACTATCCAGGTATTTCTAGTTGCTTCAAGGCCAGATCCAGAAACCCTAACGCCTCTGAATTAGCAACCCTGTGAAGTAGCCCCAGTTCACTTTCTGCCAAGTGCGTGAGTCAGCCAGAGTTTATGGTGAGGAAGTGAGAGGCGGGCACTGGAGGAGTCTGGGTGAAATGGAGGCAGGGCAGTGGGAGGACCCAGGGTGCTCCGCCAATGGGTGCTGCCTCTGTGTGTGTGTGTCAGCTGATTCAGCTTCCGACTTCCTCCCCAAGGTCTGGGAGGGACCAACAAGAAGAGTCAAAAAAGAGTGAGAATGTTCTTGCCCTTGAACTTCCTCAGGAGTTCCAGGTATCTAGAGATGGCAAGGGTCGCTGGTGGCCGGTGTGGGTAGCTGGGAGCCCATGCCCCAGCTCACTGGATCTATGTCTGACTTTTGGTCACCTGAGCAGGGGCCTCAGTATGGGATTTGCCCACTGACGAGCTCTCCTTGCAGGTCGTGAAGCGAAGGAGGCCTGTGGGGCCATCTCATGACTGGGAGGCTGCCTGGGTGAAGATGCTTTATGGTCTCCTAAAGTCTCACCCCCTTTCCTCTTCCATTACCTCATGTGAGCCCCACCAAAATGCCACGAGGCATATCTCACTCATTTCACAGAAGATGAACTTGAAGGTCAGAGTGGCTCACCCAACATCATGCAGCTTGTGTGGGCTGGGGCTGGAGCTCCAGTGAATGTCCCTTTGAAGGCAGGCCCTGTGCTCCTTCTGGTATTGCAGTGGACTTTACAAAGCATCTTTAAATCCACTCCTGCAAGAAGCCTGGGCCCCTGAGAACCCTCTAGTCCCCAGAGGCCTCACCACAGCATGCAAGTGGTTTGAGCTCAGTGGCACAGATTCCCTGTTATCTTCCCTCACCATCCGGTGAGGGAGGCTCCATGGACACAGAGAAAGTGTTGACAGTAATCAAAGGCAGGTGCAATTACAGAGGACCACAGACTTGGAGTCAACAAGCTTTATTATCAAGTTTTTATTCAGTAAATAATTTTTACTGAATGGAGCTCCTCTGGGCAGGACATGTCCTAAAGGAATAAACTGTCACGAGTCCTGAACCAGGATGGGCAAGGGGGAAACCTGCCCCTCATTTTTACTTTCCACTCACAACCTCATGCTGAGGTTACAAAAGTATATTGACGTGAACCCTGATATTTATGTATTTCAAATTTATACTTGTACTTATACACCATTATAACACACACAAAATACAAATTGAAAATGGCAAGGATGGCACAAACATGCAAGGATTAGAACTTCTCTTCAGATTACTCCCAGACAGTTCAGGCTCACTGTTGGGACCAGCCCTCTTGGCTACCCTTCAGCATTTTCTGCAGCTCACTGTGGCTTTGCATCCTGATGCTGTGGTGCCAAGGTGAGTGTGACCCTGCTGAGCCCAGTAAGGAAACTCACTGGCCCCATGGCTGCCATTCAGAGCCTCTTGGTGGCTTCTATGGCTCCCAGAGCTCATTCCTGCAGCCTCCTGGGAAGTTCAGTGAAATAGCACTTTTAGTTTAAAAAATATTTATTTTGGTTGCATCAGTAGTGGATTATGATTATTGACAGGATGGTTGTCATTTTCACTTATTCTTTTTAAAAATATTTGGTGTTTTATTTTTTCCATATATTTTTTAATTAGTGTATCGTGATTATATATAATAATCATAATTATTATGTGATATGTAACATGTTTGTACACACATGATATAACAATATAACCTGGTCAATATACTTCTGTAACTGAGGCATGAGGTTGTGGGTAGAAGGCAATAATTAATGAGGGGCAGGTTTCCCCTTGCTCATCCCGGTTCAGGACCTGTGACAGTTTATTCCTTTAAGACATGTCCTGCCCAGAGGAGCCCCATCTTTTATGGGATGCCCCGGTGTTTGAGTTTTACTCACGTGTTTAATCTAGGGCTGTGTTTCTTCAATGCTTTATGACTGTATCCTCTGGTCACCTGTACCATTATTTATTTCATCCTTTTCTTAAATAGGACTCACTTTTCAAAATGCAATGCCTTCTTTAATCTTGTCTTAAGCAATAAACCCCACAAAATCCAGATTTGATGTGCTAATTGTTTATCCTTTAAACAGGTTGAAATAAATGCATAACTAGGAAAACAAAAAAGGGTCCCCAGGTACCACTGTAATCACCTCCTGCATTACCAATGGACAGACTCGCACTCTGGGGAGCATTGAAATGGAGCAGTGGAGGGAGGGTCTTTGGCTGGGCCCCAAGAGGTTACCAATAGACCCCTTAAAACACTCTGGGATGCTTTCCGCATCATACCCTTTCCAAGACTTAGACCTGTCTAGCTAACTGTGAGCACTAAAACTGGTGCCCTGGGTTGAAGATGGAGGGTCACAGTGATCCCAGGCCATAGAAATCACTTGCTTCGGCAGATATAAAGGGACATTGGCCTTCCCCCAAGATAAGTGAGTGACTGCAGCTTATGCTGCAACCTGGGACTGGGATCACAGTCTTGTTTGGGCAGCTAACTTCTTTTATTTGATTCTCCTGTCCATGAGGGCCAGGCGCTTCAAGGAGAAACGGCATCTTCTCCATGCCTCCCAACACTTGGTGCCTAGTAGGACAGTTTAAGGTCTGAGGTCCTCTGGGATGGCAGTGGCTGGCTATGTGTGGATATAGTACTTGTGTCTGCTTCTGGATGACATCTTGACTGTCCTGGGATACCACCATGACTGTTCAGGAAGAGCCATGGGAGGAGAGCTGAGCTTCAGGATGCCATCTGTCAGGAAAGCCCTGGAATACCAACTCAGGTCCTGCTGGGGCCTGAGCTCAGTCTTTGTGCATTTTCTGTGTCTCTCTTCTCCTCTGCTGTCACCATTGGGCTATTGCTCCCCAGAGTGCTACACTAGGAGTGAAGGTTAACTCCCTGCTGACAATTTATTCATAAAGCTCGCTTATTAGTAAGGAGTCTTATTTCTGAATTTCTTATTGACCTTATCTTGCTCAGGGAAGTAGTAAAACAAAGTTATTCTTGGGACTGGCATCTACCAAGAACTCAAAAATATTTATTTATCTTAAATCCTTTTACTCAAAACAATACATTTCCAAACCTAAGTATCTTTCTGTCTGAATTAAGTATACTTGGTATGACTCTCACCTTCTTCCTCCCTAAGGTGATATAATCAGAAGTATTTTTTGGGGGAAACTCCCTGTACTGACTTTCATCTTGATAGACTTTGGTGGACCCATTCCTCTGTCCTCCAGACCCAAATGGTGTCAGTGTGGCTATAAACGACTTGCCTGAATTTAATGAAAACTGGAGATTCCTGGGTCCACCTTGGGGGAGTTTGATTGGTTAGGTGGGGAGCGAGTCCCAGGTGGCTCCATTCCTTGAAAGATAACTAGCAGGGTGTGTGTGTGTGTGTGTGTGTGTGTGTGTGTGTGTGTGTGCGTGCGTGTGAAGCGTTGGGAACACCTGCACCACTGCTACACCAAACTGCCTAAATTGTAGGGAGAACTTGGCCCTCGACATCCAGGTATGTGCTGAGTGAGGCCCAGGGCTGAGAGGGCAGGGAACCAGCTGATGTAAAGATTGTATTTCTAGCACAACCAGGCACCAGAGTTTCTTGAGGACTCCTCTTGATTCTTCATAAACGCACTCTGTCATCAGTGTAAAGGTTGATGCTCTTCCTCCTACGCACTTGCAAGGCAATTACATCTTTATCTAATCTACAAGTGGTATCAGACCATGGTGGCATTGCTTAAAGAGGAAGGGACCTGACACTGAGTCTCATTTTATGTCATGGGAGGTTGTGATCTGTCAAGTGGCTATTTCTGCATACCCTCATTCTTCGGTTAGGGACCTAATGCAGATTTTTTTTTTTTTGGTACCAGCGATTGAACCCAGGGATGCTTAACCACGAAGCCACATCCTCAGCCCTTTTCAATATTTTATTTAGAGACAGGGTCTCACTGAGTTGCTTAGGACCTCACTAAATTGCTGAGGCTGGCTTTGAACTCATGATCCTCCTGCCTCAGCCTCCCAAGCTGGATTACAGATGTGTGCCACCATGCCCGGCCCAAAGGCAAACTTCTGAGTGGCAGTAGGTAGAGATCTGTGTGGGCTCACAGGGCTTGGTGCTTAGCTGGTTTTTGTCTTTGGGGCTTAGAGGCTGCTGATAGATTCTGAAAATTTGCCAACTCTTAAGCTGTACTAGAACATTTCACTCCAAGTGAAGGACAGTAACTTATTGAATATCTTCCATGTGCCAGGCATCACACACCTCTTCTTTACACATACATCTCACTTACTCGTTGCAATAATCTCATGAAGTTAGTATCTTTTTTTTGGTTTTTGTGTTCCTTTTATTTTTAAAATTTATTTATTCTAATCAGTTATACATGACAGCACAGTGCTCTTCAATTCATTGTACACAAATGGAACCCAATTTTTCATATCTCTGGTTGTACACAAAGTAGGGTCACACCATTTGTGCAGTCATACGTGTACCTAGGGTAATGATGACCATCTCATTCCACCATCTTTCCTATCCCCATGTGAAGTGAATATCTTAATCTCCATTTAGACACAGGAGAAGATTGAAACTTGATCTTGTCCAAAATAGCAACAATGGCCAGACTCAAGTCTCTTTCTGATGGTCATGTAACACTAAAGTGAGTATCCTGGTGGCCAAGAGATGGAGCTGCTGCAGTTTGCCGTGTGCTCCTTTACGACACTGGATTGGCACATTCATTCTGCACTGTGTCAAGGAGAAGGTGAGGCAGAAGAAGAGCAGGGAGCAAACCAAAGTGTCTAGTTGTGAAAAAGGAGATTGTCACGTCCACAGTCCAGTTGTGCCAAAGCAGTGTGGGGGTGGGGGTCAGAGACACCAAAGACAGAGACAGACTGCAAGACATCTGGTATACTGGGGGAAGTTTACAAGAGATCGGTGACAGTTCCAAGAAGAGTTCGGTGGTGGCAGGCCAAACAGCACCTCTGTTCATCACAGCGCTTTGCCAAACGCCAACCTCACGCCCCCACGTGTTTTGTCCGGGGGCGGCCAGCTGAATAAGTGAATAAGTATCCTTTCCAAAGTACCCTCAGTTCTGCACCGATTCCCACTCAGAGAGGGGGTTTTACAGGTTAGGCTGCAGAAGGAGTGACATCATCAGCTTTAGCTTGCTTCGTTTGCTCGTCTGACAGCATCCCAAGGAGCAACTGTCCTGTGTACGTGCAAGAAAGTAGCTTTCGACAGATAACACTAACTTACCCTTGTTTCCAGTGTGCATGAGAGAAAGTCAGTGTCCTTCAAGATAATATGTACCTAGACTTTATGGTCCAAGCTGCTGTCATTGTTCCTTTCTCTTGACTGTTTTTATTTTGGGGTGGGGGGACAGGAAGAGGGCATTCAGGGGTATGGTATTTTACTGTCCCTCCGTTATTAGGGACGATGGAGAGATACTTGATCTTTTAATGTTATAATGTGACTGTTATTCTTTGGTAATATTTTTAATACACGCTTATGTAGCAAAAGATGAAATTTGTATGAAGTCGATAATATCTGTTCTGGACTTTAAAATGGCAATTTTATATGGTTCAATGAAGGCAAAATTTAAGTCTCCTTTTATTCATGCCTGTATCCTCTCCCATACTTTGTGATACAGGTCCCTGTAGTGCTCTGTGTGTCAACACGCCTGTGTATACAACATCAGAACTATATGGTATCTATCCTTCTGCAACTTGGATTGATTTTTTTTTTTAAAAATGGAGCTGGTTACTTTTTGAATTTGGCTTATCACTTAGGAGTTACTTGGAATAAAAGAAAAATTAGAGCCTAAAGTTCAGAAGGTGTTTAAACAATCTCTCTTTCTCTCTCTTTTTTTTTTTTTGGTACCGGGGATTGAACTCAGGGGTACTCGACCACTGAGCCACATCCCCAGCCCTATTTTGTTTTATGTAGAGACAGGGTCTCAATGAGTTGCTTAGTGCCTCGCTATTGCTGAGGCTGGCTTTGAACTCACAATTCTCCTGTCTCAGCCTCCCAAAGTGCTGGGATTACAGGTGTGCATCACGGTGCCTGGCTTTTTTTGTGGGTGGTGGAGAACCTAGGTTCACATCATTGTTCAAATGAGCAATAGAGGGAAGATTCTGGATTCCAGTTGGGGCAAAGTGTAGGCTCAATAAAATTTGGTGTATTGGAGCACTGGAGGAACCAGGAGACAGGTTTCTCTTGTCAAAGCTGGAGATTGATTAATATCATCTCTCCATTCATCTGATAGACAAGCCTAGGCTTCCCATGAGGGTTTGCTATTCTCAGGTTTGAATTTTAGCAATTTCTCCTGATTTTGTTTGACGTATTTGCTAATTTTGTGGGGCCTTTTGCTTGTTGTTTTCTTTTGTTTTAAAGCTCCTTGGCAGTATGAAGGTAAAAGTGAGAGAGATCCATTCATTTGTTAGAAAGTCCATCTCAGTGATCTAACTAAGGTGTGTTTTGTTTGTAGAATAAACTTTTAGATGATTGTTAATGGGGCATCTAGAAATAAATCATGATCTAGGTGGGTAGGTGGAAGGCCGACCATTTGTAAGATCCGGATTTAGGTCATATCATCCCAATGGCTTAGCACACACTATGCCGCTCAAGGGTAATGTCTGTATTTTCTCAGTCTGAGCAGATTTCCCCGTGGCTAAGACCCTCCTCCTGGAACATGAGCAGATGAATAGATGAGAGATGCTTACCTTACCTGTGACCATCTTGACCTCTGCTTTTTGCATGGGTTTTAGTTATGTATTTATTTTGGTACTGAAGATTGAACCCAGGAGCACTTTCAATTGAGGCACATCCCTGGCCCTTTTTATTTATTATTTTGAGGTAGGGTCTTGCTAAGTTGTATAGGGCCTAATTTGCTGAGGCTGGACTCAAACTTGTGATCCTCCTGCCTCAGCCTCCCTAGTAGCTGGGATTATAGGCATAGACCACCATCTCTGACTTTTTAATTGTTTTTAACAGCTTTATTTGGATGTAATTCACACAATATACAATTCACTCAAATATAATTCACTTTATTTCTCTTCTCACATCTTTTTGGTGCATAACAGTTGTACATAATGATGGGATCTGTTGTTATTTATTCGTACATGCACACAATACAACAATATAATCCGGCCAGTATCACTCCTCAGCACTTGTCCCTCCTTCCCTCCTCTCTCTCCTGGACCCGTTCCTTTCTGATCTCACTTTGATTTTCATGAGATCCCCACCTCCACCACCTTTCTTTTCTTTTTTCCTCTCTAGCTTCCACTTATGAGAGAAAACATATGATCGCTGACTTTCTGAGTTTGGCTTATTTTGCCTAACATGATGGTCTTTAGTTCCACCCATTTTCCTGCAAATGACATAATTTCATTTTTCTTTATGGTTAAATAAAACTCCATTATGTATATATATCACATTTTCTTTATCCATTTATCCACTGATGGACACCTAAGCTATTCTCTAATTTGGCTATTGTTAATTGTGCTGCTATAAACATGGGTATGCATGTATCACTGTAGTAAGGGTAAATACCAAGGAATGGTATAACTGGGTCATATGGTGGTTCCATGCCTAGTCTTTGAGGAGCCTCCATAGTGGTTTCCATAGTGGTCGTACTAATTTACAATCCCACCAGCAGTGTAAAAGTGTTCCTTTTTCTCCACATCCTCTTTGGCATTCATTATTGTTTATATTCTTGATGACTACCATTCTGGTATGAGATGAAATCTCAGTGTAGTTTTGATTTGCAATTCCCTAATTGCTAATGATATGAACACTTTTTCCACGTATTTGTTGGCCATTTGCGTTTCTTTTGAGAAGTGTCTGTTTAGTTCATTGATCCATTTATTAATTGGATTATGTGATTTGGGGGGTAAAGTTTTTTGAGCTCTTTATATAGTGTAGATATTAATCCACTGTCAGAAGAGTAGCTAGCAAAGATTTTCTCACATTTGGTGGGTTCTCTCTTTGCATTCCCAACTGTTTCCTTTGCTGTGCAGAAGCTTTTAAATTTGATGCCATCCCATTTATTAACTCTTGGCTTTATTTCCTGAGCTTTAGGGTTCCTATTGAAAAAGTCGTTGCTTGCGCCTAAAAGCTGGAATGTTGACCCTACATTTTCTTCTAGGAGTTGCATAGTCACTGGTCTAATTCTAAGGTCTTTGATCCATTTTAAGTTGATTTGGGGGCAGGGTGAAAGATGAGTCTAGTTTCATTCTTCTACATATGAATGACCAGTTGTCCCAACACCATTTGTTAAAAAGGCTCTTTTCTGCACTGTATGTTTTTGGTGCCTTTGTCAAGGATCAGATGACTGTACCTGTGTGGGTTTGTCTCCATGTCTTCTATTCTGTACCATCGGTCTATGTGTTGTTTTTCTGCCAGTACCATGCAGTTTTGGTTACTATGCCTCTGTAGTGTAATTTTTAGGTATTGTGATGCCTCCAGCATTGCTTTGGCTATTCTGGGTCTTTTATTCTTCCAAACGTATTTCAGGGCTGTTTTTTCTAGTTCTGTGAAGGATGTCATTGGTATTTTGATGGGGATTGTATTGAATTTGTATATTGCTTTTGGTAGTATGCCCATTGTAGCAATATTAATTTTGCCTATCCATAAACATGGGAGGTCTTTCCATCTTCTGAGGTCTTCTTCAATTTTTTCTTCAATCTTCTATAGCTTTCGTTGTAGAGATCCTTCATTTTCTTGGTTAGATTTATTCCTAGGTATTTTATTTTATTTTTTGAGGCTATTGTGAATGAAATTGTTTTCTTGATTTCTTTTTTAGGTTTTTCATTGGCATATAGGAAAGTTATTGAATTTTGTATGTTGATTTTGTAACCTGCTATTTTGCCAAATTTGTGATAAAGCTCTAGTAGTCATTTGGTTTTTTTTTTTTAATCTTTTAGGTATAGGAGCTGCAAACAGTCATAATTTGACTTCTTCCCTTTCTATTTTTGTCATTTTAATTTCCTTCTCTTGCCTAATTGCTCTGGTTAGAATTTCTAGCACTATATTAAATAAGAATGATGAGAGTGGAAATCCGTGTCCCAGATTTTAAAGGAGATGCTTTCATTTTTTCCCTATTTGCTTGAGGCTGGCTTTGGGTTTTTCATATATAGCCTTTTTAATGTTGAGGTAGTTTCCTTTTATCCTTAGCTTCTTCAGTGTTTTTATCATGATTGCATGCTGAATTTTGTCAAAGGCCTTCTCTGCATCCGTTGCCATGACTGATTTTTGTCCTTAATTCTGTTAATGTGATGAATTGCATTTATTAATTTGCATGTATTAAACCATCTTTGCATATCTAGAATAAAACCAACTTGATCATGGTGGACAATCTTCTTAATATGTTGTGAACATGACTTGCTAATATTTTATTAAGTATTTTTCCATCTAAGTTCATCAGGGATATTGGTCTGTAGTTTTCTTGCCTTGATGTGTCCTTATTTGGTTTTGGTATGAGTGTGATACTGGTTTCATAGAATGAATTTGGAAGTGTTCCACCCCTTTCTATTCCATAGAATAATTGGCATTCTTTCTTCTTTAAAGGTTTGATAGAATTCAGCTGAGAATCCATCTGTTCCTGGGCTTTTCTTAGTTGGAAGGCATTTTATTACTGCTGTATCTCATTACAAGTTATTGGTTTATTTAGGTTTTCTATGTCCTCTTAATTCAGTTTGGCAGAAAATATTTGCCTAGAAATGTATCCAGTTCTTCTAGGTTTTCCAATGTATTGGAGTATAAGTTTCTAAGATACTCTCTAATGGTCTTCTGGATTTTTGAGGTATCTGTAGTAATTTCTCCTTTTTCATCTCTACTTTTATTAATTTGGTTTTCCTGCCTTTTTCTTTTGGTTAATTTGGCTAAGGGCTTATCATCTTGTTTATCTCTTCAAAGAACCAACTCTTTGTTTCATCGATCCTTTTTTTTTATTCTCAAATTCATTAATTTCAACTCTGGTCTTAATTATTTTCTTCTATTGATTTTGAAGTTCCTTTGTTTTTCTTTTTCATGGACCTTGAGATGCATCATTAGGTTGTTTATTTGGGATCTTTTTGATTGTCTTATGTAGGCCCTCAGAGCTATAAACGTTCCTCTTAGAACTGCCTTCATAGAATCCCACAGGTTCTGGTATATTGTATCACTATTATCATTTGAGTCTAAGAATTTTTACATTTTTTCCTTGGTTTCTTCTATCACTCATTCATCATCCAAAAGAGTATTGTTCAATCTCCATATGTTTATATAGCTTCTGTAGGATTTGGTCATGTCAATTTCTAATTTCATTCCATTATGATCTGATAAGATGCAAGGAATTATTTCAAATGTTTTTTGTATTTTCTAAGAGTTGCTTTGTGGCCTCAAATATGATTTATTTAGGAGAAGGTTTCATGAGCTGCTGAGAAGAAAGTGTATTCAGCTGTTATTGGATGAAGTATTCTCCATTCAATTTATAATATTTTTCAGGTCCAAAGAGTCTTTATTGAGTTTGTCTGGATGACCTATCTACTAGTGAGAGGTGTGTTGCAATCATCCAGTATTATTGTACTAGGGACTATCTGAGTAGTGCCTCTTTTATGTAATTAGTTGCACCCACATTTGGGGCATAAATATTTATTGTTATATCTTCTTGTTAGATTGTTTCCTTTAACAACATGAAGTGAACTTTTTTGTCTCTTCTGACTAATTTTGTGAAATCTGCTTTGTCAGTGATGAAAGCAGTTACTCCTGCTTCTTTTTGGGCTTTATTTGCATGATATATCAATTTCCATTCTTTCACTTTCAGCCTGTGTCTGTCTTTGCCTGTAAGGTGCATTTTTTGCAAACAATATATAGTTGGGTCTTGTCTTTTAATCCATTCTGCCAGTCTATGTCTTTTAATTGGAGACCATTTGCATTCAATTTTATTATAGTGAGATATTTATTAATTCCTTCCATTTTGATTTATTATCATGTTTAATTTGGTCTTTTTAAAATTTCTATTTTTTAAAATATTTATTTCTGAGTTGTAGGTGGACACCATACCTTTATTTTATTTTTTTTATGTGGTGCTGAGGATTAAACCCAGTGCCTCACATGTGCCAGGCAAGCACTCTAACACTGATCCGCAATCCCAACCCCTAATTTGGTCTTGTTTCATATTTGCTTGGCTACTCTTCAAATGGGATTTGTTCTTTTGTGAGCTCTGAGGTTTGTTTTTTATCTCTTCTGTGTGCAGTATTTCTTCAAATAAGTTTTGTAGTACCAGTTTAGCAGTCACAAATTCTTTTAGTTTTTGCTTATCCTAAAAGGTTTTTATTTCATCTTCAATTTTGAATGATATAGCAGTCTAGGTTGGCGTTATTTTCCAAGCCCTCCTGGCTTGTAGAGTTTGTGCTGATAAATCAGAAGTGATTCTGACTGGCTTGCCTCTAAATATGATCTGATGTTTCCTCTTGAGGCTTTTAAAATTCTGTCCTTGATCTGTATATTAGGTATTTTAATTATAATGTGCCATGGAGAGATTCTTCTTTGATCTTGCCTAATTGAGGTTTTGAATGCCCGCTGTGTCTGAATGTCCATCTCATTCTGAAGGTGTGGAAATTTTTCTGTTATCATTTCCTTGAAGAATTTATCCATTCCATTAGCCTACATCTCACAGCCCTCCTCAATTCCAGTGATTCTTAAATTTGGTCTCTTCATGCTATCCCAGAGTTCTTGTGTCTTCTGATCATGATTAATTTTTTCTTTAATGCTGTCTGAATGTTCAAGTCTAAACACTTTGTCTTCCAGCTCTGAGATTGTGTCTTCAGTGTAGTCTATTCTATTAGAGAGACTTTCAACTAAACACTTTATTTGATTTATTGTGTCTTTATTTCCAAGATTTATGTTTGGCTCATTTCAGTATTTCTGTCTCCTTATTAAATGTCTCATTCACATTCTGTGCTGATTTCCTTAATTCATTCAGTTGTTTTTCTGTGTTCTCTTGGAATTAATTGATCATTTTAATACTATTTTTGAATGTCTCATCTGATATTTCATCCACTTCAATATTTTGGGGGTCATTTGCTGGCAAATTATGAACTTTAAGAGGTGTTGTGTTAACTTGCTTTTTCATATTTCTTGTACTCATGTATTGGGTTTTATGCATCTGTTGTTAAGGTCTCTTTCACTCTTCTGTGTGGGCCTGTGTAGGGTACATTCTTCCCTAATCAAAGTATCCTAGAGTGTTCTGGATTGAGACCCCCTTGTGGGTGTGGTGTCCACAGCCTTTGCATTATTTCTCTGTGTTTCTGCTATAGTAATGGATGTCCACAGTTGGGACTTGGGGGCCACACCTAGCTGTTTCTACTTGGGGCCTGGTTGTTAGTTTGGGTTTTTATCTCTTCTGTTCTTTGTATTAAAGTATAACTGAAGATTGAATGTCATTAATTTGTGTATGGAACAAAGTATGCTGTCTTTTGGTTGAGTTTAGTTCAGCAGAAGAGTTTCTCCCCTGTAAACTTGTAGTGATCCTGTACTTTCCCAAGTGCCTTATAGAATAGGGAGAAACAAACAATAGCAAGAACAAATGCAAACAATATATAGCATTAGACTGAATACTTGGTTCCTACTATGACATCTGCAATGTTTATTGCCACAAAAACAGAAATGGTAGGGTCAGCAATTGCTAACAGCAAAAACAGTAAGTAACATGAACTATATCTGGTATTAATGCAAACAACAGGTGTCACCTGTGTCATCCACAGCAGTAATAATTGCAACAGCATTAATGGTGGGGGTAGGAGTTATATAAGCCAATTCGTGCTAAAAGATGATGAGAATACAGTCAATTAAGAGAAAAGAAAATGTGATAGGAAGGTAGAAAAGAGTTTACAATTCCAAAAAGTGAAAAAAGAGAATGCAGAAGAGATGCAGCATGTGATGGTTGTAAGAGAGGAAGAGAAAAAATAGAAATCACACAGTAAAGGAGAAAGAAAGAACAATAGAATTTGGCTATTAGCAGAAGAAAAGAGAGGAAAAGAAACAAGAGAAACAGACAAGTGAAAAACTATATAAAACAAAACCAAAATATACTAACCAAAATCCCTAACCCTCAAAAGACAGGCAAGGAAAAATAACTACATTTTAAAAATGCAAAAAATGAGAAAAAAAGAAACAAATATGTATATGCATTTATATCCATGAACCAATCAGCACAGCAAACACACAAAAACAAAAGACAAACAAAAAAGAAAAGATTCTTTTTTTAAAAAAACATTTTATTTTTTAGTTGTAGATGAACACAATATCTTTATTTTATTTATTTTTATGTGGTGCTGAGGATTGAACCCAGTGCCTCACACAGGCAAGGCGAACGCTCTACCACTGAGCCACAACGCCAGCCTGATGAAAAATTCTTTTTTTTTAAATTTATTTTTTAGTTGTAGATGAACACAATACCTTTATTTATTTATTTTTATGTGGTACTGAGGATCGAATCCAGTGCCTCACACGTGCTAGGCAAACGCTCTACCACTGAGCCACAACCCCTGATAAAAGATTCTCAATGAAAAATTAAGGCATTGTTTCCACTGAGGTTGTCAAAATAGTCTATAAGAATAGGTGGACATTGTCTATACCCGACTGTCTTTCCATTTTTCTTGGTTTATGTACGGAGAGCGAGAGCAAGGGCTGGGGTTGTTGAACCCTTCCTCTTTGTGTTGCTGGACAAGCTGCCAGTTGGAGTTCAATAATCCTAAGCTTCCTTTCTCCAGCAGGAGGTAGGGTGGGATGGGAAGGACTATCAGCTGGAGTTTCGTCTGCACTGACCTGATCTTCCGCTCCCAGGGTGGAACTGCTGCAGAGACTTAAAAGTGGAGTTCCAGCTGGTGAAGCTTAGGTCTCATCAGGGCCCAGGGATTTTGCTGGGTGGTTTCAAAGCTGAACATTTTGCATGATACACTGCAGCAATTCTGGATCCTGGTTCCTTCTCTGCCAAATCTCGTTACTGTTACTGGGCACAGGAAGCTCTGTGATCGTGGTTGAGTAGCGTGGAGTGGAATCTCCACTTGGCTGAACGCAGGGGCTGCTGGGAGATTTACCTTTCTTACCAATTTCCATAGATTTTCTTGAATAGATGTTTCTTTGCTGCTTGCCTATAGGTTTTAAATGCTATTTTATAAAAATTAAATTATGTGTGAATTTGCCACAACGAAACTCAATTATCCTATATAATTAATAGAAACCAATAAAAATTATGATAAAAAATTAAGTCTCACCCTGTTTCACTGGGAAGTGCGTTCATGGAGCTCCTTATGCTGTCATGCCAGAATCTTCTCTCTCTGGCTCATTTATTCTTGAATAACCCCAGAGAGACTCTTACAAAGCTCCTGAGCCAAGACAATAAAATTCTGCTTTGGCCTGATCCACTTTCCTAATTAACTGAATATAAGCCTTAATGATATAACCCTCCCACCAGAGCCACCTGTTCAGATACCTGGATGCTTGGTACTTATCCATGTAATCTGCAGCAGAGATTGTAATTGCTCAAGGTCAAGTCCCTGTCTCCTTTTGTCTCCCAACTGGTCTACCTTCCTCTATTTTTTATTCTGCTCTAAATTATTCTATTTATTTATTTATTTATTTACTTTTGGTACTGGGGATTGAACCCAGGGGTGCTTTACCACTGAGCAACATCCCCAGCCCTTTTTATTTTTCATTTTGAGACAGGATCTTACTAAGTTGCTTAGAGCCTTGCTAAATTGCTGAAGTTGGCCTTGAATTTGCGATCCTCCTGCCTCAGCCTCTGGAGCTGCTGGGATTATAAGAATGCACCACCATGCCTGGCCTAAATTATTCTAAATATGGCATCCAGAGTAGTTTTCAGAAAGGACACATTTAGCTTAAATACTTCAGTGGATTCCCCTTGTTCTTACAATGAAGCTCAAAATCCTTAACTAGAACTACAAGACCCCATGTATTTCTTCTGCCTCTTCTCATGAACTTCACTAGCCATTACACCCAACTTGGTCCACACCAATGTGTTGTATTAATCTTTCAAATTTTTATTGTCCGTATCTTATACGCTCCCCTATTTCAGGCCCTTCACACATACTGTTGGTTTGGCCTAAAATGTTATTCTAAATTTCTTTTTCGATCCCTGTTTTCCTTCAGGTCTTGCTTAAAGATTAGTTCAGTCCCCTGTTCTACTGACCCCCACACTTCTTCATAGAGTATATGTTTTTGAGCAACTGATTTCTAGGGTGGTTATCTGTTTAACATACCTCGCCACAGAACATGGTCACATGAAGACAGGGTTCCTCTGTCTTGACCACTCTATGCCCAGTGTAGACTGGGTGCAGGGCCTGGCTCACAGTAAATCTTTTGAGCATGAGAATAAATGTTCCCTGGAGCACAGAATGCTGAGGCTGCTCTGGGGGCTTTTCTTAGGGCTGCTTTGGACCCAGAGGAAAAGTTGTATAAATTTTAGAAGAGAATTTATCACCCCTTCTATTCATAACCACAACTGGGTCTTACTGACTGACAGTCTAATGGAGACTGATTGCAAGGAGAGTTACAGAATGAGGAGGGAAACTTTGGTCCTTGGGCTAGTGTTGTAATCCAGTGGTTGCCTCCTCTTTTCACTTATCATTCTTTTGAAGAGTATCTTAGTGAATATGGAAAGTAGCCATTTCCCTTTTACTTTTACCCTTCACATTGTGATCCCTGAACTTGTTTTAACCATAGAGTTGTGAGATGAGAAATATAGATTGAGACAGTGATAATTTTTAAAAAGCAATAAGTAACAACTAATATGTATCATTTTCTTTGTAACTGACAGTGTGTTATTTCAGTGAATCTGTGATAATTCCAGGTGGTAGGTACATTTATCATTTCTATTTAAGATTAAGTATCTTGCTCAAGGACACGTTGTCAGTAAGTGGGAGAGCTGAGATTCAATTCATGTTTGTCTGACACAAGTGCCCAAACTCAACGTCTGTTCTGTGTTGCCACGGGATTCTAGCATTCTGCAAGAGATTTCTTGCTGTCTGATGGTCTTTTGACATTTCTAAACTTTCATCTGGAGTGCCTTTTGAAACTTTCATCTTTAGGGGTCTTGAAAGAGGAAGGTACTTCTCTTTTCATCTCTTATCAAGAGATCGTTAACCAAAATCTCTTAGGTATTCCATGTTTGAGTGGCTGTGGGTCTTGCTCTAGACTTTCTTGATTTTACAAGGACATTATCAGGAACAACAACTACCACCACCGCAACAGAAAGCCCTTTGACTAGACCAAGAAGGCAACGTATGAAGACGTGGAAGAAACACCCAGAGGCTCATCAAATCTGAGCCTATTTAAACTTATTACCTTCAAAAGCTTTAAGTTTGGAAAATGTTTGTCTAATGACATTGACCCAAACTGGAATGTTGATTTTAAAATATATTCCACAAGATGAGGTTTAGGTGAAAAAAGTAGTGGGAACACCTAAATTGAAGAACCAAAGGCTTTTCTCAGCTATGTAGTTCTGAGACAATTGCCTTGAAGTCTAAGTGTTCCAGAATTTTCACTAATTGGTAGCCAAGAACAATCCTTTGTATAGATCTTTTAATTAAAAAGCCTATTATTAGGCTATTATTTTGCTTAATTTATATTAAGCAAAACACCAAGTAAAGACTTTGTCACAAAGATTGTTCAAAATATGACTTAACTGATGAGAACTGATCCTTGTTAACTTTTTACCATATTATAGAAAGAAAAATAAAAAATCAATGTGTACATATCCAAACATTGAACATTTTTATTGTTTATTAGTTTTTGAATGCAATAAATTAAGAAAAATTAAAATGGTACATAATCCCACTTTCTAGAAAAGTCCTGATTTTTTTTGTGCTTTTTGTTTTGTTGTTGTTAGAGTAATGCACATGCTTGGTAATACCTTGCAGGAAGAGGTAAAATGAAAAATAAAAGCTCTTTCCCACCACAGTCTGGTTCCTTTCCTAGGTCATTACATTATTTTCCTTCTACATTTGTCCAGAAACTATACATATGTATACCTTTAAAATAACTTCTATATTCACTTGTTTTTTATATATATATAATGTCTTAGAGACTTAACCAGTAAATAGAGACAAATCGTGTTAGTCAGTTTTCTGTTACTCTAGCAAATACCTGAGATAATCCACTTAGAAAGAGAAAAGGTTTATTTTGCTCATAGTGTTCGAGGTTTCAGTCCTGACTGATTGATTGGTACTATCGCTTTGGGTCTATGGTGGCACATTGTGGTGGGAGCATGAGATAAAGCGAAGCCACTTATTTCAGGACCAGGAAATGAGAATAAAAGGAAGAGGAGGGGTCTGGGATCTCACCATCCCCTTCAAGGATACCTTACCAATAACCTGAAAATCTCCCACCTCACAATGTTTCCACCACCTCCCAATAGCACCACAATGGGGACCAAGTCTTTCACACAAGACTTTGGGGGGACACTTAAAATGCAAACCATAGCAAAATGCATTTAAAAATCATGATTTTACATTTTGAAATAATTATAAACATATATAAAAGTTGGAATATATAAAAGCAAGAGAAAACCACCCCAAAAGTTTTTCCTGAGTGATCTGAGAGTAAGTTACTTTCCTGACATCCCATCACTCTGGAATACTCTAGAACAAATTTCCCATAAAGACTCATTCCCTACATAACCATGATACAACGATCAAAGTCAGAAAATGAACTTCAACTCAGTCCTTTCATTTAATCCTCAGTTACTCAAGTTTTTTCAATTGCCCCAATACAGGTTTTAAAGCAAAAGGATCCTGTTCAGAACACAAGTGGATTTAGTTTTCATGTCTTTTCAGTGGGCTTCAGTCTGGAACATTCCTCCCTCCTCTCTTGGCTTTTGTGACCTGTATTCTAGATTACACCCCAAATATTTTGTAAAATGCCCTTCAACTTGAGTTTGTATGATGCTTCTTCATGATTATGTTCAGGCTTACGTCTTTGGCAGGAATGTCTCAGAAGTGATTCTGGGTTCTTCTTGCAGCCTACTAGGGACTACTACTGTGTCATTACTGATGATGAAGGGGGCTTTTGCCCCCCTGTAAAGGTATTCCTTTTTGTCCTCTTTATAATTAATAAATATTTTGTGTAGAATAATCGGAAACTATGTAAGCTTCACATTATGCATTATACTTTTAATTAAATGAGTGATTAATGTCTGCGTGGACTTAAAGCTTCTGTTTTATTCAGTAGGTTTTTATTGCTATTATTTATTTTGATGCTCAAATAATGAATTTTTTGCCCAAGAGAAGCTGGCTTATATATCTTTTGGACATGTTTCCATTATTGTCTGGGCCCTTTCTTCTTCTTTTGGTACAAGAAGAGGAATCAAGTTTGTCCTGTGTTTTCCCTGCCTGCCCTGAAATCAGCTATTTCTCCTAGAAGTCCTGGTCTCTTTGTGTGTGAAATGGCTTTTAGAAGCCAAGATCTTGGTGGTAGATGTGCTCAGTGATATTGGGACGTTGCTGCTCCCAAACCTTGGTGAACAGAGGTACACACACACGTACATACATTTATTTCTATTTTTATAGGTAGAAAGCTTTTGTTCATACCAGTGACTTAAATCTTAATCTAACACTACAGGGTTTACTCTAGGTTTCTCTCTTTTTGTATATGTAAATTCCTTTTCCCCCCAGAGTATGAAATCTGGCTTCCTTTATTCTTAATATTTTTATTTATTTGATTAATCCCCTGTCTGTAATCAATACCCTGTTTCTGCTGCCATCTCCCCTCCTGCACTGACGCCCACCTCACTCTGCTGGGACTGATGACTCCTACTGGGAAGCCCTGTCATGGCCTCACCCTGCGTGGTCTTTGACTCTGCTTTCTGGGCCATCTTCCTCAGCCTTGTCATGGATGTCCTCTTCATTTCATTCAGGTTCTGACTTCACAGGCCAGATACTCAGATACTCTCTTCACCCTGCTTGTCCCATGTTAGAAACTTCCCTTGCTCTCTACATGGATGCCCACTTCTTCTTGCTCAGCCTTAATTCCCACACCAATTTGTCCTTCGTCATGGCCAGTGTCCTCTCAACTTGGAATCAGACACCTTGTGTGGAGTAGTGCTTCTCCAGGGCCATCCTTCTTACTTCGCTAAGAACTGACATGGGGCTTCTCCCCAACCAGTGGGAGCTGGGTGCAAGGAAAGCATGTAGATATTCTATTAAGTTCCTTCATATTTGGGAATATCTGTCTGCTGCTTTTATATTTTAACAACCTCTTGCCTTGGTAAAGTATTTTGGAGTTTCACCTTTTTTCCCCCTTAAAACCTATAGACCCCGCTCCATTATCTGCTGATAGTAAGTTTCTGTGAAGCAATCTGAGGCCAACCTAAATTATGTTGTATCCCCCTGCCCATTTCCCAAGATATCTTTCTATTTCTTCCAGACAGTCAGGATCTAGTATGAAAACAGAAGCCATATTAGCTATTGGAACAGAGATAATTTATTATGGAGAATTATTAATTAGGAAACTGAAAAGATAGCTAGAGAACACTGGAAATCATGGGAGTAGTAATCACAGGCAGGAGCTACCAGCATTAGGACTGGGAAACAAAGGGAAGAACTTGGAAGTACTAAAACACAGAGCCTGGAGAACTTCAGAACCCTGAGAGCAGGAAGCTTTGGCAGGCTAGTGCTACAGTTTCTGGGGCAGAGATAGGGAGCCATGAAACCGGTTCTATGAATTTGGAAAAACTGAGAAATAGAACTAACTGATTCTAGAAGAAATGCTGGGATGCCAGCATTAGGGAATGATTATGGTAGCATGAAATCCACAGGAAGAAGTAGTCCCTTCTTCATCCTCTTTCACCAGCTGTTGGCAGGGCCTCATCCAGCTGCCAGAAGGAATACTTGCAGGGTCCAAGTAGCAGATCAAAGCTGAATACCGAGAGTGGGTGTGACGTCAAGAAATCGGCAGAACACCTGGAACAGGACTTTGATTAGGCTATATCTTAGTCTTGAGTGTTCTGAATCAGATTTTCTTAGAACTTTTTACATGCTTTGTTTACACGTTGTTTCTCCTCTCATTTCAGGGAAATTCTTTTATAATTTGGAAAACATTTTCTATTTAATTGTTTTGGTTCTTCCTCTCGAGTTTGCCCATATTCCTTAGCCTAGATTATCTTTGTTTTCCATACCTGCTAGCTTTTTAAAAAATTGCTTTAGTTTCTTTGTGTTTTTCTTCCCCATCCTATGTGCTTATCTCAAGCTCCTGTTAGGCATTTTGTTTTTAATGATATCTATCCTACCCTACCCTATTCTACTCTATTTTAGTCCTTGCTATTTCTATTGAATGTATTATCTCTATACTGACATTATTGTGTTCTCAATGTGTTTCCTTAACATTTCTTTTCCTTTGTTTTTATCATGTTTTTGGTAAGTGGATTCTAGAGAGGGAAGCAAGTTTTATTTATTTATTTATTTATTTATTTTAAATATTTTTTTAGTTGTTGATGGACACAATTTCTTTATTTAATTGCTTTGTATGTGGTGCTGAGGATCGAACCCAGGGCCTCACGCATGCGAGGCAAGCGCTCTACCACTGAGCTACAATCCCAGCCCCGGGAAGCAAGTTTTAGAAAATTCCTCTGTTCCTGGAGTGATACTTTGTTCTAAGTTAGTGTCTTTGTTCCTCTGGTTTTATTTACTTACTTGTGTTGTGCTTTGTTTGTGTGGTTGCTATGCCATTTGTTGGGGTGACTAAATTCAGACCTTTTATTTGTCTGACATATTGATTTGATTGGATGCAGACCTTGTGGATTTTACCTTGCTTGAGTACTGGGTATTTTTGTTTCCCTGTAAATATTCTGGGAAGCAGATAAGTTATTTGGAAACGTTTGATCCTTTCTGGTCTTGCTTTTGTGATCTGTTAGGTGGATTCAGAGCAACCTTTGGCCTAGGACTATGCTGTGACAAAATCTTCAGTTCTCTATAAAATCTCCTGTGAATTATAAGTGGTGTGGTTTTTTTTCCCCCCAGTCTGGTTATGTTCCCAGCCCTATCTGAATGTTAGATACTGTTCCTAACTAATCCTTTCACATGATTTCCTTTCTGGCCTCTGGTAGTTTGAGTGCAGATGTGCACTGAGCCGCTCCTTGAGGGGCCTTTTGTACATTCCTGAGTTTCTTATCTGCACAGCTCTCAGCGGTCCTGTGAATTCCAGCTGCCTTGGACTGTCCATATTTTTAAGACTGTTGTGTTTTCAGTTCTAAGTATTTCTGATTTTATCTGTGATGCATTCTTTTACCTCTGAGGTATTCAGAAATGTGTTGTTTAATTTCCAAATGTTGGGAAATTTTCCTGATATCTTTTTTTTTGCTGGCGGGGGGTACTGGGGATTGAACTCAGGGGCACTCGACCACTGAGCCACATCCTCAGCCCTATTTTGTGTTTTGTGTAGAGACAGGGTCTCACTGAGTTGCTTAGCGCCTCTCCATTGCTGAGGCTGGCTTTGAACTTGCAATTCTCCTGTCTCAGCCTCCCAAAGTGCAGGGATTACAGGTGTGTGCCACTGTGCCCAGCTCTGGTATCTTTTTTTGTTGTTCATTTTCAATATAATTCAGTGGTCAGGGAACATGCTGTATATGATTTCAGTCTTTTAAAATGTATTAAAACTAATTTTTTGTTTTAACATCTGATCTATTTTGATGAGTGTTTCATGTGTACTTGAAAACGATGTGTATTCAGCAGATGTTTGATGTCGTGGTCTATAAATGTCTACTAGATCGAGTTGGGTTGGAGTATTATTTGTATCTTCTATAACCTTACTGATTTCCTGTTCAACAATTACTGAGAGAAGAGTTGACTTCTCTTATGGTAATAATGGACTTTTCTAGCATTTATTTCAATTCTACCCATTTTTCTTCTTGAATTTTAAAGTCATAATGAAGATGCCTGCACATTTAGGATTACTATGTCATCTTGAGGAATAGGCCCTTTTATCATAAGACATCCTTCTTTATTCTTGGTAATATTTCTTGCTCTAAAATCTACTTTGATATAAATATGTCACTTCAGATTTCTTTTGATTAGTATTTTACATGGTATATATTTATATCTTATCACATGGCTATGATAAGTTAAAGATACATGTTATCAACCTAGAACTACCAATACAAGAAAAAGGTATATCAAATAATATAAAATTAAGAGATATGACAGGAAATTGTGAGAAATAATTGAAAATTATTAAAAATAATTAAAAAATTGAAATTCTGGAAATGAAAAAAATGAAATTAAGAACACAAAGGATGGTTTAATAGCAAATCAGACATGACTGAAGAACTAGTCAACTAGAAGATAGGTCAAAAAGAAATATCTAAGACTGAGGCTCAGAGTGCCAAAGGTATGAAAAATGCAAAACACTTTAATTGTTAATGTTAAACCTTTAATATGAATTTTCAATAACATTTGTAATAATTTCAAATATTTTACCTTCTACAGAATGAGCTTTCAAAAACTTCATTTATTTATTTTTAAATTTATTTATTTATTTATTTTTTATGTGGTGCTGAGGATCAAACCCAGTGCCTCACGCATGCAAGGCAAGCGCTCTACCACTGAGTCACAATCCCAGCCCCTCAAAAACTTCATTTTGACTTCACAAATTAGATGAAAGCCATTATTGGGATTAAATTGTTACTCTCTTTTCTTAAGAAGAGTATTAGCCATGACAATAGAGTCAACATCTATCTTAATAAACAACACAAAGATAAACATCTTACTATATTTATTTGGAAACTAAAAAGGCATCCCCAGAGAACTCATGGGTTACAGAGGAAATCTAAGGGAATATTCCAAAACATTTTGATCAGACAAAGGTAAAAATACTACATGTCTTCATTCCTTATGGAATGAAACTAAAGTGATACTTAGGGGGAAATTTGGAGCATTAAATACATACTTCAAATGCATTCTACTGAAAATTCTAATCAATGCAGTAAAACAAAAAAAATAAATTTAGACATATAAGAACATGAACAGATAAGAACATAAGAGACCAAATTATCTTTTATTTATGGACAGTATAGTCTATAAGTCCAAGACTATCAGAATGAGAGAGTTCATAACATTGCTACATGTAAGACCAATATATATAAGGCAAGCTCCCATTTATAATTGCAGCAACACTGTAAATATATATAGGAATAATTTTTTAAAAAAGGAGGAAAAAAACGTTTAAAGGAGACTTTACATATTATAGCTTATTAAAATGGCCCAAAATAAATGAAAACTATGGTATATTTATAGATTTGAAGATTAAGTATAATAAATATATTAGTTTTACCCAAATGAACCTGTTTAAGTCCATTACAATCTTTTTTTTTTTTTCATATTAAACATCTTTATATGCACTTTCAATGAAACCATTACAATCTTAACAAAAACTCTATACATAGTTTCACTAGCCTTGAAAAACCAATGCCAAAATTTACAAGGAAGAGCAAAGAGTCAGAATAACTAATATCCTTTTGAGGGAAGGTAAGGCGGCATGTTTAATTTTACCAACTATCCAGATACATTATGAGACCATAGGTAAGTAAGACAATGTAGGAATGGTGAGAGACATTTATGGCAGCAGAATATAGTAGGAAGTCCAGAAAAAGAAATGTAAATTTGTGTTAAACTTGAATGCAGCAGTGAAGAATATCAGGGAATGGAAAGAAAACTAATTTTCCATATAAAAATTATGGAATGAATACTGGGTAAAGTATAACTATTGAAAACAAACTTTAAAACTTTTAGCAAAATATTAAGAGTATATTTCCAAGTAGTGATGAGTTTCTCAAGATTTATAAAAACCATAAATATGGACAAATATTACCAAAATAAAAGTTAAAAATTTGCCCAAAAAAAAGAAGCAAAATTAAAGGACAAGTCACAGCCAAAGACTTTGGGGTTCCTTTTGCTGATAGATCTCTAGAAATCATTCTGTCCAGCTCCTCCTCTCTGGCGTTTTGGCTAGCTGCCTTGATTTCCTTGAATTCCAACTTTTGTCTCCTCAACTTCAGACTAAGCTGAGTTTTCTCTGGGTTCCTCCTCCCTGTGCTAGGTTTTGGAAATTCACCTGGACAGTAAACTGGGCAATCTCAGAGGATGCTCATTTCGTTTTCTCCCTTCCAGACCACTGTCCCATACTACCTTGTCCTTGTTCACATATTTTGCTTGGTTTTCTAGTTATTGGAGATGGGAGAGTAAATCTGGTCCCTATTATTCCATGATGGCTGGAAGCAGAAGTAGTTCTAATACCATTTGTATAGCATTTATGGAAAAACTATGAAACAATAGAATTAAAAATGTGCAGAGGAAAGATAAACAAATTTGGGAGACCAGTTACTTAGAGGGAGTGAGAAGAAAGGACTACTCTGAAATTGAGATGCTTTATAAGAAAGAATGGCAAGTTTTAGAATCCTTTGAAAATTGGTAATAAGTACATGGATGATAATTATGGTATTCTACATACTTACATGCATGAAATGTTTTATAATAAAAGTGAAAGGGTAGATAAAGGGAGACTAAGAATATTTCTTAAAGGTACATCCTGGAAAGACAGAGAAGTTAAAAATAGAGCAATTGTGTCTGCCAGCTCCTTTAAGCAAAAGGCGCTACTGGGAGTGGGGAGGTGTCAAAGAGCGGCAAGAGATGGTTGCCCCCTTGCCTCTTCTCTGGATCTCAGGAAGGCCTGGGACTCCCCTGCGGGTGCTTTCCTCTGGTACTTCCAACCCCTGGTTGACTTTCCTCTGATGAAACCCTTCAAAACCCCAACTTCCACAAACACTACCATCACACCGTGCTGAGTCACTGTCCCTCCACGGTGGGTCACCACTCCCTAGTTCTTGAAGACCTGAACTCTTAGGTCACTCTCCCTCTCTTGATCATCCACATAGATGACCTTTCTTTGACTTTGGTTTAGTTTCTTGTCCTACTTTCCTGCAATGATCATCGCTTGCTTAGATGTTCGCAGTAACCCCCCTTTTCTGGTTTTCTATAACAGAAAACATCTGATTCTGCAGCCATTTGATACAACCAAAGACTCAGGAAGGGCTGGGAGAGGAAAGAGCTATATTCAAATAGTGTCCAAAGAATGGAGAAGCAGGAATTCTGCTTGCAAATCAATTTCTCACCTCCAAGGAGTTGAAGGGTTACAGATAGAGGACAGGAATAATGAGAGACAGAGGCTAATGAAGGGGAGGGATAGTCATGTCTTTTCTGGAAAGAGGCTGAGATCTTCCATGAACTGGGGTTCTACCTCTTTTTGCTTCTTTCATGGTCTGGTGCTTCTGGTCATGGCAGCTAGTAGATGGTTTCTGCCTCGAAGGGGGAAGAAAGAGACTTGGTAAGTTGAGGTCAAGTTAACTCTATATTATGGTTCTGGACAAAACATTTCTCAGCTGATCAGCATTTGGAAGGATGTCCCCATCTACATGCAGAGATGAATAGAATCTGAATAGAATCTGAGCCAAAGGTTAAGGCAGCAGAGGCAATAGACACAATACGAAGGCAGAAGTGCCAAGCTTTCCATCCTGCTCCAGCCACCCACGGGACATCTGCAGGCCCAAGTGAAGAGTCAGTGTTTTCAGCAAAAGTGGCCTTCAGGTCCCTGTAGAGTAACCTAGGCAACTGTTCCCATCAAAACCCACATCAAAAGTGCTGCCTACAGCAAAGCCAGTGGGAGACTAATAATATATTGCCCAGCTGGGTGCCCTCCCATATGAGTGATTTTTAAGTTAATTAAAAGCAGGTAAGGCTGCAGGGTTGCTTTAGGTTTCCCTCAGTAACACCTCTTCACAGTCATCTCTACCCTGTCTATTCTTAACACAGTAGCCAGCTGGTGACATCTTTTCAAAACTTCAGGTCATGTCCTTTCTCTGCTTAAAGTCCTCTAGGACTCCCCATTAAGCTCAGAGGAACAGCCAAGCTCCCCTTAGTGCCTTGCAGGCACCCCATGATTGCCTCCCATGACCACCTCTTCTACTGCTCTGTGGTTCACCACCAGGGCCCCCTGTGCTCCTGGGACCTGCTGGGCCTGCTCCTGCCTCAGCTGTACCTACTGCTTCCCCTGCCTAGCACGTTTCTACCTAGTCTCTCTCTCTCTCTCTCTCTCTCTCCTCCTTCATGTCTCTACTCTTCAGTGTACCTTCTCCACAAGGCCTTCCCACCACTTTATTTAAAAGGTACTGTCCACCCCCACAGTACTTGCTCTGCTTCCCCCTCCCCCAGCAGGCATCACCTTCTCATACACCATGTCATGTGTTTATTTTGTGTTTTGCCTCTTTCCTCTGCTGGAATGCAATCTCCATGAGGACAGGGATTTTTATCTGCTCTATCTATTGCTGTCATACAGGTGCCTGCAACAGTGCCTGGCACAGAGAAGATAAGATCAAACACTTCCAGAATGCTTACAGTTGCTTGGGCTCACAAGGGGCTGTTCCATGGTCCCCTTCCCTTTCCACATGCTTGAAGCTGCCTCCCCTGAGGCACCTTCCAGTTCAACAGGCCACTGCTCTGCCTCTCAGTCCATTCATGCTGCTATAACAAAACACCTGAGACTGGCTAATTTGTAAAAGAATAGAGATTTATTTCTCACAGTTCTGGAGGCTGGGAAGTCCAAGATCACGGTTCCAGCAGGTTTGGTGTCTGTTTCAACAAGGCATCCTGTGACTGTGTCCTCCCAAGCCGATGGGTACTCTGTCCTCACATGGCGGGTACAATCACATTAGCTATTAAGTTTAAACATGAATTTTAGAGGATGAGATCAGACCAGAGCAGCTGCTTCTAAGCTGTTCTTGGGTTCTGGGGTCGGGGCACTGTGGCTGCTTCTGTGCTGGGCTTAGTATTGGCATCAGCTAAGCCTTTCTTTCCTTAGACTGTCATCTCTTGCTGCTTCTTTTTAATCTAGCTGTTGAGCTGCTGAAGATCCCAGAGAAGGAAATAATATTAATAATTATATTGGCCAGGTGGGCTAAACTGCAATAATAGTATAATCAAGGTAAATCTTACACTCACTTATTTTCTGTCTACACTGTGAATCCTTCCTATATCTCTAAGGGCCTGGGCTTTGGAAACTTAAGACTGAGAAGAGAGACTCCTTCTCTCTGCATTTGGTAGTCACGTTCTCTTCACATTGCTGCTTTAATGGAAGGACCAGGGGGCATGACAGAGGGAGAGATGTGGGTGAGGAGAAAAGTATTTTTAAGATGTAAATTGAAAGCTGGGCTCCGTGGCGCATGCCTGTAATCCCAGCCACATGGGAGGCTGAGGCAGGAGGATCACAACTTTAAAGCCAGCCTCAGCAACTTAGTGAGACCCTATCTCAAAATAAAAAATGAAAAGGCTTGGGGATGTGGCTCAGTGATAAAGTGCCCCTGGGTTCAATCCCCACCACCTAAATAAGTAAATAAATAGATGTACTTGCAATATTGAAAATGACAGTGATAACAACAATGACCTGAGAAGCATCCATTGAGCCTTTGGTGTACAGCAGGCCCTCATCTCAGTGCTCTTTCTTCAGCATCTCCATTAATCATCACAGTGACTCCGTGTACTTATCTCAGCTTCATTTCCCCTCAGAGCAGTTGGCAGTTAGGAAGGTGAAGGGAGTAACATGGGCCTCAGAGTTGGCAAGTGACAGAGCTGGACTTAAGACACTAGCCTGCACCCAGCGTCTGGGCCTGACCAGGGCACCTCCTGGCCTCTTGGCAACACCCCTGAAGCCTCAAGCCACCAAGCCATGGAGACAAATCATTACCTCTGCCACAGTCCTGGTGCCTCCGTGGGCAGGAGGGGTCTGCTCTTTCCTTCCGTGCACACCCTGGCCCTGGGTGGGTTGCCCCACGGTGCTCCCACTCTCAGCCTCTTCCCCAGAACCTAGTCCCCCTCTGCTTCTGCTCTGGCTTCTCATCTCTGGCCCTGCAGATCTCTAGTCTCTGTTTCCTTCTCTTGGTTTAACTTTACAAATGAAATATAAATTCAGCCAAATGCTCATACCACAAAACGGGAAGAAGGGGCAAGAATCAGCAGTAAACAGAGCCCAGGGTTCACACCCTGCCGCTGGGTACATGGGCTTTGCAAAGGAGGGAGGGGAACGAGGTTCCGGGTCTTTGCTCTTGGGCGTCTCCAGGCTGCCCCTCCCGACCACGGCCCTCATGCTGAGGCTGGACCTCCGGGCTCTTCCCCCAACAGCAGTGACTTTTCCATCAAGCAGAATGTGGCTTCAGGAAGGCCCCCCAGCTCCAAGCTGTTATCAGAGGACACTTTCTTTAGATTAAATATTGCACGATCTCATTCTAACAATTTTAGTATTCGAGTTTTATGTAGTAATATGGCTGGGCTGAATGAGCTAGCTGTGATTGAGACTTCCGGGGGGACTGTCACTTTGATGAGCAGAAGTGAGGGAAGGTAGACTATAGTGCAGATCAGCCAGTGCAAGGGGCCGTGAGAGGACTCAAGACTGCTGTGTCCCTCTGCAGGTGAGGACTCCATTAGCACCTTGGGCCTGATCCTCAGTGTGGGGCTATCACTGCTGCTCGTGTCCATCCTGGGCTACAGCCTGGCCAAATGGTACCAGCGTGGGTACTGCTGGGAGGGTAAGTGAGCGCCGGCCCCTACCACCCCAGCTCTGCTCAGCCCCTCCTGTCCTGAAGCAGTTGGCAGTGCTAGGTTGGGCTGCCAGCCCGTCAGCCCAGTGGGATGCAAAAATCTTTCCTGTGACAGTTCAGTGGTTGAAGACTCAAGTGGGTAGCTGAGCAGTTGATGCGGCTGGGGTGGGGCAGTGTGACCTTCATTGAAGGAATGGGGGCTTCTCCCACCCCAGCAAGCAGCCAGCTTCCCCTTTCCTCGGGGCCCACAGGAGTCTATCCCGGGGCTGTGTGGACCCCCAAGGCCAAGGACAGGGCTGGCAGGCCAAGCTCCAAGTGGTTCTGTCTGGCTCCTTGGGAGTCCCTGCCCCTTCTGTGGGTGCTGGGTCCTCTCCTGAGCTTGCTGATGTTCCAGCTTCCCTGGGAGTCTCCTGGAATTCACTGTGGTGTTCTCAATTCTGGGGAGATATCTGTGCTTTTGATAGGACCCTGGGAAAGTGGAAGGGACATGATAGGATGCTAAGAGGGAACGAAAATTTCTCAGATCTGCAGTTACCTTTAACAGGTGTCTACGAATATTTGTTAAGCACCTACAATGTACCAGTGTTTTGCCTAATATGATTTCCTTTTTAAAAATTTCACATAAGCTGAGACAGGGAGGCTGAGACAGGAGAATCGCGAGTTCAAAGCCAGCCTCAGCAATGGCGAGGCACTAAGCAACTCAGTGAGACCCTGTCTCTACATAAAACACAAAATAGGGCTGGGGATGTGGTTCAGTGGTTCAGTACCCCTGAGTTCAATCCCCAGTACCAAAAAAAAAAAAAAAGGGAATTTTTTTCACACGAGGATGAAGCTTCCATTTTTGAAGTAGATGAGAACATGAGGCTAAAGTCACAGGGGTGGAAAAGATGGAGTAGGATTGAAACCTAGGTCTGCTGCTTCCCTCCCAGGGCAGCAGGGCCCTGAGAAGCCTAGAGCTCTCACATAGCATCCCAAGACCTAGACATCTGCTCCTGTAGACAGGGGTGAGGGAGTACCAGATAATTCTGGAAGGGTCCTGGCAGCTTTCCCTGGAGGCACTAACTCTCTTTTTGGTTGTTTTCCCAGGGCCGAATTTTGTCTTCAACTTATACCAAATCCGGTGAGTACATACAGGGCAGATCTGGGTGGGGTGTGCCCTGGGGGTTAAGTACAATGAAGAAAGATGCAAAGATGGAGCCAGAACTTAACTGCTTCTCTTCCCTGTTTCCTTTCCATATCCCGACACAAACCAAATAGAATCCACTTAAAAAATTCCATGAAGAAACTTGAGCATGGAGAGGATCATGTGAGACATTAATAACAGTGATCCTCTTAGCAGTGATCACTCTCAGGCAGGGAACTTCCATCCATCCATCCATCCATCCATCCATCCATCCAACCATCCATCCATCCACCCACTCACCCATCTACCCATCCATCCACCTACCCACTCATCTATCCACCCACCCCCCATCCATTCATCAGTTATTTGGTAAGGTTCTAGTGTAGCCAGTATTGTGGTATTCATTTCTAAGGGGACAAAGGTGGTTGGGTATCATCTCTGTCCTCAAGCATTTCATTGTCTATGCTGGAGACAGATGTGATTATGAACAATGTCATCTCTGGCACAGTATGGTGTTAAGAGAGGGGCAATGAAAGAAAGTCGGGGACGTGGGGAGCTGGAGTCAGAAGGTCCTTTTGGGCTAAGTCATCTCATCTACTTCCTGCAGTCCTGCTCCTCCTGGTCCTGGGAAATGGGATGAGTCCTATTCTGGAAGATAAGTCAGTGAGCGAGTTACCTGGAGATCCCCCCATGGCCAGGAATGACTTCCTAGGTCTAGACCAGGGATATGCGGCCCCAAGGAGAGGCTAGGTTCTCAGCTGTAGGAACTTAATCAGATAACCTTTCTCAGGACCCTGAAGGACCTGGAAGTGGGGCCACCCTTCACCATCAGCGGCCATATCAGCAATCCAGATGGCGGCTACATGAAGTTCTCCAATGGGCTAGTCTGATGGGGACAGCATCTGGCTTCTAGAGCCTGGGAAGGTGAGTGGGAAGGCTTCAGAACTCCTGAGGAAGTCTCAAGTCCAAATAAGGTCCTAAGAAGGTCCAGGCACCCAAGCCCAGCACCAAGAACCACTCAAAAGCCAGAGATGATTCGGTGCCTTTCTTCTTACTTGGGAGAAGACATACCAGGTGACATGGTTTAGAGGAACCTTCTCACATCTCTCCTTTTTCTCCCTCCTTTTTCTTTTCTACAGGAACAGACCCCTGTAGAGCATCTGACCACTCTGGGCTCTCCTTGGCTACTCTCCTTCTTCTGGGTCCTCAACACCAGCCTGGCCTCTGCATGTGGAGAATGAGGGGCCTTCTTTGGATACTTTACTAGCCTGTGACATGAGAGTCCTGGGGAGAGTCAGGCCTCTGGGGAGGGACTGGCCAGGTGGCAGCAGCCTTCTCGTAGGAACTAGAGAGGTGGCCACCCCAGGGAGAAGGACTGAATTCCAGAAAGCCCTGAGCTTGCAGGAGTGCCCCAAGGAGCCAAGCCACACCCTGCACAGCCAGTGTGGGAGGAGCTCCCAGAGGGGAGCTTCTCAGGGGGCATCCCTATTACTTCCTCTTGTAATGTTGACACCAGGGGCTGGGGACCGTCATATCTTCACTAGGCAAATTTATGTGGAAATAGAGGTGATTCCAGACATAGTTTTTTTGTTGTTTGTTTTGGTAGTGCTGGGGATTGAACCAGGGCCTTGTGCATGCAAGGCAAGCATTCTACCAACTGAGCTCTATCCCCAGCCCCCCAACATGGTTTTTAACTTTCCCATCAGAGGACAACTTCTCTGAAGACCGAGCTTGGGACTTTAGTCTGCCCTGCCTCCCTCTGTGATTGGTTCTGGCACTTTCCATCCTTCCCCCTGAACTGCTGCCCTCCACTCAGCTCCTCTCCCTCCTCTGACAGGCCTAGGTGCCTCCTGAATATGGTTAGCTCTCAATTTTGATTGGCAGTTCTGAGAACAGACTAGAAGCATTCCAGTTGCCAGGGCTCCTGTGCCTGGGTGGGTTTGGGGCATGGGGTGGGCACCACCTCCCAGTGCCCTGGGTTTCCTGAGCAAAGTCTGCCCTGGGAAGCAGAGAGTGCAGCAGAAATGGTGGGGTGAAGTGGAGGAGCCCAGGCGAGGCTGAGCGAAGCAGATAAGGACAGGAAGAAGCAGCTGTAGCCTGGAGGACAGCAGGACAATGTGCCTTGTGAGTCATCACTGCTTCCTGCAGCCCGTGACCTACTGGGCCCGAGCCACAGCTGACCCTGGGGTGTTGGCTTAGTAGGTCCTTGATGCAATTGTTCTATCCAGAGGGCCTGAGTCCCCAGGCAGCTGTGGATGGAGCAGGACACGAAAAGGGAGCCGGTGGCTGCTGAAACCTGCTGTTACAACTACCAGCCCCTGGCCACTCTGCCACAGTCCTCGCAGCAAGGCCACCAGGAACTCAAGGTGGTGGACTGGGAGAGGGAGAGGTGTCATATGATTTATCTTCCTGTCTTTCTTTTCCTGAGGCCTGCTTTTCTCTCTCTCTCTCTCTCTTTCTTTCTCTTTCTTTCTTTCTTTCTTTCTTTCTTTCTTTCTTTCTTTCTTTCTTTCTTTCAATATTGTTTTAGTTGTTGCTGGACCTTTATTTTTATTCATTTATTTCTATGTGGTGCTGAGGATCGAACCCAGTGCCTCACACATGCGAGGCAAATGCTCTACCACTGAGCCACAACCCAGCCCCCTTCTTTCTTTCTTGATTCGGGATCTAGCAAAGCAGAAGGAAGGAGAGGGGCCTTGCCAGCTCCTCCCCACTCACTTCCTGTCAGGGGACTTGTCATCCTCCAGCATAACCAAGCCCTGCTTTAATAAACCAAGTCTTTTTGGAAGTCTTTACTGGGTCTTCTGCCCCTGAGTAGGTGGGAGTGGAGAAGAATCCTTAATGGCTTTGGATTCCCTCTCTTCCTTGAAGATCTCTTGGAAGAAATGGAAAAAAGGAGACATATTGACTTTGGTTTCCTTCTTCCTTGGATCTCAGCTCTAAGGATTAGACCCACAGGTTCCCCCCCATCCCCGCTTTAGTGCTAGGGATTGAACCCAGAGGCACTTAACCACTGAGCCACATCTCCAGCTCTTTTTTATATTTTATTTAGAGACAGGGTCTTGCTAAGTTGCTTAGCGCCTCACTAAGTTGCTGACGCTGGCTTCGAACTCACAATCTTCCTCCCTCAGCCTCCTGAGCACCTGGGATCACAGTGTATGCTACCGCACCTGGCTTAGACCCACAGTTTTAACCCATGGTGTGTCCAGTCCCAATGACGCTCTCAACCATGCCCTACTCAGTGTGAATCCTGGGTCTACAGTCCCTGCAGGGCCACTCAAGGACCTTTGGAAGTGCTCGGGACCCACTGGCTTTAAGGAAACTTGAAAGGAAAACTTGAAAGCCCATCCCAATAGTCCTAGTCCCAGATCTGGTGGCTTCAGGTGAGGACACAGGAACAGCTGCTGAGGCCTGGGAGAATGGAGGGTATTTCCCATCTTTGGGAGCGGAACCGAGACTGGGCTACTTCCTCTTTTAGGGCCCTCTGACGTGCTCCCTGTCCTCTCTCCTCCCCCCTCATTTTCCTTACTTCCGCAGGCCCAGCACAAATTTCCACCCACCCCTTGGCCCCACCCTAGGACTCCACATGTTTCTGTTGAAGACTCTGAAGAGCCAGATTCCCAGTTGTTCATAAATGAAGGAGGCCAGGCGCGGTGGGGCACACTTGTAATCCCAGCACTGTGGGAGGCTGAGACAGGAGAATTGCGAGTTCAAAGCCAGCCTCAGCAAGGGCAAGGCGCTAAGCAACTCAGTGAGACCCTGTCCCTACATAAAACACAAAATAGGGCTGGGGATGTGGCTCAGGGGTGGAGTACTCCTGAGCTCAATCCCCGGTACCAAAAAAAAGAAAGAGAGAGAGAGATAAATAGAGAAGTACCTTCCTAGAAATCCAGGCTGTGGGTCTGTGGGGCTGGGCACTGGCTGGGTGCCCAGCCCTTGGCTGTGCCAGGGCCTCTGCCACACCATCTCCCTCTCTGTTTACCCTCGGGCCACAGCAGATGAGCCGGGAGGCAGCCAAGGGAGCCTGTGGTTCTGTGGGCTGCGTGTCCCCGGCTCCTTTCTGTTCCCCAGCCCGAAGTGTCCTCTATCTCCCACCTGCCCCTCTACAGTGTGGCTCAAGTCCCATTTTCCTGCAGCTTCTCTCAGGACTCGAGACCAGATGCCACCCCTTTTGATCCTGGTTGTAGGTGGCCACGTTTGCTCCATTTGTCTTGTTGCCCAACAAAGCTGAGCCCTTTGTGGGCAAGGTTAGGTCCTATAGGTCTCTAGGGACCCCTAAAACTGAAGCACATCAGAGGTGCTCAATAAATGCTCAAAAAAGAAGAAACAGCGAATATAGTCATGGAAGGCAGGCTTATCCTAGAAGAGGGAACTTTTTTTCTACATGTTACTACATTTTGGACTTTGTGGCAACCCTATAACACAGGAATTATTATTGGTCCCACTTTAGATATGGGAGCTGAGGGTTTCTGAGAAGCTCCACTGCTGCTTACTACTGGCTGCACTGGAACCTGAGCGGTCTGTGCCTCATGGATACAGCCTGGCCTCCGGGCTTAGTGAGGTATGGATGGAGCACCGTAGAATAGAGTCATGGCCCTGCCATGCTATGTGTCCATGGGCTAGTCACCTCACCTCTCTGGTCATCTATTTCAGCCTCAGGAAATCAAAAGATGAAACTATTTCTTCAAGGCTCCTCCTGGTCTGCTTTTAAACAATTCTCTGTATTCATGTTTGGCATATGGGCTGTCACATAGTAGGTGCTCAATAAACAAACGATGCAAGCACAAAGTGTAGTCCTAA
>CM053399.1:90464030-90499884 GCA_028644305.1 Xerus rutilus | reverse complement strand
GCATGGCAAGGTGTGGCATGTTGGGGAAGGCAGGTGATGTGAGGGCTGGAGGGGAGAGGCAGGGAGGGAATTGAAGGGAGGAAATGGGACTGGCGCAGGAGGCAGGGTGAGATTCGGAAGAACCTTCTCATTTAGGCCAAGGCTTTGCATGTTGTCTTGTAGGTGGTGGGAGCCAAGTAGAATTCAAAGCTCAAATTTGCATTTTAAACCCCTGAACTCAGTTGGCAATAGGGAACATTATTTGGAGGGAGGGGGGATGCTGGAGAAAAATAAACTGCCCAGCACACTGAGTCAAACTGTCCTGATGAGGGATGGGGGGGGCAGGATGATCGGATGGCTGGGGGGCTGTTGAAGAGGTGAGGCTATTAGGCCACCCCACGGTCACCTTTTCCATTAGGAGAAAAGTGAAGGTGTGGAAGGATGTCCACTATCCCCATGTCCCCGTGGCCATGTGGGTGGGAGTGGCATTGGTCAGGATGGGAGACTCTAGAGAAAATCCAAACTCCGGGAAAACGGTGGCTCAGACTCGGACATGTTAAAGGAACGCGGAGGCCGTTAATTGTGTAACTAGGCTTTGGAGGAGGGAATCTGAGCTGGAGGTTACCAACATGCAGGAGTTGGTGGGGACAAAAACATGGTCCTAGTTTATGAAGAGTGCTGCGAGCAGGGCCTCTAGGCTGCACAACTGCAGGGGTCGCTGTTCCCATTTTACAGAGTATGAAGTACATGGTGTCTCTGGAGCTGTTGGTGCAGCAAAAGCATTTGGAAGTTGCCAGAGAGTGGCAACTGCTCTTCCAAAGAGCTGATGGTGCAGGAAGAGAAAGAAGCTGGCACTAGACAGGAAGTTTCAGAGCCCTTTGCTTGTCCTCTTCAACCAGGCCTCCAAAACACTCCAACCGGGCCAAATGCCCCTTCTGCACCTGCTATAGACCCCCATGCACATGTCCATCCCAGCTCACCCGGCAGACACCTCTCAGGCCCATGTCACTTCCTCTCAGCTCCCCCTGATTTCTCACCTGGAATGTCCAGTTCTGAGAGGGTTGTAACTGCCTTTGTGTGGACAGAGATGCATGTCCACGCCCACTGCAGGTCATTTGCTTTCTGCCCTAAACACCTTCAGGTCTAGGGAGCCTAGGAAGCTCCGTGCACCACACCAGGCTGGTGATGGCACAGAGAAGATCCAGGGAGCAGGAGGGGAAACAGAGGGAAAGGACAGAGATGCAGCTGGTCCAGGGGAGAGGTGATAATGAACTTGACCAGGATGACGGTGGTGGAGGTGGTGGCAAGTGATTGGATTCACCCCCTGTCCTGAGGGTAGAACTGGCAGGACTTACCTGATGGGTTGGGGTGGGTGGGAAGGAATGACTCCTGGGTTTTAGCCCTGGGTGGGGAGGAGAGTGGGGCCACTTATTTACCCAAGGAAGACTCAGGGAGGAAGAAGCGTGGATGTGGGGTATCAAGGGTGCGGTTAATTCTGAGATCTGTGCTAGACATCCAAGTGGGGCTGCTGAGGCAGCTGAGTTGAGTTCAGGGGAGAAATCCTGCCTGGCCACTTGGAGTCATCAGCACCCAGGTGGCACTTAAAGGTATGGCCTGGGTGATACCATCTAGGGAGAGAATGGCAAATCATCAAGTTATTCCCTAAAGGAGTGACCCACAACTAACCTTTGCTGTATGCTGGAAATACATGTAGCTGGGCCACCTGTGAGTTGTTTCCTAAGCAGGTCCTGGGAACCAGCACTCAGAAAGTCCTGGCCATGGGGAGAAGCCTAGGAAGAGAATACCCCCAGGTGATTCTGACACCAGTGACACAGTGAGAATACCTGAGGGATAGGTAGAAGGGATATGGGGAAGCAGAGGGCAAGGGATTCTGCCAGGGCTGGGATGAGCAGGTAACAGGATTTTAAAGAATGTTCCATGCTCTCTAGGGCCACTACAAGGCCTTAAGCTCCACCACCCTCTCCTGCCTGAGCAGGTAGGTGTACAGGTGTGACCCAGGCTTTTGCTGATCACATACCTATCTGTTCCCTTCCTCTGCTCAGGCCCACTCCAGAGTCTGTCAGCTCAGCAAATGGGACAATTCACTAAGGGGAGCCCTCAGGGGTTACGCCCACAGTGGTAGGTTGCGATTATCCAGGGAGACTCTGGGCTGGGCTCTGAAGGCAGATGCCAAGCACAAGCATGGCTCACTTCGCTCTGTAAGTCAAAAGGATGGCAGGCTGCTTTATCTCAAGGTGGGAGGTCACCAGGTGAATATCCTGACTGCTTATTGGCTGCAGGAGGCCCAGGGATCTTCTGCAGGCCTGTCTCTTCATCTCCACAGCAAGGACTGTGGGCTTATACCTGAAGCGGATCACAGAGAGCACAGGGCTCTCACGCTGGAATCCCTAGCCCTGAGCTCTCACCTGGGACCAGGCCTGCCAGGCCAGCTTCTAGAAGGCCTTTCCTTTATAGGACGCCATTATCAAGCCAGAGCTCACCCTCTCCCCATGCACCCGTTTCCCTTCCATGTCCACATTTTATGTTGCTCGTGGAGTTCAAGCATGATGAGCACCTTTAACTACTTTCATTCCAGCCTGTCATCCTGTCTTGCCAACTCTTTCTTTAAAATGATGTTTGAATCTGTCCCTTCCTCTGCCTCTGCTCAATACTGTCATTTGGTTGGGCTATTGTATAAGCCTCTGTAATGAAGTGAATATTGGTGTCCCCAACCCTCATGCCCAAACTTGTCAGTTGCAGCCCTGACCCCCAATATGGGGCCTTTGGGAGGTAATTAGGTGTAGATGAAGTCAGGAGGATGGGACTCCTTGATGGGATTAATGTTCTTAGAAGAAGGGGAAGAGGGGCCAGAGTCCACTCCACCATGTGAGGACACAGTCCATAGGGCAACCGCAAGCCAGGAACATGGTCCTTGCCAGGAACTGAATCAGCTGGCACCTTGGTCCTGGGCTTCCCAAGCTTCCGGAACCATAAGAAATAAATGTCTGTTGTTATAGTCCCCCAGGTCACACTATTGTCATAGCCAGAGCTAAGAGGCCCCTGCGCCACTTCTCTGCTTCCTGCCTCATCCCTTGGATGGAATATCATCTCTTCATGGCACTCATCACAGCATATTTGTCACTGTGCCCGCCTGCTTGCTGTTTGCCTTCATAAGCAGATGGCACACTCCATGAAGCCACGCCCCTATTGTACCTGGGGCTGAATATCATGTCCGGCACATAGTAGGTGTTTATAGAAGAAATGAAGCGCCAACTACAATAAGAGCTTCCAACCAGGTCTCCCTGCCTCCTGCCTCGACCCCTCTGACTCAAGCCTTGTGTTTTGGCCAGGGCTGTGTTTTTAAAATACTAATTTCATCTTACCCAGCCCTTCCTCATCAGTGTTGATTGAGCCCCATCTCTTTTTTTGGAGGTTTATGGGAAATTAAGAGAAGTTAAGGTCAATCTGATAGTGAGGAAAGGTGATGAAGGCCATTAATAACAATGCATTTAATTTTAAATTGTGGGTTTGCTTCAAACAAAAAACAAAAAAACCCTCAAACCCATAAGCACCGCAGGAAATGAATGAGTCAAAGCTTCCCAGTACCTAGTGTCCTCTAGCTTAGGCCTGATAAAATCAACCCTGACTGCTGGAGCTGGCTCTCACAGTTACCAGGCTGCTGTCTCAGGTGGGCAAAGCCTGCAGCTCCCCTTTATCTGCCATTCACAGGAGCAGCTCTGAGAACTTCTGCCCAGGGGTATGTAAGGGCAGCAGGGACTCAGTGGGTGGGACCCAAGCTCAGGGATTGGGTGTGCTCTGTGAGATGGGGCGGTGGATAGAGATGTTTTGGGAGGACAAGGCAATCCCTTGACTACAGCTATTTACAAAGTTGGGAAAACACAGTTCAAGAGAATTTCCTCTTCCGTCAATATGGGCCAATTTCACCTTTCTCCTTGCTAAAGAGGAAGTTCCGTTAGCTCACAGAAACACCAAATCACACAGTCCTCAGCCTGGAAAAGCCCTTGAAGGAGATTGCTCAGCTCAAGAGTCATTAAGGCCTTCTCTTGGGGACTTTAAGTCCAGTTCCAGAGAAGTGGGCAAGTGTCTCATCCACCCTGTGGCCTGGAAGAGTTCCTAGCCTCTCCCTGCTGTGCTGGGTACTCAGAGAGCAGCCCTGAGGCCCAGGAGCCAGAACAGACTCCCACTACTTCCACTGGAGGAAGCCACAGGGCCTGCCCTGAGAGCCACACCTTCTGAACTCCATTCTGTACTGCAGGCTGCTCCTCATGCTGCCCCCAACCAAACTGGCCCCAATTTCTTCTAGAGGAGAATTCCTCTTATTTTCTGAACTTTTTTTCCCACCCATGGTCAGCTTCATCCCACCTGCCTCAGAGGCCTTTTCCATGGGAAGGCGCCATCTCTAACACCTTCACTTCCCTTTCCAACCTGACAATTCCAGATAAAATTGTGAGCAGACCCAAAATGGCAAGTTCGCTGAAGGGCATACAATGGGCACTTTTTCAGAACTTACTGTCTCAGAGCAAAAGGGGGAGAGGCATGTTGGAGGTGATACAGGGTAAAAGAGATGAGGTGTCACCTCTAGGGGATCCAAGCTGGGACAAAGTACACCACACCAGGGGCTCAGGCCATGGGACTGTGGTTTGCTCCACCCATTGGGCTGAGCTCAGGGAGAGTCAAACCCACGTGTGGCTTTTCGAGGAAGAAGCAGGCTGCTTTCAGAACAGAAAGCAGAGAGCTTCCGCACTTATGAGAACTACCCCAGGATGTCTCCAGGGCTAGGCGAGCAGGTGAGGCTCCAGGAAGGTCCTGGCTGCTGCTTTCCTGAAAGGTGGGCAGCTCTCCTTTCCAGGTTGTCAGAATTCACATTTAAAATGTTGCAGTACACTTTCCACCGTTTCCTTTTCTAGTCTTGTGAAAGAACCTTTGTGCAAACTCTGTGTCTCTTTCATTTTCACCCATTTCCAAGAAAAAAATTTCCCTTTACAGCCATAATGGCCAACGACAGCTATTTATGAGAACCTCACATACCTGGCACCCCACTTTTTATATATAATCTCATTTAAACCTCACGACAGCCCTGTGAGGAGTTGCCATCCCCACATTATGGATGGGAAATTGGAAGCTTTGAGAAGATGAATCATTTTTTTCGAGGTCAAAGCAATACATGTGAGCAGACTCTTGATGTGGGCTGTCTGGTTTGAGCAACACACTCTTCATTAGCATCCCAAGCATCATCAACTAAGTCCTCCACCAGGCACTGTGTCATCAGAAATCCAACTGGTTTCGCAAGATCCCCATGGTCTAGACAATTTATTAGAATAAAAACCGCACATCCCTCATTCATACAGCTCCATGTTCAAGGCATGTTTCCATTACCTCAGGGGAACCTCGTGTCCCTGGGAATTAGACAAGCCAGGCATTCTTCTACAGTTTTACAGACAAGGACACAGGCTTAAAGAGGAAAAATGACTTATCCAAGGTCACATGGATAGAAACAGTGGAGTCAGAACTCGAACTCCAGGGCTCCTGAGATACCCAGAATTCTTTCCCTGTCTTATGTTGCCTCGTCAATAAATAAAGGAGCAAAATAAATAAATAAGCTGATAAGGAAACCCTGAGGAATCCTCTCCTAAGCATGTTGCCAGAAGGGATTTGGTTTTCAGACTGGCACCCAGGAGCTTCTTAGCAGAGTGTCAGGGGCCATGGCTGGGTGCCCTGGGCTGGAAGGCCTGTTTTCAGAATGCCACAGAGAAATGCAGGGCCAAGAGGTGGCTTTGGAAGGCATCCACAGGCCTGCCCTTCTTCCCAGCATCCTTGTCTAGGGACTGTCAACTGTCTTTATTTGAAGACAGATTTTAAATGGACAGTGGAGGAGCAGGGCCCACACCTACCCCTCTGGACCTCAGAGATGGGCAACTCTCTGAGCATGATCCCACAGACCCTGCTAGAACTATTAGCCCTTGCAGTGAGCAGGAAGCTGATTCTGGGAAGATGTGTTCTAGAGTCGACTTCCTCCCAGCACAGAGTTGGACGTGGTCTTAAATGTCACCTCTAGGGCCAGCTTGGCTAATATCCTGCACAAGGACCCTCTAAAGATTGAGTCCTTATTTTGCGGATGGGGAAACTGCAAAGTGACTGGCCCAAGATCACATGATTGAACACCAAGCATGCCAGGATCACAGCCCAGTGCCCAGACCTCTGGTTCTGTCACTAGACATGAGCAGCAAGCCCAGGTGCAAGTCCTAGCCCTGTCTCTCTGATGCTTTCCTGAGTTGATGCCCAAGCCCAGAGGCTACCTGAAGGCCTGCACTCTGACCAATCCAGACAACTCCCTGGGTGGGGGAGCTTCTCTATGTGACCACACTAGAGATCAAGCTTGGACTCTGTGTCTGCCTTCTTACCCCAGAAATGACCCCCTGCAGCAAGTCCCTGAAACTCCATTTTCTTAGCACTCCAGCCTGCAGGAGGCTCTGATGCCTGGTTAGTCTGAAGGAGGCATCAGGGCCTGAGCTGAGTTTAACCTCAACACCCCGAAGCTCTCCTGAGCACAGAACCTTTTACAGTACGGGAAAGAGTCCCAAGGAGGGAGAAGACTTGGCCCTGCCCTTAGCTCTGCCATAGTCTTCAGGGCCCTATTCAGCAGAATAGGCCAGTGCCATCCACATGCCCTGCGCTAGTCCAGCGAGATGGTCTCTTCCTGTCCTGTAGGGCCTGTCGAGGGCTAGCCCCAGTGGGCTTGCAGAAAAATGCCCAGACTGGCCTGTTTCACTTTTGATCTCCAGGGCTCCTCTTCCTGGTCCAGGCAGAGGCACAGACTTGGCTGAAATCAAAAGCAGCCCTGAGCCCAGGTCACTCGTTCGAGTGCAGGCTGGAGATCAGTGGCAGGGTGACCACATCTGAATCAAAGCTGCCCAGGAGACCACCGGAGGCTGCCACACAGTCCAGAGGGGCAAGGTCATGGATAAAACTCCAGTCAGATGTCCCCAGGTCACCATAGCTGGTCAGGCCCAGGAGTGGCCATTCCTCAGGTAGTTGCTTCCACTGTCCAGCAGGGGTACCCGAGGGAGGCACAGTCATTCCTGGAGGATCCTGTTTCATGTAGCCCTTGGCCAAAGCGGGTGGAGGCCAGTCTGCTTCAGCATCCAGGCATGTCCTGAGCTGAGGGCCAAGGCTGTCTGTCAAGGGTGTCTCTTCCTCCAGGCAGCCTGCCGCAGCTGCTTGCTCCTCTGTGCCTCTGGTCTGTTTCAGGTAGCCCTGGAATGCCATGGCCTCTGGGTCTTCCTCCTCAGGTACCTCAGGCCTCCGGAGACTGACATGGCCCAAGGCGGAGCCATCCTGTGCATCTCCTGGCTGCCCCTCAGAGTTGCGGACTAGGCCAATGCCACTGTCATCCTGGCCCTGGCTGGCTTTCTCCACCTGCTGCTCCCAGGGGGGCCCTGTGCCAGGGTGCAGGCTGGGCTCCTGCAGGCAGATCCCACTGTCTGTGCTACTGCTGCTGCCACTACTGCAGCTGTCCTGTAGCTCTGTGGGTACCCCCTTTCCCAGAGCTCCACAGGCCTGGGGGTGGGGGGCAGGGAGGAGAAACTGAGGTTCTTCAGTCTGCAGGGATGGCTTGGCACTGCCGAAGCCACTGTCTGTGCTGCCATGCAGGTCTGAGTTCCTTAGCTCTGGGGACACTTTCAGGAAGGCCTCCTCGTCAAGGGGGTAGACGATGTCTTGCATCTCCGGGTGGGGAAGCTGGCTGACAGGGACAATGGGGCTGGGCTTCTCGAAGACCTGTGGAGGAGAGGGCAGAGTGAGATTGGCTGGGGCCACCTGCAGGAGCCCTCCCCAGAGCCACAGGTGAGGCCAGAGGCCCAGGAGGGGAGCATCAACAGAAGGAAACCACAGGGCCTAGTTGACACTGCAGGGTGCTCTTTTGGAATCAGCTGTTCTCCTGAGGCATTCTCTGCCCAGGCCAGATGCATAGGAAGCTGGTATTCTGGGATCCAGATGGAAAGGGATGCTAGGCAGAATGGGAGCCTGCAGGGAACGCCGCAAACTTCCAGAGGCTCCATCCACTGAGCTTTTCAAACTTGACGGCACTCTGGACCCACCCATCTAGAAGTGTGTTTCAAATTTTTTTTTTTTTCTTTTTGGTACTGGGGATTGAACTCAGGGGTATTCGACCACTGAGCCACGTCCCCAGCCCTATTTTGTGTTTTATGTAGAGACAGAGTCTCACTGAGTTGCTTAGCGCCTCGCCGTTGCTGAGGCTGGCTTTGAACTCGCAATTCTCCTGTCTCAGCCTCCCTAAGTGCTGGGATTACAGGCGTGTACCACTGCGCCCGGCTTGTTTCAAACTTTTTGACAATGATAAATAAAATATAAATGTTACAGGATAATCTGTACATGTAACTCATGTAGAAGCAAATGGAACCAGCTTGGCAAAATAATACCCATCACCCGTATGCGATGGAATATTCCATCTACTTTACTCTATCCCATCCTACCCATTTTTTTAAAAAATTTCTGAATGTGAGACATCAAATTAATTTCTCCACTTTCTGAGTTGTGACTTGCACAAACAGGGTTGCAAGTGGGGGGTGGAACAAGTACAGAACTAGCAACCAAGGACCTGCTCCCCATTCATGGCCAAGGGTCCCAGGGAAGTCATTTGACCCCCTCCCTGTCTCTCCTCTGCCCTAGCTGCAGTGGTGTTCTTTCTGACCCAGAATACATCAGGGCCTTTGCACATGCTAATCCTTCTGCTTGGGATACTCTTCTCTCTGCACTTTGTGTAGCTGTGTCCCCTCATCATTTAGGTCTCAGCTCAGGTGTCACCTCTTCATAGAGGTCTTCCAAGCCATGTTTTCCACATCAGCCTTGTTTATTTCTTCCTAGTACTTAGTTCCTGAAAAGGATACACACTCATTCACTCCCCACTCCCAAAAGAACCTAAGTTCTGTGAGGGCCAGAACTGTCTAGTCTTTTTGCCACTCTGTTCCCAGAGCCTAAACTGAACTGGCATGAGTAGGCACTCATGGGGTTTGTGGACTGACTTACTGACTTACCATAGCACATCTGCTCTCACTTCCTTAGTACATAATAATGCAAATGCAATTCTCACTGGCTGAGTCCCTATTACTATCATGTTGCTTCGTCTTAAGGATGTATACTCTGGAGCCAGACTTCACGAGTTCAAATCCTAGCTCTGCCTCTTATCAGCTTTGTCACTTGGACCAAATTACTTATCTTTTCTGTGCTTTGGTTCCTCATCTGCAGAGTGGAAATAATAATAGCACATGCCTCCTTGTGTTGTTAAGGCATGTAATTGTACCATGTGTGATACAAAGAAGGCACTCAGTAAATATGCACTGAATTGAATTGTACCCTCCAGTAATTTCATAAGGGAAGTATTGTGACCTCTCTTTCTTAGAGGAGAAAACTGAAGCTCAGAGAAGTTAAATGGCTTGCCCAAAGTCACACAGCAGTGAAGAGCAAACCTGAAATTTATACTCAATTGTCTTGATTTGAAATCCCTTGATTTCCAATCAAACTTCCCTGGATGGACAGTTGAAAGAGCAGATCAAGCCAGCTAATGAAAGAGAACAAACTAAAGAATGTGAAAGCGCTTTAGGCATTATAAATCAGTGATGGCTCAGATCATTAGGGGAAGGAAATTGGGCTGTATTTAACCCAAGGAGAAAAAACTCCAGTACAAGCAAATCCTGTGATCCAAAGGTACAGAAGGAACAAAAACCCAGCAGTTGCTTGTTATCTCAGCTGCTCGGATGTTCTTTCACTGCTTTGTGCTAAGCTAATGGTTTACATATTGGTTGTAATCAAGTCACTTGGGACATGGGGCCCCATGAATCAGCTCCTTCCCAGACAGTATTGTGCAGGTGGTTGATGTTCAGTGACCAGCTCAAGCACTACCTCACACATTCTAGATGCCTCTCCTGACCCCTAACTAGAATCTCCCATCCTGGGTACCAAGACCACCCTTCCCCTGCCCCACTGCTTTTTTCTAGCCATCTTGTCCCAGTCTCCCAGTGCATTCCTAAGCCACCACCATCCTAGCTCCAGGCCCTGCCTAGAATATATGCTCAGGGTGCTTGGGAAACAGGCCAAGGAACAGACTCTTCCAGGAACACAGAAAGAATGATTAGTAGACACTTCAGCTAGACACAAGGAAGTACTGTAAAACCCCTGAGGGCTGTAAGTGCTGCCAGTCCCCAGTCTCCTCCTATATCTGTCTACCCAGGATACTGAGCTGGAGACACAGTACTTTATCACCTGGAAAAAGATTCATCAGGCCAGGCAGCCTACCACCCCTCCATGCATGCACACACACAGATCAAGGAGTCTTCGCTCAAAATAACTTGGCCTCTCATTACTTTTTTTAGAGATCCTGGGATTCCTCTGGAGTTTTCCATTCCCATTGTGAGTTTCCCTGGAGCTCCTGCCTCCCTGACCAAGCTGGGTCTTTCGGCACACTGCAAGGCCGGCTCTGGGGGCTGTGGCAGTGACTCTCAATGCAGAGGTGGGCTGAGCTTTTGAACTGCTGCACAGTTCTTGCATGATGACTTTTGGAGGCTAATGTGCCACTCCCAGATGTGGCCCACTGGGAGGTCCTAGCCTCCTTCAAGAATCCTCCTCTCCAGTGCCACCTCTCTACTCTGCCTCCTCCCTCTCTGACAGCTTGAGCCCTTCTTCCTTCCTGTCTTGTTGGGCATCATTGCTCTTGGCCTCTCCTTTCATGACTTTTCCTGGCTGTGCAAATCTGTGCATGGAACAACCTTTCTGTGCCTCAATGTTCTCACTTCTAAAATGAGGCTAATAACTGGTACTAATGCACAGGGGCTGGTCCATGGCCAATTATTAATAGAAATGACATGACTTGTGGTCATTGGGATTTGTGATTACTCAGCATGTACCTGTTATATCTGGGCCACTAGATGACAGTATTCTCAGGACAGGAGTTTGTGTTTACTTCCTCCCTCTGTCCTCACAGTGCTTAATGAAGTGCCCATGATACTGTCAGGGCTGAAAGCTAAGGTTAGCCCAGGGAATGGACCACCTGGGAGGGAAGAAGCTCCTTGCCTTCCTGGAGTTCTGGAGTGTCTGGGAAGATGGGGCAATGGTGTCCCTGTGAGACTCACCAGGACAGAAGGCAGCTTCCTCCGGCGCCGCACATACAGCTGGAGGGCCAGACAGTAGGCCAGGGCTCCACAGAACAACAGGACGAAGGTGAAGATGCTGAGGTTGGTCGCAGTGAAATCTGCAGGCCCAGACAGATGCATTAGTAGCCTGGCACCATGGGACACTAAGGGACAGTCCCCAGAGGCCCCTTGGCCACTCTGAGGAACTACTTAGTGAGTGACGCAGGCCACCCCTGCAGGAAACTTCTTAGCCATAGTGAATCTCTGCCAGCCTTCCAACCTCTGCCTTGAAGGGTCCTTTTGCTGGGCACACCAACTCTGCTCCCAGCTCTCTGCACCCAAAGGGAAACAGAACAATAGGGCAGGATGGCGGATCAGGCAAGAACAGGGGCTTCGGGGGCAGTGAGACCTGGGTTCAAACCCCAGCTCCACCACTTGCTTGCTGTGGGGCTGTGGACAATCTCTCTGAGCCTCAGTTTGGTCATCTATAAAATGAGAAAATATTATACTTCATAATATGGTTGTGAAGTATAATCTTGTCCCAAGCATTTTACTATTTCTTCTCTCAATGAATTAACATACAAAATGTTCTCTCTCTCTCTCTCTCTCTTTTGTACTTGGTATTGAACCCAGAGGCACTTTACCACTGAGTCACATCTCCAGCCTTTTTTTCTTTTCTTTTTTTAATTTTGAGACAGGGTCTTACTAAGTTGCTTAGGGCCTTGCTAAGTTGCTGAAGCTGCCCTTGAACTTGTAATACTGCCTTGGCCTCCCAAGTTCTTGAGATTACAGGTGTGTGCTACCACACCTGGCCTTAAAAAGCTCTTAATACCATCTGACGCATACTTGGGGCCTTAGTCTGCTGTGGCACTTCAATGACAATGAGCTGTTGAGTATTCTTCATACAATGGATCCTACTGTGAAGTAGGGAGTCACTGTTGTCTTTGCTGGACAGGGCACTCCCAGAGTCTTCACTGTTGATGTGACCTTGTGGTGCCTGTTCCTCTGGGCATATTCTGTCTCCTAGCCAGATGGCTGGATCCTAGTGGGCCGGACTTGGCTCCACACTGACACCTCTCCCCCATAGTGCCCTAGCGTGTGGAGTGGCTGTGCCATCTTTAGCAGCTCTTCCCAGGAGACAGCTCAGTTCTGCTTCCTCTTGGGGGAGAGAGAGAGAGGGCAAAGAGAAGCGCTTTGCACTCCAGCTCTGAGGAAGGACAGTACAAGACTGTAATAAACAGGAACTAGCACAGCTGACTGGCAGGTGGGGGTGCGTGGAGTCCTGAGGAGGTCTCTGGGAAGCACAGCTGTACTCAAGTGGCAGGACCTTAGAATCAGGGGACCTGGTTCTATGGGCCCACCCCTTCCTACGAAGTTATCTATAAGGAGCCTCAGTTCCCTCATTTCTAAAATGGGCACAATAGGACCTCTCTGATGGGTTGCATGGGGATAACTAACTATGCAGGGCAGTGCCAGTATGGTGTCTGGCACTAGCAGCCTGAGTGATGCTTTCTGGATCGTGCCAGCCCTTCCAAGTCCTTCTCCACCTGGATGCCAATCTGAGCCCACTCACACTGCTTGGTGAGGACAATGCACTGCTCCTCTGACCAGACTCCCTTGTTAATCCGGGAGGCCACCGATGGCTTCACCATGACACAGAACTTTCCCACTTCTCCTGAGGCTGGGAGGCTGAAGTTTTCATGTTTGACTTTCTTGATTATGAACTGAAACAAAAACAAGAACAACAATGAATAAAATCCTCTATGCCATGGTACCTAGAAGAGCTGGAGGTGCCCCTTTTCATGTGTGATACAGAGGATGGAATAAGGCCTCCTGCATGCCAAGCAAGCACTCTACCACTGAGCCCCAAATATCCCCAGCCCTGGAGGTGCCTTTAGAAATGACTGCAGACAACCCCTTAAGTCTTTTCCTAAGATAACCAACTGTGATTATCAGTGCAGCCCAATATCTCTGTAATTACTACAACCAATTTTGTATTAATTGAGAGAAGGGAATCTTTTAGAGAAGCTGAGGATCTTTCCAGAATGAACCTGAATCAATTGTGGTAAAGAGGAAAGAGGATGGATGCCGTCCTCTTTGCCCATTCCGGGTCTCCTACCTGCAGGGGTGCCCTTGGAAAGTTACACAGCCTCATCTATAAAATAGAATAAAGTACCCATGGTGAGGGGGTCAGAAACTAGATCTATCACATGTTTTGAGAGCTGCTGACACCTGTCAGGCAGTGCCTGCCCCACAGGAGTGTGTGTTCGAGGGCTGAGGTCATTTCAACTCCCTCCTCCATACCCAGTTTCTTTCTACTCTACACAAAGGTGATTCCAGACCAGGGGACAAGGAAGCCTGGGGAGCCCTGGCCCTGTGGCCCTTGGGGACCCCATACCGTTAAGTTTCCCGGCACCTTGCGGATGGCAATTTCATACTGGCGGAAATGTCTGAAGATGTTTTCGTACGTGTCACCTTCAGGGGCCATTTGGGGCCTGGGGGGCTGGATTGTCCCAAGAATCGAGCCCTCGTGCATCTCTAGCTTCACACTTCCAACCGTCAGAGTCACTGAATGGGGAAGGACAAAGCCATGAGGCAGATGCATGGGGAAGGCTTTGGGATCCCACCCATGACTTGCCTCCAGGGTCAAGCTTTACCCACCCTAAAGCCTAGGCCACAGGTTTACAACCCAACAGAACATATGAACTTCTTGGGGAGTGTTTGAAACACAGATGCCCTGGGCCCTCTCCAGACATAAGGAAGCTGAATTTTGTAGGCTGGGCCCTGGAAATACACACACACACACACACACACACACACACATATATATATAAATGGACATATGTATACGTGTGTGTCTATGTGTGTGTGTATTTGGAATTGGGAATTTAACCCAGGGGTGCTTTACCACTGAGCTACATCTCCATCTTTTTATTATTTTTTGACACAGGGTCTCACTAAGTTGCTTAGGGCCCTGCTGTGTTATTGAGGCTGGCCTTGAACTTGCAATCCTCCTGCCTCAGCCGCCCGAGTCACTGGGATTACAGACATGAGCCACCTTGTCTGGCTAGAAATATATTTTTAAACACATTCCCTAGGAAACTTTTCTGCAGCTGGCTGAGCACTGGTATGTGAGCAGGTATTTGGGAGCCACTGACCTTCTAGACCATCAGACTAATTGAAATCCTGCAGAGCCAGCTCACCATGCATACAGACCAAGCTCAGTCCCAATTTGTGAAACAGAAGAATCCCACTGGGTTGGAGGCTTCACCATTTCTGTGACCTTCTAGGGAGACTCTTGCCTTTTCTCAGCAGCACTTTCCTGCTTCAAAAGGTTGACCCCTGGGAGTTCACCCCTACAGGTAAGAGGAAGTCATCGAAATCCACCCACTGCTTGGGGCACTATGCTGAGTGCTAATGGATTCGCTTCCTTTCTCCAAACCCCACAAGTTCACAGGCCTGGCCCTCATGACTCAGTGGCTGCAGCACAACCCAATATCTCCCTTCTGTAGGATAAACAGTAGGATAAAAGTTCCCTTTTAACTCTCAGGAAACTTGGCTATTTTCATCTATCCTTCTCTAAAGTCTTGACTCAGTCCTGTTTGGGCAACTAGTTCCCTGGTCAGAATGCCTGCCGATGGGATGAGCTATGGGAACAGAAAGAAAAGCCTTAGGCTAGAGTTTCTGGCTGGAAGGGACCCACAAGCCATGCATTAGGTCCAGGGGAGGAAAAGCACCTTCATCCACAGAGAAGCGGGTTTGGGTGACAGTCCAACTGGAGTGCCGGCTGCCATCCACTGCCCGAACTTTGGCCCGGTAACCGTTGTTGTGGTATAGGTCCAGGGTGGCTGTGGTGAGATCGCAAGAGAACTCCAGGGCACAGCTACAGTTGGGGACGTTTTTCCAGGGCCCTTTTCCGTACCTGAAGAGATATCAGGGTAGACATTAGGGCAGGAACTATGCTCAAGTCTACTCCTTTAGGAAGGCATGGAGAGGCCTGGGCAGGGAGCTTCCTTCCATCAGGGAAGAAAGGTGAACACCCTTGATATATTTCCTCCAGTCCAGGGCATCTAATTGCAAGGGGTTTCTCTTGCTTTTGGGACCTCATACCAACTTCTCTGTGGTTTAGAAGACTCAACAGTGTGAAGAGGAGTAGCTCAAGCACTATCCCTCCAGATAGACCTTCTGATCCTGTACCTCAGCCTACTTTCTAATTCCTCCCAGCTATATTTGCAGACATTATGGTTTCCCTGTTCTCCAACAATACTGTGGATGCTTTTCCTGTAAGATGGAAAAGGTTTGTGGGTGAAGGCAAAATCTTGGCATTTTCACCCCAGAGCTCTCAGCATACTGCTTAATATCTATTGGAGTCAACCAGTTCTTGTCAACTGGGTAGATATGTGTCAGGGTCCCGTCTTGTCTTGCCTCAATGACAAGGCAGGCATCTTCCTGTGAAAGGGGAGCAGATGAAGACAAAGCCACCCATCCCTCACTGCCTCTCTCCTCCCTCAGTCCTCCCCTTTTCTTACTTCAGGAGTGCCACTTCATAGTAGGTGCTTTCAGACTGATTAGGGATGGGTGTCCAGTGGAGGATGTGCTGGAAAAATTCTGCTTCAAACCACACAGATGGAGGGCTGGGCAGTTCCATTCCTGGGGAGAAGAGATGTCAATACTGGAGCTCACAGAGCCCACCCTCTGGGACTAGGAGGACCATGGGGTGGTGGTGACGAGAATTGGAATTCATTTGCTTGGTCCTCTGCAATAAGCTGAGCACTGTGCTAAGTGTTTTGCTGTGTTCCATGTCACATCAGCTCTGCGTGGAGGGCATTTATTACCCCCATTTTACTAAAGAAGAAATGGAAGCTTGGACTTAAGTGACTTGCCCAAGGCCAGTGAAGCTGGTAAGGGGCAGAGTGTGGACTTGCACCCAGATGTGTCTGACTCCAGAGCTAGAGTTGGGTCCTGCACTGTTGGTGACCAGAAGCACAGTGGTGGATGAGAAGACAGAGCTGGGTCCAACACAGCCCAGGGGAGAAGACAGGGGAGCACTAAGGCATGTTAGCAGCGAGCTCAGATGAGCTAGTTTCTGGCTCTGCCTGAACCCTGTCTTTGCTTTAGCACCCTCCTAAGGCCTGTCCCCCACCCCCATCCCTGGTCCCCACTCATACCAGTCCAAGGTCACTTTTCTGGTATTCTCTGGGTACATGGACACCCTGCTTGTTGATATCTGCCTGGGCAGATGGTCTCTTGGGCTGCTTAAGCTGAGGGCTTGTCCCATTCCCTGAGTTCTAGTAGGGCTTTACCCATAGCCAGTTGCCCACCTCAGGCTAGGTGAGGACAGGCAGGAATCAACCCTTCTTTTTGACTGTGCTGAGGACCTCTCCATGAAGAACTAGTGCCCTTGGCTGTAAGGTAAGATTTGAAATACCAAGCTCTGTCTCCACCCTACCATCCTCTCAGCCCCAACACACCATTCATCACAGGCAGCACTGGCTCCAGGAGCCTCAGACTAGCCCTTGCCAATGTGGTGCTGGGAACAAAGTACAGTTATGGCCAGTAGCAAGTGGGTTCCCCTTCCCTCCTTGATTCCTCAGGGCATCTCCTCTGATAGTGGCTCTGCCCCCACTTATCCAGTTCTCTAACTTCTCAACATCTCTCAAATCTTGCTTTCTTTCTGACTCTGTCATTCTCATTTAGAAAATACATCTGTCTCCCCTCCTTCACCCAACATGGGGTCTGGGTAAATTGCCCAGGCTAGCCTTGAACTTGCCATCCTCTTGCCTCAGCCTTCTGTGTCCCTGTCTCTTACTTCCTTTCATTTACTGTCTTTGAGCTGTAAGTCTGTTTCAATTGCAGAACATTAGATGGAAAGTGAAAAACGCAGCCAGTCTTTGTGGTGTTTGGGCTGCACATCCCCACCTCAGCCCCCGGTCATGTGAAAGGCTGACTGCATGTCTTACTTTGTATTTTGGCATCATGTAGGAGAGATTTTGGTCCCTCCGCCCTGTATCTGCTCTCGGTCCCTCCAACACTGGGCCCTTTCATGCTCTCTTTCTGGGGCTTCTTGGTTGCAGAAACTCAGCCTGAGTTAAGAGATAGGGGCAAGGTAGGAGGGAGGCAGCGGGCAGTGAGAGTGAACTGGGGGGCTGAAGACCATCAGAGATGGTCAGACAGGGGTGACCCAAGAGTGAGGAAAGGGCAGAAATGAAGGTGAGACTGGAAGGGAGAGGAGAGTCAGAAGGGGATCAAAATATCAAAATGACTCCACACGGGAAGAAGCAGTTCCATTATGGCATCAGAAGAGCAGAAAAGCCAGGGCTAAATTTTTGCTTTGTTGAGAAGTGCATGAAAAAAAAAAAAAAAAGAGGGAGTGGGTGGATGAGGTTTGGGGTGGGAAAAGGCTATTGATCCCCCACCCCTGTCAATCTCAATCTCTTTCACTTCCACAACAGGTGAGCCTGAGACTCAGTCTCGCCACGGTGAAGGAGCCCTACAAGAGAGGTTATGAGCACCCTTCTCCGGAGAGGTCCTGGCCAAAGGGAGTTCCCTGTGGGGAGCAGAACCCTAAAGGAGGGCTGAGGACGGATTAGAGTGGGGTCTGGCCATCCATACAGCCCAGCGGGGCAGCCACGAAGAGGTAGAGGCTTTCCTTTGTTGACTTAATACTTTTGGACCTATGTCTACGACATCTCCCTGTTCCTCTTGGTTTCCCTTGCTTGCCTGAAATCTCTTGGTTAGAGCTGGTGATAGCACTGCTCCGGGGTCCGGAGCCTTACCGTGCGCACTGGAGCCCAAGCACAGGCTGAGGAGCGCCACCAGAGGCACTACCAGGCGCGACAGCATTCTGGGCGCGCCGCATCGTCCGGAGCTGGAGTCCGCCCGAGAGCCTCCTGCCGCGACTTCGCTGAGCTGAGACTGACAGCTGTAGCCACTCGCTACGCCCGTGCCCTGGGCTGGGGGGCTGACGTCATGGGGTGGGGAGGGGCCTCTAGGCGCCCCGCCCCTCCGGCGCCGCGGCGCTGGTTAACCAGCGTTTCTTCTCTGTGTAATGGCCTCGCGGGCCAGAGCGGCGGCCACCGTGGCCCTGAATTGGGGAAGGAGACTGTCCCAGGTGCTGAATGCAGGTGTCTGAGAACACGTGTGTGTTTCTGAGTGTTGCCCTAGGACCTCTGTGCAGGCCTCTCAGATAAACTGATACTAGAGTAGGTGCTTCCTAACCAGACTTACACTTTTGGAGAGGTGTCCACAACATCTCTCAGCCTCTTTTGGTTTCTCTGGAGCTGATGATAACACTGCTGGAGTACCCAGTAACATTGAAGCCAACACTTTTGTGTCACGTGGTTCAGCCGAGACTTCCCTCCAGGTGTGCCAAAGATGTAACGGTGTGGGAGAAAACTTTGCCACATCACTTTTTATTGGAGAGTGACACTTGCTACTGTGTGTGTGTGTGCAGACGCTTGCAATGTGCATATGTGCTTGCACTCACATATGCAGTAGTGAATCTGTGTAGATTTGGATTCATTTGTGATGTTGAGCATGTACTTGTGGGTCTACTTGCCAGTGCCTTTACTGGTTGACCTGGGAGCCCTGTTCTTGTTCTCAGAGGACATGGGAACAAAAGAAGGGGGACTTGACATTTCCAGGCTCAGCCCGGGGTTACCAGGCTCTCTCTGCTCCTGGGATGTTCCCTTGGTAGTGCCCAGAGCCCACACTGAAGGCCTTATGTGTAGCTTTTGAAAAAGAGGACCCAACTTGAGTATGTGTGACATAAGCACTGTGTGCATGGTGCCTGAATTAATAAGGATGGGCTGTGGAGATACCCTGTTGTGGGAGTGGAAGAATTGGGATGTTTTAACCCATTACAGTTTGATAAGCGCTGTTGCCCAGTGATATGGACCAAGTGTATTGCAAATTCGCTGGGGGTAGGAGTTGGGGGTCCCATCTGTGCCTGTGGGTGTACATTGGGATTAGAAATATCTCACCCTTGGTCAGCTAAGGCCAGGATGCCCCAGCTACATGGATAATGGAAAGTGTGAGAATGGTTTTTTGCACTTACTGGTGCTCAGCGGAGAAATTTAGATGGCAAATTGCCCAGGAGTACCAGGGCATGACACAGAAGGTGTGGCTGCCTTCTGAAATGACTTCTTAGTTCCTGCTAACCTTTTTAAGGAGAACACTGTGATGTTTCTTTCTCATTTTGCCTTCACTTTTACTTATTTGTTGAGTTATAAGAATTTGAAAGTCTTACCCTGTTACTCTTTTGATCAGGATTCTTCATTCATTCATATGGCCATGTGCACATTTATGGGCCAAACATGTGCTGATGCTGGGAATTAACTGGTGTTCAAAACCAAGTCCCTTCCTCAGGAAATGATCTAGTTAGAGAGAGAAACTGAGCAGAGATTTTGATATTCTATTGTAAGTGTTCTGGAAAGGGAAGTATAGGCTAACTTGAGGACACAAGGCGGAGGCTCTTGATTACACCTGCAGAGTGATCGAGTGGAGTGTAGAGTGATAGGAAGGTGCTTCAGACAGGTATGTGTATGAGGACAGGTATTGAAGATGAGGGAATATGACATTTTTGGAAAGCCCCATAAAATGGGTAAGTTGGCATTCCTGCTTTGGGATGTGATAACCACAGTGGCTGATATAGGTTAACACCTTGCTCAAGGCAGAGCCAGCATTCATGAATGCAGGATATTCCAACGTATCTGCTGCCTCATAGAGAGCACCCAGAGCAGGAGTTATGTCAGGCATGATTACCATACCTTAAAAAAAAAAAAAAGCTCACTAGTTTGTTTTGTTTTGTGTTCATTTATTCATTCTCAGTGTTTGGACAAGTCTATCTTCAGGTTCTGTGATTTCTGGTATTCAACCCAGTATTGGGACAGATGATAGAAAGTACTCATAACAGTATCTTGTATTTATTGAGTTCTTAACAGAATATCAGGCACGATGCTAAATACATATTGTAGGAGAGACCAGCCAGATGTCTAGCTAGCAATCTCATTTCCTCTTCCTGGGTACATGTGGGGCAACTAGATTTCCCTGTCTCCCTTGAAGTTTGGTAGAATATGTGACTGAGTTTTAGCCAACTAAATGAACTGAAGTTGAAATGGTGGGTGCCAAGTCCAGCCTGTTTTCTAATTCTGTGCAAGTCTGTCAGCCATCTGGAAGGGCTCCAGTGGGGGATCCCAAGGAAAAGCAAGGTCTTGGGTCCCCGAATCCCCACTTGGAGGAGAGCTGTGCAGGAAAGACACTGAATCCTCAATTTGTTAAACAAGTGGAGAATGAACCCCTATTGTATCAAGCCACTGAGATTTTGAGAATTTCCTTATAGCAGTTACTGTTGACTACCCTGATTAATCCGCAAACATGGTAGATCAAAGACCAAGTCATTTGCCCTTGTCTCTCAGTAAGTGGCATGACTAAGAGGTCAGCTTGGTCTGTTTTATTCCAGAGCCCATATGTCTACAATCTTGGTACAGTCTCCTTTTCAGTGTCTGAAGAGTTCTTGTAAGAGACTAATGTCAAAAGACAGAGAGAGAGAGAGAGAGAGAGAGAGAGAGAGAGAGAGAGAGAGAGAGAGAGGAGAAAGTAGGACCAGCTCAGGCCTGAGAGAGTGCTGTAGAGGGCAGAGGGATGTGGTGAGCCCAGGAAACCTGCAGGCAGAGCTGAGTAGACATCCTGCCCTTGTAGCCACCTGGAAAATTCTTAGAGCAGTTTAGGGCTCTGGATGGTGCCGTGGTCTCACTTTCACTCCGCTCCATTCGGGACTTCAGGATGATGCTGGGGGTAGGGTGGGTGTCTGAGTGGGTATGAATTGTGATAAAATGTGGTAACAAGCACAACTTTCAGTTTTCTGTCCCTGGATTAGTGATTGGGGAAGTTCCAGGCCTTGTGATCACTGTGTGGGAGCTAAATATAATGAAGAGAGAACCAGAGGGAACTGACCCTGAGAAGGACACAGAAAGAAGGAAGCTGCCTGGGGAAGCTTGGTAGTCCTTATGTTGAGGTTGAGGAGAATTTGGGGTGTGAAGGGAAGGTCTGCTGAGACTGCTGAGCCAACTCCAACTCCAGCCCCAAGAGAAGCCTTCTGGCAGCATCTGCAGAATCCAATCGATGTCCACATCCTTTCACCCTTTACCTGACTCCCCGAGTCTGAAAGAGTGCAGAAGGGACAGTGGCTCAGGCTTGAATAAGGAGTTGCTTGCCCTGCAGTTGGGTGGGTGACAGATATCCTTGGGGGATTCTAACCAGGAGAGGGACCTCACAGATTTGCATCTTAAATATTAGAGGAAACCCAGAGCATGGGGGTAAGTAGCCAGTTTGACTCACCTAGTTAGTGGCAGAATTAAAACTCTAGCCTGCAGATTGAAGTGCAGCCCTGCCTGTCACACCACGGCAGCTAGGCTTGTAGAACTATGAAGAGTGTGTGTGGGGTTGTTGTGCCCATCAACCTAGAGGAAAGAGGAAGAAACACTGACCTCCCCTGCTAATTCCCTGAACCAGCAGAGAGGGGGGCCTGAGAACCTTCTCTCTCTAGCAATCTGCCTAGGATGCTGTTCTTGGCCAGTGCCCAAGGTGGAGGAGCCATGGGCCTTGGAAACAGGAAACCTAGTTCTTGCCCCAGCTTGGCTACTGCCAGCTGTGTGTCTTTAGACCATTGTCTTTTATCAGTCATTGGCCAGGTTGGCATCTTTATGACCTTGCTGGCCTCTTGAAAGGTCAGAGGCAAATGTGTTCTGACAACTGATAAAGGCTTCTGCAGTGAGAGGAGGAGAGTGGTCAGTAGAAGTAGCCAGCAGAAAGAGCATCATGCTGACCAGAAGGAGTCAGTTCCTTTCTCTCACTGCCAGGATTTGTTTGGCCTCTCTCCAGGCTGTGTGATGTGCGGAGCTCCAGTGCACCAGCCTAGGGCAAAGGGGACCTTTGACTGTTCTCGGGCAACTCCTTCCACCAGAGCAATTTTTAAGAAAATCATCTTGGCAAGAAGAGTGTGGACCTAGTCCACTATTATTGCTTTATAAACTTGAGATGAAAGAGGTGAAGGACGCAACATAGAAATATCCTGGGTCATTTAAACAGAGAGCAGTGTCTTCCTTCTGTAGCCCAGATGGCCTTGACTTCTCCAGTCGTTAAGGGTATCATTTCCTCTTGCTTCTAAAATAATAACTCTGAACTCCCATCCCACGAATGCAAGAAGTCCATCTGTTCTTGGGTTTCCTTCCCAGAGCTGTCCTGGCGGGCTTATCATCTCTTTCTGTCCCATGATGGTGGCCTATGGGTGGCAGTTGCTTGCTTCAAGTGTGAACACAGACAGGCCCATCATATTTTGAAATGCTATCAGAGGCTTGCAAATAACACTGCACCCTCAGAATCCTGGCATCCTCCTTGGGAGCTTTCTCATCGGTCTCCCCATGCTGTTCCAAAGTACCCAAGAGCAACTGCTTCAAGGAGTAGATTCTCAGAGTTTCCATTGGTTCCACCTGCAAACCCTCCTGAGTGCCTGGTAGTCTCTGTGGTGCTAGAGGCCAGCTAACATTCTGCTTTTGGACCTCTCCAAGCCTCTCTAAATACCTTTTAGTCCACAGAGAGGAGGTGCCTTTCTTCACTGCCCAAAAGCCACTCTTCCTCCTCCTCCTCTTCCTCCTCCTCCTCTTTATTTTCTGTTGCGTTTGAGGTAATTCAGGAGAGGAACACCCCCATCCTTTAAGAGAAATTCCCAGCTGCACCATGAAGATGTAGTCTGGCTCCAGTGATCCTTAGTCTGTTTTCAACCTTGAACAACAATGCAGGTGAGACAGGAGCTGTGTGGCCCAGTTCAGTGGCATGTGAGGCCCAGTCTAGTCTTTCCCTCAGTGGTTCCTGCACAGAAGGAAAAAGAACAGGTTGGTCTGCTCCTCCTGCTTGTGTCTGGGCTCTCTGGTCCTCTGTGAACCTATCTGGACTAAGAACAATAATTTTCAGGCATGGGACAGCCTAAACTCAGACTTAGAAAATCATTTCTCTAATTTCTAGGGGCATGATTCTGCCAAGGAGATAATTAGTGTTGCTTAACTAAACTTGTAATACCATAGTCTGAGGCATCTGCCTAGGAACCAACTGTAGATGCCCAGGATCTCTTCCAAACCACCTGCTTTGATGGATATGATTGAGAAGGTCACCTAGGACAGTGGAAAGCTAGTCTCCACTCTGTAATGCAGAAATTGTTAGTAAACACTTGAATTACAGCTTCAAAGATATAAAGGTCCATGTTCTTCTACACTTCCTATAGCAGTGATAATGCTCAATGGAAAGGCCTAAGACTTCAAGCCCCAGGTCGCTCAGTTGTCATCTGTGACTTTGGACAAATCATGAATTTTCAAGATTTCAGATTTCTTAGCTGTAATATGAGCATAACACTACTTCTTCCAACCTGTTGGGTTGCAGAGATGATTAACATGAGCAAATATTTGTTAAGTACCCTTGCCTAGGCACAGTGGGATCCAAAAGTGAGTCAGATGCTGGCATTATCAGGTTCGTGTGCTTCTGGGGGCTTTAGACCTGCAAGTAAATAACTTTAACGTGATCTGAGAAGTACCAGCTTGGATAGAAGGTGTTATATGCGTGGAAGGTGTCAGTGCTACTATTGTCTTTTGACCTAAAGATTGTATCTTCCTTCAGTTCACTGCAACGAAGCATGTCTTGAGCAACTCACAGTGGGAAGGCTCTCTCCCCACTGTCGCCCGGTTCCACGAGGTCTCACTGCACCCTTGGAATCCTGGCATGCCCCTGGGAGGCCGGCTGATATGTCTCTCCTCACTATTCCAGCACTCTTCCCAGGACGTTTTTAAAGTACCATTTTTCCTTTTTCACAGAATTAATGGCAAGTACAAGAAATAGTAACTGGAAGCCAGCCAGTGATGAAGGATGGGGTGCGTGTGCTTGTGCCCAGGATTATGGGTGTGTAGGAGGGGGACGTAGAAGAGGGAAGCTCTGTAGTCCCAGGGTGGAGTTGAAGTTCTTATAATTTATAAGAAAATGAAAGAGAAGAAGAGCTGTCTCAAGACAATGGCAGGTTCACACCTCACCCCCAGATTCATTCTGTGGCGATCTGACCTTTTGGGACATAAGAACAAGTCAGCCCATGTTCTTCTCACCTTCTTTTTCCAAACTCTTAAACAAGCCAACATCTGGGTGATTTTGATGAGGGAGCTCCCACTGGTATCTCTGGTAGCCAGTAGCTAATCCCCTTTCTGTCTACACTAACCTGCTCTTTGGTCTTACCTTAGCCTCCTCTTTTGAAGACACCAAAGGGACTAAAATGAAAAATGACCAGAACTCATGAAAGGAAAATTAGAACTTCTTTCTTCTTCTTTTTCTTTTTTCTTTCTTTTTTTTTTCCTTTCCTTTTCTTTTTCTTTTTGGCACCAGGTATTGAACTCAGGTACTACCAAGTTACCTGGCTTAACCACTGAGACATATTTATTTGAGACAGAATCTTTCTAAGTTGTGTAGGGCCTAAGTTGTTGAGGCTAGCTTTGAATTCACAGTCCTCCTGCCTCAGCCTCCCAAGTTGAAAATTAGAATTTCTTTGGCAAATTTTTAGAGTTCTTATATATGATGAGGTCATTTTTACACTGCTTAAAAATTTGTGAACTTTAAAAAATAAATTTAAAAAATTTTAAACTTTTATTGATATGAAAGTGTTCAAACCCATAAAAATTCTTTGTTAAGTAAATAAATGTTCAGAAATCTATTAGAATTTTGATGTATGGTATGAAGTTTCAAAAAGATGATTCATATTTGAGATAATTCATGTTTCTACAAATTTATGTTTCTACAAATTGTAGAAATTCTAAGCCTTAATTTGGAAAACTGAAGTCAACATATGCCCTGGGGATTCATGAAATTCTTATGAGTGGTCACTCCTTGTGCCAGGTTTATAAATTACAGAAGATTACTATGTGATTACTAGTTGCTTGCTCATCTGCTGGGCCTGGGATATGCTCCATGTCCACCCACAAAATGACATACTTCTTCCAGTTCTTGGTCCCAGCCTCTTTCTATTGTACCATGTTCCTAAGATCAGGACTTCATTCTTTTCTCCTTTCCACTTAATTTTCCTCCCCAGGCCAACTCTGATCAAGTCACCACATATTAAAGCATAAATTGATAACACAGCTCTTTAAAGTCCTAATTTGATGACAAAGTCCCTAATGGCTACACCTTTCACTCACAGGTAAGAGAGATTCACCTGGATCCTTCATGGGGATCATGACTAGTGGCTGATAGATAGGCAGACAGGCAGAGGATTTGAGAACTCTGAGTCCCTCCCACTTCTCCTTAGGAATATTCTTTGGGAGAGGGATAAGAGAAGCATGGACACAGGGCTTCTTCCTGCAGCTTAGGCCCAGTCTTCAGCATCTGAATAAATCCCACAGCCCCGGCACATTTGTAATCCAGTCCTTTACCCTCACCCTTCCCTCTCTTTATCCTTAATTACCCTTTTCTTGTTCCCATTTTAGGTTCTTTTCTTTCCCTCAAATCTGAAGTGTCTGGTCATGGAGAAGGTTGATGGGAAGAAGATTGAGGGTTAGAGTGAGGAGGGAGGTCAAATTGTATTAGTTTTCTGTGGTTGCTCTAACAAACACTACAAAATGGTCCAAAAACAACAGCAACTTCTTATCTCACGGTTCTGGAGGCTAGAAGTCTGAAATCAGTTTCACTAGGCCAAAGTCAAGGTACTGGCAGGGCTGCACTCCTTCTGTGGGCTTTAGGGAAGAATCCGTTCCTTGTATCTTCCAGCTTCTGATGGCTGTCAGATTCCTTGTCTTCCCTTTGCCCTCTTATGACAAAAATTTCCTAGGAGCTTAAATGTCCACTGAGGACTCACCCTGAAGATCCAGGAAATCTCCTTTTCTCAACATCCTTAATTTAATCTCAACTATAAAGACCCTGTTTCCATATAAGTAGGTTCAAGGGGTTCAGATGTGAATATCTTCTGGGAGGCATTTTTTTTTAATCCAACCAACAAGCCTGGTCAAATTTCAACAGTCCTTTCTATACTCATTCAATCATACATTTATTCAGCACACATTCATTAAGAATTTGACTCAATACCAGCAATGTGTGGGATGCTGGGAATACACTCTGAGCAAAGCAGGGCCCTCATACAACTTACATTCTAGAATCTAGAATCAAATAGTCAGTCACCAAGAGGAAATGCAAAGTCGCAACCAGTTTCAGTGCTAGGAGAGCCTATAATGGGGCCTTTCTCTGATGAGAAAGGCCTGAGAAAGCTTCCACAAGGAAGTGTTTTTGAGTTGAAATCCAAGGAATGAATTGGAGTAACCAGATAAAGAAAGAGGGAAGAAAGTTATAGGAAGCGGAGACAGGTGACGGAACTAGAACCAAACTGGCCCTGGCAGGTTGTGCAGGGATTGGGGTGGCCCAGAGGTGGGAGACAGGGCCTCAGGGACTCCGAGGGGATCAGTATGGAGTGCCTGCTCTGCACCTGCCACCTAAGTCTTCACACTTGGCCACTGCATTGCATCCAGGGCCCCTTCCTCCCTGCTCCTGATTGAGGCCGGTCCTTCTACTTCCTGCCCAGTGTGGCATGTGGTTTAGCAAGGAAACTCCCCCAGCTCTGGGTTGGGGCCAGACCTCTAAACTTCAGCCAACAAGAGTTTCTAATAAGAGCCTCATGCTTGGCAGACCTGGTGTTTGAGTTACCGGGAGGAGGTCTTGCTGGGTCTTGAGGCAGGGGCGGCAGGTAGAGGGGCAAACAAAGTGTATGGGTTCAGTCTCATATCTGCTACTTACCGTCTTTGTCATCTTGTGAGAATGACTTCACCTCTTTGTGCCCCTATCTCTTTCCAGGAACACCTAACTCCAGTCATGAAACATTTAATGTGGACCCACTGTGTGCTTGCACAGTAGGGCAGTCTTTTTCATTTGAATAAGAACAGAATACTAAGGTTGACTGTTTCCTTCCCTGGGCTCCACCAGCTTCATGGCCTGCAGGGCTTAATCTAGATTGGGTTCCCAGGGCACATGGCAGCAGTTCCCTGTGGTGACCCCACTCCAGGCACAGCTCTCTAGGAGATGGCAGTCAGACAGAAGAGATGCATGTCTTGGGACTGGGGATCTGTCCCATATTCTCTTCCCACCTGCAGCATATTCAACACTGTCCAGAGAACCTTCCTTGATGAACACGAGCCATTCTAATCTAGGATGCTCCAGGTTTGGGAGGTGCTATTCTGGCCAACAGTTTCCATCTACATTTGTTTATTAGACCACTACTATTAGATGCCTCTGCTTGATTTTTTTAAAACTGGGATGGCTCCAGTCTTTTTCATCAGACTATCCCATGTGAAAAGCCTAAGGAATCAGACAACATGCCAACTTACTGGACTGTGTTTGGCAAATCACTGCCTCTCTGTGCCTCAATGTCCACAGTAAAGTGAGAGTCTCAGTCCCTTCCCTGCATCCTCCTGCGCTTTTTGAGAAAATCCACTGAGATTCTGCAGCCAGCCCCAGTTTTCACCCCATCGTGGTGCCCAGCACGAGTCCAAGGGGAGATGGTGAGGAGGGACAAGGTCTTAATGAGTGCTTGATCTCTAAGTTACCAGGAGGAGGTCTTGCTGGGTCTTGCTGAGGCTTCCTTACCCATGCTCCCTCCTCTACTGGCTGCTGTGGGGGCTGGAAGGGTAACCACCCAGAGATGATTAGGTTTGCTTTTCTTTTCCAACCATAACGGCTTTTGAATCTTCAGCTCCCTCCCTGTCCTCTCACCTTTATAGTTTGGGTGGGGGATTTTGTTCCAGAGTGTGAAACAGGCTTCTAGATTTCTCTGGCCCTCAAAAGTGTGAGGTGCTGTTCTTGTCCTTGGGTGGTAGCAGAGGCACTTGATGAGACTGGAGGTGTTGAGCTGGTGCTCTCTGGGACTGTCATGGTAACTAGGGTCTTGCAGTCTGCCTGTGTGTTCAGGCACCCATGGAAAATTCTGAAACTGGATGCTGGGTGAGCGCTGGAGCAAGTGGGGCACCTAGTTATTGTACAACCTAGTCCAGCAGGGAAGGGGGGATAGGTAATCTCAAAAATAGATTGAGAAATATGTGGAGGAGTCAGGACAGGGCCCACTTAGCTGCATAAAACCTTAGTGGACAAAGAGGGTCAGGAAAGACACTCCAATTTTTAGGTTATGTGTGCAAGGCACACAGGAATACAGTGGAGCTCATAAATAGAGTGACTCTGAGTCTCAGTTTATACATGAAATGGGCACAATAGTACTTACTGCATAGGGTAGTTAGTTGCAAGGATTGAAGGAAATAGATACATTAAAGTGTTTAACAGAGTATGGTACCAAGTGAATGTCTGATCAGTGCTAGATATGGGAAGATGCAGCTCAGAGTTTATAACTATTATCAGCCAAAAGTTTATTCCAATACAAGCAATTCCTGGATACCTTTTGACAGAAAGCTGACAAATCTCCTATGTATAAGAATTTCATAGAAGCCCAGCGCTGTGTTTCATGCTTGTAATCCCAGTGACTCTGGAAAGTGAGGCAGTAGGATCAGAACTTCAAGGTCAGCCTGAGCAACTTAGTGAGACCCTGTCTCAAAATAAAAATTAAAAAAAAAAGACTGGGGTTGGGCATGGTGGCACACGCCTGTAATCCCAGCACTTTGGGAGGCTGAGACAGGAGAATCGCAAGTTCAAAGCCAGCCTCAGCAACAGCGAGGCGCTAAGCAACTCAGTGAGACCCTGTCTCTACACAAAACACAAAATAGGGCTGGGGATGTGGCTCAGTGTTTGAGTACCCCTGAGTTCAATCCCTGGCACCAAAAACAAACAAACAAAAGGACTGGAGATATAGCCTATTTGGTAAAGCACCTCTGAGTTCAATCCCGAGTACTGCAAAGCAAACAAACAAATAAGTAAATAAATATATTTCATATTATAACATAGAAATAATTAACTATAAAGAATTAATCATAAAGAATTCCATATTAATTCCATTAATTATAAAAGAATTCCATGTTCCATTAGTGGTTGGTGGGGGCAAAATTCCTCACTCCTTAAGTTGACAATATGTACCCTTGATGTGATGAGATTTGGATGCCACTTCACCTCTGTGTTCCTCTTCCCCTAAACACACAGTCCCACATATAGCGATACAGCCACTTCAATATTTACAGCAGTACAATTCACAATAACCAAATTATAGAATCAACCCAGATGCCCATTAATAAATGAATAGATCAAGAAAATGTGGTATTTACACACAATGGAGTTTTACTCAGCCATAAATAAGAATGAAAGGCATCAACCAAATTCCAAGAGAGGACACCTTATAAAATACCTGACCAATAAGCCTAAAACCGTCAAGATCATCAAAAATGAGGAGAGTCTGAGAAATCATCACAGCCAAGTGGAGCCTGAGGAGATGTGACAACTTACATAATACGATACCCTGGATGAGATCGCGGAACAGAAAAAAAGACATCAAGTAAAAGCTAAGGAAATATGACTGAAGTACAGTCTTTAATTAATGATAATTGGCTTGTTAATTATAAGAAGTGAACAACAGTAACCTAAGGTGTCAATGATAGAGGAAACTGGCTGTAAGTAATAGGGGAACTCCATGTGCTATGTTCCTAATTTTTAAAATAAATGTAAAAATGTTCTAGAAAATTTAAGTTTAAACACACACACACACACACACAAAGATGTATGTCATCTATCTACTATCAATAAAGGAAACCAATCATGGAAATATGCTAGCAATTGATGAGGCTGTGGGCTGTGTCTACATAGAAATTCTTTGTATTATTTAATCTTACAATACTTTCAGAAGTCTATAAGTTTGAAATCATTTCCAAAAAAGTTATATAACTTACAAAAATGAACAAATCCAACTATTCTGAAGTCACTAGAGAATAAGCAAAACTGGGAGAGGTCTCTCAGGACTGTGGTCCACAGAAGGGTGTGCCCTGCCAGGCTCAGAACTGAGTCAGAGGTGGGGTTAAGATCTGCCAGAGCAGCTAGAAGTTGAGAAGGAAAGATCTCAGGAATAAGGGAGTCATAGAATCAGAAGCCCCAAATCTGCGTACAGATTCTTCTTAAATCTTTTAACTCCTGCACATATGTGGAGCGAGACCCTGAGGAGTCTGGCAGAGAACTGGCAGGCAGAGATTCAATGTCTTTGATGGACATTAGAATATTCCAATTTTCTGTTTCTTCTCATAATTTTGTTAAATTGATTTTTTGAGGAATTTTTCCATTCCATCCAATTTGTCAAATTAAAAAGATTTCTGCACAGGAAAGGAAGCAAGAGCATGAAGAGAGAGCCTACGGAAAGGGAGAAGATCTTTGCCAGCTGCTCCATTGACAGGGAATTAATATCCAGAGTATATAAAGAGCTCAAAATGCTCAATGCTAAAAAAAAAAACCAATCAATAAGTGAGCACAAGAACTAAATAGACATTTCTCAAAGGAGGAAACACAATTGGCCAACAAATATATGAAAAAAAGTGCAACATCTCTGATAATCAGGGAAACAAATCAAAAGTATACTATTTCATCTCACTTCAGTCGAATGGCAATTATCCAGAACACAACTAATAATAAATGCTGAAGAGGATGCAGAGAAAAAGGTACACTCAACGTTATTGGTGGGACTGCAAATTAGTCCAACCACTCCGGAAAACAATATGTAGATTCCTCAAAAAGCTAGAAATGGAACCACCATATGACTAGCTATCCTGCTCCTCAGTATTTATGCAAAAGAACTAAAATCAGCCTACTATAGCGATACAGTCACTTCAATATTTACAGCAGCACAATTCACAATAGCCAAATTATAGAGTCAACTCAGATGCCCATTAACAAATGAATAGATGAAGAAAACATGGTATTTATACACAAGGGAGTTTTACTCAGCCATAAATAAGAATGAAATAATGGCATTTGCTAGTAAATGGATGGAAATGGAGAACATCGTGCTAAATGAAACAAGCCAGACTCAGACAGTCAAGGGTCAATGTCTTATATTTGGACGCTAACACAAAATAAGGGAGAGAAGGCCATTGGGGGATGGGGTTAGATATCCTAAATATATAGGAAAGGTCGGTGAAGTAGAAGGTGGAGTATAAGAGAGGGAGGGAGGGAGGGAGGATGGGAGAGGAAAGGAAGTCTGCAATTAATTTAACAAAAGTATGTTATATTCATATATAAATGTACCAAAGGGAATTTCACCTTTATGTATATGTAGAAAGTACCAATTAAAAATAAATAAAGGAGTAAGAGGAAGATCAGTAGAGGAGAGAGAATAGGGGAGGGTGGAGGAGAGGAAAAGGGAGGGGAAGGGGGCTGAATTTGATTCCTTGTGTGTAAGACAATGTTAAAATGAACTCAGTTACTATGGATAAATATAATGCTCTAATAAAAAAAGAAAAACCCTGATTGCTTTATGCCAAAAAAAATCAGTCTTGCTAGATTTTAAAATCAAATTTATTAATCTTTTGAGAATGTATTTTTGGGATTTTTAATTCCATATTTTCAATTCATAAGTTTCTGCTCTTATCTTTTATTATATCCTCCCTTATACTTTCTTGAGACTTGATTTGCTTTTTTTAGCATTTTTTATTATGATATTGAGAGAGTTCAGTTTTCTCTCTCTCTCTCTTTTTCTTTTTTCCTGTCTCTCTTTTTAGACAGAGTTTTGCTACACTGCCCAGTTTGGCCTTGAACTTGCAATCTTCCTGCCTCAGCCTCCCCAGTAGCTGGGACTACAAGCATGAACCACGGCACCTGGCCATTTTAATCATCTTGAGATGGTAACTTAGATAATTGTTTTTCAGCTTTTCTTCATTTCTAATTTATATATTTAAGGTTATGAGTTTCCTTTTGTGTCATGGTTTTAGTCATGTCTATCACATGGGTAAAAATATTTTAAATGCTCATTATGATTTCTTGGATTTTTGGGGGGCATATTGTTTGCTTCCTAGGAAGTTGAAGGCTTTCTGACTTTCTCATTGTTTATTGATTTATGGAACACCTTCTGGATGTTTAAGTTCTTGAAAGCCATTGAGGCTTAATTTATGACCCAGCACATGGCTCATTTTGATATTTGATATTTTTGATGTATTTGTTTTATAAATTTCAATTTCTAATGATTTGTTGCTAATATAAAAAATACACTGGGTTTTTGTATATGAATCTTGCAACCTGCTATGATGCCTGTTACCACTCACTAGTTCTACTAGCTTTTTTTTTTTTTTTTTTTTGGTAGATTCCATCAGGTTTTCTACATAGATGATCATGTTACCTGAAAATAAAATCAGTTTTACTCTTCCATCCAATCTAGATGCTTTTTATTTCTTTTTCTGGATTGATTTTCCTGGCTAGAGTCTCCAGTAAAATGTTGAATAGGATTGGTGAGCAGGGATATCCTTGTCCTATTCCTTATTTTATGAGGGTGGAGAGGGGGCATTTGGTGTCTGGCCAAGAAGTCTGAGAGTAGTTGTCAGGGTTTTGTGTATTTTTTTTTTTTTAAATCAGACTGAAGATATTCTCTTCTATCTTCAATTTGCTGAGAATTTTTACATCAGGAACGGATGTTCAATTTTGTCAGGTATTTTTTGTGTCTATTGAATCATATGGTTTTCCCTTTTTAGTTTGTTAATGTGGTGAATTGCATTAAAGGATTTTCAAATGCTAATTCAACTCTGAATCCCTGGGATAAACCTCACTAGATCATGATGTATTTTTCTTTTAATCTATTGTTGGCTTCTACTTGCTAAAATTCTGTTTTAAACTTTTGCATCTGTGTTTATCAGAAAGTTTAGTCTTTAGTTTTCTTTTCCTGCTAATGTCTCTATCTGGTTTTAGTCTTAGGGTAATTCTGACCTCATAAAAAGATTTGGGAAATATTACCTTCTCTCCAGTTATTGGAAAGAGTTTGTTTGAGTTGACATTATTTCTTCATTCAACATTTGGTAACATTCACCAGTGAAGCCATCTGAGCCTGAAGTTTTCTTTGTAGGAAGATTTTTAGGTACAATTTCAAATTATTGAGCAGGTGTGGAGCTGTTCAGGTTATCTCTTTTTTTTTTTTTTTAATGAGCCATGGTAATTTCTGTTTTTCAAGAATTAGTTCATTTCATCCAAGTTTTCAAATTTTCTGATATAGAGTTATTCATAACATTGCTTTTAATACCTGTGATGTCACCTCACTCATTCCTGATCATGGTAATCTGCATCTTCTCTCTTTTCATCCTAATCAGTGTAGCCAAATGTTTACAAGATCAATTTATTAATGTTCTCACAGAATCAACTTTTGGTGTCATTGACTTTATTTTTGTTGTTGTTGAATTTTCTATTTCATTAGTTTCTGCTTTGATCTTTATTGTTTTCTTTTTTTGCTTTTTGGAGATTTAATGTTCTCTATCGTTTTCTAACTTATTAAGGGAGAAGCTGACCTTGTTAATGGATATGTCTTCTCTAGTGTAGGCACTTAGTATTATAAATTTCCCCTTAAGTACTGCTTAGCAGCATCCTATATTTTCATATATATATATTTTCATTTTCACTTAGTACAAACACTTTGTAATTGCCCTATCAATTTCTTATTCAATCATGGGTTATTTAGAAGTATAGGATTCAGTTTCCAGACATTTGGGGCTTTTCCAGATATCTTTTTGATATTGATTTCTAATTTATTTGCACTGTGGTCAGAAAGCATTCTCTGCATGACTTGAATCCCTTAGAATTTATTTAGATTTATTTTATGGCCCCAAATAGGGTATATATTGGTAAATTCTCTGTATGCTTAAAAAGAGGGTATGTGTGACTGTCATTAGATAGAATGTTCTATGAATATCAGGTCAAGTTGATTGATAGTGCTATTCACATGTACTATATGCTTTGTTGATTTTCCATGTATTTATACTTTTCACTTACTTCTATCAGTTTTTAGTTTCTGTATTTGGAAGGTGGGTAACTATTAAGAATTATTATATCTCCTTGATTAATTGATCCCTTTATAATTATGAGATGACTTTCTCTACCTCTGATATTTTTTGCTTTGAAATTTCTCTGGCTTAATATTAACATAGCTGCTCTGGTTTTCCTTTGGCTAGTATTAGCTACTCTATCTTTTCCTGTCCTTTTACTTTTAACCATTGTGTATCTTTATATTTAAAGTGTGTTTCTTGTTGTCAGAAAATAGTTGAATATTGCTTTTTTTTTTTTTTAATCCAGGCTTGCAACCACTGTCTTTTAATTGGGATATTTAGATACTTTATATTTAAAATGATAATTGATGTGGTTAGGTTTGAGTCTTTTATATTTTTTTCTTTTTGTCTCTTCTATGTTCTCCTCCTGCCACTCTTTGGGACCTTCTTTGGATAAATTGAGTATTTTTGAATGTTTTTGTTGGTTTATTAGCTATAGCCCTTTGTTGTGGTGGTGTTTGTCAGTGGTTGCTTTGGGGTTTGTGGTAGACATCTTTAACACAACTTCCCACGAGTGATAGTATGCACTGTATCCATAACACAAGAACTTTACAAAAGCACACTTGCATTTCTCTTCTCCCAGTCTTGATGCTATTTTTGTCACACATTTTACTCACACGTTCAGTCTGAACCCCACAACATATTGTAATTTGTTTTTAACAGTCTATTATCTTTTAAAGTGATTTAAATGATTTTCAAGAGCCCATATTTTTCCCAGTGTAGCCCTGATTATTTCAAGTATTCTTTATTCCTTTATGTAGATCCAGATTTTTATCTGGTATCATTTCCTTCTGCCTGAAAAATTTCCTTTAACATTTCTGGCAATGTAGTTGGGTTGGTGCAAGTTCTTTTAGCTTTTATGTGTTTAAAGATGTCTTTATTTTACCTGTATTTTTCAGCAATATATTTACTAGCCATAGAATTCTAGATTTTCTGTGTTTTCTTTTCCGTGCTTTAAAGGTGTGGTTCCATGGTCTTCTTCCTTGCATTGTTTCTTTTTTTTTTTAATATTTTTAGTTGTAGATGGACACAATACTTTTATTTTGTTTTATTTCTTTTATGTGGTGCTGAGGATCAAACCCAGTGCCTCACATGTGCGAGGCGAGCGCTCTACCACTGAGCCACAACCTCAGCCTTTCCTTGCATTGTTTATGATGAGAGATTTGCCATCATCTTTATCTTAATCCTTCCCTTCTATATGGCACCTCCAAAGAGTGTAGCACCAGCTCTGGTGAAAGCCCCATGGTTGCATCACCTCATGACAGATGGCATCATGGCAGGAATTTGTGTGAAAGAGAGATCACATTGCAAGGCAGGAAGTCAGAGAGTACAGAGGGACCAGTAACAACTTCTTACTGGGTCTTACCTCTTAGAGGTCCCCCATCTCCCAATCCAGTGTGGCTACACTAGGACCAAGCTCTCCACAGATGAACCCCGGGGGACAGAGTCAACCGTATCTAAACCATAGCAATCCCCTTCCAAGTATTTCAGCAAAAAGTGGTACTTATCTACCCTAGCACTCAGAAATACTCCAGTGTCCCAAACATTGGGATTTTGCAATGATTTCTTATATTTAAAATAAAAAATATTTTTCTTCATTACAAAGCAGTGCATGTAATTAAAGAATATTTGAAGTTGCAGAAAGTTTGTAAAGAAAGAAAAATCGGTGGACCAGCAGGAGCCGCAGAGGGCCCAGATCCGCCCCCA
>CM053399.1:90399371-90463530 GCA_028644305.1 Xerus rutilus | reverse complement strand
AATGTTTATAGCAGCTCAATTCACGATAGCTAAACTGTGGAACCAACCTAGATGCCCTTCAATAGATGACTGGATAAAGAAACTGTGGTATATATACACAATGGAATATTACTCAGCAATAAAAGAGAATAAAATTATGGCATTTGCAGGTAAATGGATGGAGTTGGAGAATATCATGCTAAGTGAAGTAAGCCAATCTCAGAAAACCAAATGCCGAATGTACTCATTAATAAGTGGATGCTGATCCATAATGTGGGGAAGGACATGGGAACAATGGTGGATCTCTGTTCACAGGTATAGTGGGGAGGGGGCATGGGGAAAGTAAAGGTGGTGGAATATGATGGTCATCATAGCCCTAACTTTATGTATGACTTCTTTTTTTTTTTTTAATATTTTTTTTAGTTATAGATGGACACAATGTCTTTATTTCATTGCTTCGTATGTGGTGCTGAGGATCGAACCCAGGGCCTCACGCATGCGAGGCAAGCGCTCTACCGCTGAGCTACAATCCCAGCCCTATGTATGACTTCTTATATGTTGTGATTCTATACAACTTACAACTAGAGAATTGATATATTATTCTCTATCTATGTACAATGAATCAAATTGCACTCTGTTATCATGTAAGCCTAAATAAAACAAATAAATAAAATATGAAAAAAAAAGAAAAAAAAATCAATCACCCATGGTGCCACAAAATAACTACTGCTGTTACCATATTGATGTATTTTCTCCATATCTATGTTTTATAGAGAGACTAAACGGCTTTTAAAAATGTGGTTTTAATCATGCCATGGATATAATTTGATATTTGGATTTTATGTTTCATATTTTATCATACCTATTTTTCTATCTTATCAAATGGTAGCTAATGTTTCTTAAAACTAAGTGTTGAGCATTATGTTAATGTAGTTTTTATTATCTAATCCTCACAACAATCCTATGAGGTAGATAGATATTCTCATGAGTCTCACTTTGCAGAGGTTAAGTTGAGGCTTAAACAGGGTGAACAACCCTCTGGGAATGGGTGTAGCTGGTATTTCCAGGCCAGATCCATCTGTGTTCAGAATATAGGCTTTTAACCATTACTCTATACCACAGTATTTTTTTAAAAAAAACATGTTATAGTTACATAGAATAAAACCTGCAAATCCTAAGTATATAGTTTGGTGAGTCTTGATAAATGCATATACATTTACACCCAAAGCACGTCTGATGTCTGCATGATCCTCGTCCAAGTCCTAGTTGAGTTTTCAGCTCGGTTACTACGAGCATGACCACCCAGTCTCAATCTGCCTTTCACTCCAGGCTGCTCTGAACACTCCTCTCTAATCTTTCTACAATCTGGTATCCAAAAACTTAATACCTGGGGCAAGAGGGATCTTCAGAACCTTTATTTGTATGAATTGTTCAATGTTTTGAATATTATTTCCTGAAAATACCATAATCTCCCTGGCCAATTTCTCTCTTGTTTGGCATTAGACTAAAAATTCTTTACTTCAAACACTATAATGAACATCTTTGTATAACATAACCTTTGGGTGGCTCTATGATTATTTCCTTAGGATAGGCTTTTAGCTTGGAATACCTGGGTTAAAGACCGTGCATTTTGTTTAAACAGTTTTTGACATATCATTTTCCATGTGAAATTTTCCTCTTTTAAAATTCATTTTTTTAGAGGAAATTTCCTGAACCTGAATTACATTGTCATGGGTCATAGGTATATTGAAATCCTCTGATGTCCATGAAGACAAGGATTTTACACTCTAATCGGTCCCTTACTCCATGGCTCATTTAGTGAGTTTGAATTTTGCTGAAGACCAGCTTCACTTGAGATAGCTAACTGAGGGATAGGACCCTATCCTTTTCATGGCCAATCCCAAGGGTCTCAGTAGGCCACTCCCCAACTCCTAGATGGGTAATGGGTATCATCTGGGAACAGGAAGTCATATTCCTGGGATTCACCCTGCCTCCTTGTTTTTCTTCTGTCGGTCTCAAGGTGGAGACTCATGGCTGCCTCCTTCAGCACATGGACAACACCCTGCAGATAGGCAGCACCTCCAATTCATCTTTCCACCCCCAAAACTAACATGGAATCTAGCACATAATTGCTGAATGAGTAACATAATTATCGTCCACTCTGCAGGAGGCACTGTCGTATGTTTGTTTATATTCATTATCTTGTTTAATAACCATAGCAATCATGACAAATTGGCTTCATTATCTCTGTTTTCACTGATGAGTGAATCAAGAATCACAGAGGGGAGAAACTTGTTTGAAGTCACTGAGTCCTCATTGGACTCCAGACCTAGTATTTCTTCCCATTATCATTGAGATGTTCTACGCTATAACATTCTTTGACATCGAAGTCACACCATTTTCAAAAATAATGACTGATGCCATCTGTGCTAGAGTTGGAAACAGACTTTGAGCTTCAGAGATAAGAACTATGGGTCAAACACCCAGAGAGCCAATTCAGGCCTCTCTCCTTTCTTGTTCTGGTGTGATATTATCACTATCTCTATCTCAGCTCTTGTATCTGTAGCTGCCAGTGAGGTTCAAAGAGCATTACAGCCCATATATTAACAGATTTTCAAAGAGTGGGTTTGAGACCACCTGCATCAGGATTCCCTGCAGCCTGTACAAAAACAGGCATTCCTGGGTATTTGAGGGCTATTAAATATTTTCTAAGAATTGTAACCAGAAACTGCATTTAAGCAATTCCACCAAGTGATTCTCATAAGTGTACCCTCAAGCTTGAGAACCATTGCCTTGGAAGGAAGGGCAATGGTCAGAGCTGCAGACTCAAGCTTGTAATGAGGAACAGGCATTCCCTGCTCTTATTTGGGTCACCCAGGCATGTGGAGATTGTTCAGTGTGACTGAGAGAGGGTCCTGGTCCATTCACATGTGATTGTGCCACATCCTGGGCTCGTAGACATCCATCAGAAGCAAGACCTCATGTGCTTATCACCAGTGACGTGACCACTGGACAACAGACTGGAGAAGTGCTGCTGGTTCCAAGTTCAAGTCCACTGATTTACTTGTTCTGGTTCTTGGACCCTCACCAGGTTTCTGGGTCATGTTCTGTGGCCAGAGATTAAAAGGGCAGAAAAGAGAGTGGGGGAGGAGTAAAGGAAGGAGGGACATGCACTTTATAACTTATCGAGAGAGGAAATAGGTGGGGCCCAGCTTTTATCAAGTAACCACTGAAGAAAAATGTCATCTGTGGTTTTTTTGGGTGGAAAAGACCCAGGTTGAGAGATCAATATTTCCTCAAACTGTTCTGTATTTTCTTTAACAACATAGAACAATAATACCTGACACTTATTGGGTGCTTCTATGTACCAGGCACTAAACACTTTACATGGATTAACTCATTTCATCCTTACAACCCCCCATGATATAAGCACTGTTTTAACCCCTTTTTACAGATTAGTAAACCAAGGCACAGAGATATTGAATCATTTGCCCAGGCTACATGGCTAGCAGGTGGCAGAGGGAGGATCCAGCTTCTGCAGGTTGACTTTAGAGGCTGGGTGCTTAGCTTTCCTACCATACTACATATTATGTCCCTAATGTGAAAACACAAGTATTAAAAAATGTATCGTCACTTTCTATTCAGTCTGACTTGTGTTATGTCCATAATGTCCACATTTGCCACATATCTAGTTGGGACCAACTAGTTTACCTCTATTAGCTCACTTAATTTTGACAAGCTGATAGTACTGCACAGTCCAATATGGTAGCTACTCCTCATGTGTGGCTGCTAGCACCTGAGAATGGGCTAGTCCGAATGGAAACGCACAGTATGTGTCAAACATGATGTATTTCAAAGACTATATTTAAAAAAAATACACAATTACTTTGTTTTTTAAATCCATGTCATGTCGGGCTGGGATTGTAGCTCAGCGGTACAGTGCTTACCTCGCATGCGTGAGGCCCTGGGTTCGATCCTCAGCACCACATACAGAGCAATAAAATAAAGACATTGTGTCCATCTACAATTAAAAAATATTAAAAAAAAATCCATGTCATGTCAAAATGATTTTATTATTGTAATAGAAGTATTACTAAAATTCATTTCATTTTAAAAAAACTCTGCAATGTGTATAACTGAATTCTTAAAAATCACATATGTGGCTTGCATTTGTGGCTTGTGTTATGCTCCCATTGGGTGGTACTGGCTTGGAAGGTGGGTGTTGCTATCCACCCCACTTTGGAGATGAGGAAGCTGAGTGGTTAAGTCACCTGCTGGGTGGAGGTGGGGTTGGCATCCAGGCCTCTTATTCTGCCTCTCTACATGCCCATCCTTTCTGTCCTCCTGAAGTCTCTAAGTCACACTAACCAGAAGCATGGGTGATACAAGCGGTGAGCAGGGAATGTGCATGGTTCCTTGAGTTATAAACACATTCTGAGTATATCTGGTGTAAGGTGCCAGCTACCATTGCTACACTCTGTGTAAAGTGACAGCAGCAGTGACTAGTTGACATCAACTGAGGGTTCACTATTTGCCAGGCACTCTGCTGAGCCACTTTAAAGGCAGTGTAGCATCTAATCCTCACCCAAAACCCACAAGACTGTAGTTAGGAGTCCTGGTTTATAGACAAAGGAATGAGACTTGGAAAGATCAATCTGTTGCCCACGTTACACAGCTGGAATTTGGTATAGCCAGGACTTAATTCCAAATTTACCCAAGCTAAGAGTCTAGCTGTTAATTCTTTCAGGCCAACTCTACACCTGATGGGGAAGGTAATATGCATGTTCAAGTAACTGTGACATGGTATAGAAAGTGACAGTTGCTCTGTGGACAGTTAAGTGGACAGGAGCCCCCATGAGCTAGTAATACTAATAAGCAAGGGGAACATGAACTAAACTTGAAAAGCAACACATTTCAGGTCAAATCAAGAGTCTGGTCAACTTCAGTCTACAGAAAGACTCAAACACAACCTGGGCAATGTGTCGGTAATGTGTGGACAGAGGGAGAAAGTGTCAGTGGGGGGGGGGGGGGGAGGACAGAAGGGATGGTGAAGGTCTTCCTGGAACTGTGAGGCAGAGGTTGAAGGTAATGTATCCAACTCTAGAATCTTTCCAGAAGGGTGTGGCTTGGTCAGTCCTGGGGAGAGGAAGTCATTCTCAAAGGCAGAGGGCCTATGAAGTTCAGGCCTATGAATCTCTGCTGTGCACATTCACTTCAAATTAGGTGAGCAGTTGGTTCCTGAGGGTTTGACTCTGGGGAGAGAATTCATTGCTTTGCTGACAAGCTGCTGGACGGGGTGGCCCTCATTTCTTGTGGCAAATTAATGAGCATAGCTGTGGAGAATGCACTGATCTTTATCTCTTTGGCTCTGTCCTTGTGGATATGGGACTATCTCTAGATCTGGATCTTTCTAGAAGGCTGCTTCTGGTACCTGGACAGGTAATGCCAAAATGGGTGCAAGCTACAGGGGACTGTTGGGCTCCAAGTTTCCCTGGTCAGTGTGCTTCCTTCCTGCCTGCCAGGAAAGGAAGTTTGATACCATAGGGTTTTGAATAAATTAGGGGAAGGGGGTTGTTTTGGGGGTTTTGCTGTTGTGTCTCTTTGACATTTTTCCTTTGGCTTTTCTAAGGTATAGTGTAATAGAATCGACAAATAGTAGGGAGAATTTTTGCTTGTTTTGTTTTGGGGAAAATCTTTAAAAAAAAAAAAAAAATTAAAGCCAGGCTGGGTGGTGCATGCCTGTAATTCAAGCAACTGAGGAAGGGGGCGCTGAGGCAAAGGATCACAAGTTAGAGGCCAGCCTGGACAACTCAGTAAAACCGTTTTAAGATAAAACAAATTATGTGATTCTACATCACGTACAACCAGAGAAATGAAAAGTTGTGCTCCATCTATGTACAATGAACCAAAATGCATTCTGCTATCATGTATACCTGAGTAGAATAAATTTAAAAAAAAAAAAGATAAAACAAAAGGGCCCGGGGATACTGTTTAGTGGTACAACACTTGCCTAACACATGTTAGGCCCTGGTTCAACCCCCAGCACCAAAAAAAGAAAAGAAAAATTAAGTCAGTTTTTCTCTTTTTTTATTTTTTGCTTGATGTGAATCATGTCTTGAGGATTTTATTCTCTCAAAGAATTCACAAAATCAAATTTTGGAGTTGGAAAAACTGAGAAACAGACCCCAGAGCGAGGTTAAATCATTGAGATAAAGTCAGGCCAGCCTTCCGGAGGCCTGCCTGATGACATCCTGTATATCGGGGTTCTCAATCTCAGCACTCGTGACACTCTGATCTGGGTAATTCTTGGCTGCGAGTGGCTGTCTTGTGCACTGTGGCTGTAGCAGCACTCTGGCTGCTGAGTGCTTTCCCCATCACCGGTTATGACCACCTAACTCATCTCCAGGCACTGCAAAGTGTGCCCTGCTTGAGAACCACCATCTTATGTAGTCAAAGCTTCTTTCCAATTTCAACACAGAACAACCACTATGGCAATTTGAAGGCGTGAGAAAGTGCTTTTTTCTATGCACATCTGAATGTGGGTGCAAGGGGGCAGGAGAAGCAACCATTCTTAACTTCATCCATCTCTTTCACATGGAGTGTGATTCAGATGTGGTCAGACCTAAATTCAAATCCTACCTCTTCCACTTATCAGTTACCTGATCTTCACAAGTTTCTGAACTTCTCCTGGTCTTAGTCTGCTCATTTATTAAGTGGGAATAACAGCAGTACCTAGGGGCAAGAATGAAATGAGATCTCATAAAGCAGGTGCTTGGAAGTACCCAGTGCAGATGAGGATTCTTCCTACGAATCATGTGTGCTCCCTGAGCTTTGCGATCTGAATAAGATGAGTTGAGCCCAAGCCCCAGATCTGGTGTGGCCTAACTCCTGCACCAGAGGAATTTCCAGGGCAGTGTGTGAGCTCATGCTGCCTTTACCTCCAGCTTCAGTTTTCAAACACGTGTTTTCTGGTTGTGCTCCATGGGTGGCAATCTCGGTTCTTCCTTTGATTTCCACCAAAACCAAGACAGAAACCAAACTGAAAAGTGAAAACTCCCTCGCATGCAATATCCAGGCATATGATCGATTCACTGAAAATGCAGAGCTCAGAGGAGGGGCCACACTGTGCCTCCTTGTTGGACACACAATTGAGTGTGCACAATGATATGGCTGTCTTTACAGTCATGCTGGTCACTTTGCTGTGTGTGTGGGGGTCTCTTGCTGATGCTTCACTGCACAAATGAAGAGCCATTTCTCTGGCTCCTTTGCCCCCTCTTTTTTCCTCCCTCAACTCTCCTGCTTCTCTCGGTATCTTTGACACCCTTCAGATGCTGGTTTAGGTGACCTTCTTGATCCTTGACCTCATTTTTGAGGTGTTTCCCTCCTTTCTCACCGGCTACTCCCCATCACTTAATTTCATTTTATAGTCTTTATAACACTCATAACTATGGAAATTAGCCACGTATTTACTTATCCCATTGTCCATTGCCTGCATATCTCCCCACAATGCAAGTTTCTTGAGAGCAGGGCTCTGGTCCATCTGCGCACCCCAGTACTCTCATACCCTGAACAGATCTGAGCTGCCTTGGAGCCAGTTTCCCCGCCAGAAGGTTAGGAATGCAGACGGCATCATGTTCACCCAAGCTCCCCTCTCCTGGACAGGGCTGAGCAGAATGTCTAGCCCTTGGCTTTATTTGCCAGCAACCCCCCTCCCCATTTGATCCCTCCCTTCTGAGTCCAGACCTACAAGAAAATGTTCCATACATACAACCTTTGGCTGGTGGCCCTTTGGGAAGTAAAGGGTCTAGAGTGTGGTTCAGGGGGCATATGGTCCAGAGAAGGAGCAGCATGAATAAGAGGCAGATCTGGAGACAACCCTGAGGAACATCAGCTGCCCTCCAGAGTCCTTGGAGACTTGGAGAGTGACCCTGCTTCCTCTATACATGGGCGGAGAACCACTGGGTAGGCCCAGACAGCTGGATGCCTCAGGGACATCTAAAAAGCTGACATAGAAATGACATTTTTCCTCAAGAGGATGCTGATGGCTGAGGCCACATAGTGGTATAGTTATGGGGAGGGGGACTTGGAAGAGGGTGGGTTCCACTGTCCTGGGGATCTGGGACCTTGGGGTTATGGCTTCCAGTGGTTCCAGTAGGAAGGGATCTGAGGCTACCCGGCCTGTGGAAGGAGGTGGCATGACCAGGACAGCCTTTCCTAGGGGTGTCTCCAGGTGGCGCCCTAAGCCAAGCACTAGAAAGCTGCGTGTGCAAAGAGAGGGAGCTGTTTCTCACCACACTTCTCAGGAAATGACTCAGCCGGTTGACGTCATCAGCTGAGTGTTCTTTAGGATCAGTGGCTGAGACCCAGGGTGCTGTATCACCTCCTTATAGCTGAGCTGTTCTCAGGGTGGTGGGTAGAGTTGAGGGTGGTCTTCATGACTCATTGCCTTGCTCACTCTCTCTACTACATTTATGAACTTTCTAAGGAGTTCAGTGCCCGGTACAAGGCGCTGCAGCTGATCCAGAGAGATGCCGCAAGCATTTCCTCAAAGAGACTCCTGCCTTGTTCCTTTTTGAGTTTGGGCAGTGAAGTGGGAGGATGGGAACCAGGGCCAAGGACTGGCATCTGGACACGGAAAATGGGCCATATGGACGATGCCGTGGAGAATGCCCCAAGCCAGCCCGGCTCAGCACATTCCTCCTCTGAAATGAGATACCATTTCTGTACCATGTCTGTGGCATTTATTACAAACTGCCTTATAGTCTGATAAGCTTTTTCTAAGTACGTATCTTATCTCCCCAACTGCTGCACAAGAGCACATGCTGATCATATCTGATTCATCCCTGTTATCTCACCGACTTCCCACCTAGCCCCTGCTTCCCCAGCATTCAGGACAGTACCCTGCACACAGGCATGTTCGGTAAAGATCTGCTGAGGGTGATACATCCAGAGGCTGTCTGCAGTGAGGCAGCAGGCCCAGCCTGGCAGGCTCTGAACATCACAGATGTGAATAACAATGTCAGAGGTCACTGAGTCAGGGAGGTGCCTGGGCTGGGCATGAGGTAGTCAGCAGCTCTCCTGCCAGAAGCAGCCATGTCTTAGGTAGCAGGTGGCACCTGAGAGAGGCCTCACAGCAAGGCCATTATTACCTTCATTACCATTCTTGGACTTTTATAGTTTATAGGAATAAGAATTACTTTATCATAATAGTTGGGCCCCACTGGACAAAGACTTGACACTCATCTCACACTGGCTTGAAATCTGGTGATAGATGGATACAAGGCAATATTATTCCCTGAGCACAATGATGTATAATGATATTATTCATTTCTCATTCATTGGCACAAGCATATATTCATGTATTTATTGAGCACCTACTATGTGTCCCTTACTGTTCTAGGTAATGCAATAAAGAGCTGAAACAGACACAGCCCCTGTCTTTGCTGAGTTGGAAATCTTGGCAACAAATGATCACACGAATACAAAGTCACTGCTGTGATACGTGTTCCATAAGGGAGGTACATAGTGACATGAGAGCATGTCATAGAAGGATTTAGCCAGAAAAAGTCCCTTCTCTACCCCATAGAGGCCAGAAACATATCCAAGACAGGCCAGGTGTGGGCTCTTCTTCTTCTTTTTTAATCAATGATTTATTTTTTTTTAGCATTTTAATTTATTTATTTATTCTAATTAGGTTTACATGACAGCAGAATGCATTTTGATTCATTGTACACAAATGGAGCACAACTTTTCACTTCTCTGGTGGTACACAATATAGTTACACCATATGTGCAGTCATACATGAACCTAGGGCATTGATGTCCATCTCATTCCACCGTCTTTCCTGCCCCCATGTCCCATCTGCTCCCTTCCCTCCCCTTTGACCAAAGTTCCTCCATTCTTCCCATGCCCTCTCCCACATTATGGATCAGCATCCACTTATCAGAGAGAACATTCAGCCTTTGGTTTTTTGGGGTTGGCTTACTCAGCTTAGCATGATATTCTCCAACTCCATCCATTTACCTACAAATGCCATAATTTTATCCTTTTATTGCTGAGTAATATTCCATTGTGTATTTGTACCACGGTTTCTTTATCCATTCATCTATTGAAGGGCATCTAGGTTGGTTCGGGTGTGGCCTCTTCTGAGATCACCTGCTTCCACATTGCCTTCTGCCCCCTGAGAGGCTAATGACCAATGGCTTTGTATTTGAATCTGGGGTTTGTCGTGCCCTGAGTGGCAGCTAGACAAAAGAGCTCTTCAAAAAAAGCACATGATGGGTTTGATGAAGTAGGAAGATACCCAGTTGGCTGTGCAGGACTCACCAATCACCTCTTCCATCATCTTGCTAAGTGGAAAGAGCCATTAAAAATAGACAGGTGAGGAGCTGGGGCTGTAGCTCAGTGGCAGAGTGCTTGCCTCGCATACATGAGTCACTGGGTTCGATCTTCAGCACCACATAAAAATAAATAAGTAAAATAAGATATTTTTTAAAAAGGCAGGTGAGAGAGGCAAATAGGATGACTGGCTGGTCCCCATTTTCCCAGGACTTTCCCAGTGTTAGCACTGAAAGTCCCATCCTCTGGGGCTGTCCTTGTTTTAAAACTGAAAGTCCCACCTCCTGGGAAGCCCCTGAATCCTGAGCAAGCTGGATAGTCAGCCACCCTCGTTCTAGTGTCTGCCAATGCTGCTTCTCAGCTTCCCCCTCTGTAAGATGAAGTTAGACTAGACCGGGGTTCCCAGGCCTGGCTGTGAATGAAAATCACTGAGGAGGCTCTTAAAAAGTGCTAATGCCCAAGTCCCCTCCCCAGAGGTTCGGCTGGGAGACCCAGTTACCAGTGCATTTTAAAAGCTTCCCAGGTGGTGCTACATGAAGCCAGAACGGAGAACCATTGTTCTAGATAATCTCTTTGATTCTCACCCAGGTTGAGTTTGTTATTTATAAACCCACTAGTTCATTTACCCCCAATCTCCCAGAGCTGACCCTTCTTACCATTGTCGGTCCTATTGGTGACACAGCATAGCTTTCTCCTCTCCCTCTTCTCTGCTCTGGCTCCCTCTTGTTCCTTCTGCCTCTGACAGCCTGAGTGCCTAATGCTGGTTCCCCGCTGCTGTGCTTCCTAGATCTGAATGTCATCTCTTCCTCTGTCCTGCCTTCGTCTGGGCTTCCGCTTCCCCAGCTTCTCTGACTCTCCACTAGAGGAGGTGAAAGAGATCTCTGGGGACAGAGCCAGGTGCTGTGCCCAGGAGTCCCTCCCTGTCCCTCTTCTCAGTAAGCCCATTTTCAGTGTGTGCTCCTTCCACGTAGGTTCTGTGCTAACACAGCCGGGGGGCGATGTGGCTGCTTGGAGGCCCTGCTTTCATTGCTACGCTGGGGTCAGAGTCTGGTACATGGCTTCCCGCTTCACTCACTAATGGGGGTTGGCACAGCCCATGCCAGGTCCTGCTCTATCTAACATTCCAAGATACAGTCTATAAATCACCTCAGTGCTAGTGACAAAGGGGCTTATGAGGAAAAATGTTCCCAGTGCTTCAGGACTTCCTTTTCCCAGGGCCTCCAGCCCTGGCTGATGGCCTCCTTTACAGGAGAATAAAAATGGCAACTTCATCCACTCAATTATCCAGGGAAAACTTTGTAGATAATATTAACTTCATTCCCCACATGCAATCTTTTGGCAAGCAAGTGCTGCTTCTAAAACAAACCCACTACTACCAGCTTGGCCCTAACTGCCTCATTCCTCACCTAGATAATGACAGGAACTTCCAAAATTGTCTCCTTGCTCTTCTCTGATTCACCCCTAAAAGTGATATTTTTAAAAAGCATAACTTAGATCATGCTGTCAATGTAATTCATCATATCAGCATACTTAAAAAAAAAACATGATTATCTCAAAGGGTGCAGAAAACACATTTGATATATTTTAACTTCCATTTATGATTAAAAACTCTTGGAAAACTAAAAATATCTTCTAAAACTCCATCATAAACTTCCATTTATGATTAAAAGCTCTTGGAAAACTAAAAACAAAAAATTGATAAGGGACTTCTAGAAGAAATCTAGAGCTGATATCTTAATCTAAAGAGACTGAATTCTTTCTCCCAAAGCTCAGGGACAAGGCAAAGATGTCTACTCTCACCATTTCTATTTAGCATTATACTGGAACAATAAAGTAAGAAAAAAGGCACACATATGGGAAAGGACACATAAAACTGTTGTTATTAACAAATAACATGATCATCTACATTAAAAACTACAAAGAATTGCCAAAAAATCTAATGTGTGTGATTTCAGCAAGTTTGCACTATTCAAAGTTAATATACAAAAATCAATTGTATTTCTAGAAATTAACAATTGAAAATGGAAATAGAAATGTATTATTTAATGGTTCGGTGTGGTGGCACACATCTGTAATCCCAGCTGCTCGGGAGGCTGAAGCAAGAGGATCCCAAGCTTGAGGCCAGCATGGGCAACTTAGTGAGACCTGGTCTTAAAATTTTAAGAAAACTTTAAAAGGGCTTGGGATATACCCGGTGATAGAACACCCCTGATTTCAATCCCCAGTACCAAGAGGGAAAAAACCCCTACAATAATCATGTCAGTGTAATGTTGGCATATAGACAGATGTATAGATCAATAGAACAGAATAGAGAATACAGAAATAGACCCATATATATGCGTGTGTGTGTGTGTGTGTGTATTCAACTGATATTTGACAAAATTACTAAGGTTCAATGGGAAAAAAAATAGTCTTCAATCAATAATAGTAGAACAATTGGATGTCCACAATGAAAGAATAGACATTGACCCTTGCTTCACACCATATATGAACATTAACATGAAATGGATCATAAATCTAAGAATAAAAGCTAATGTTCGTGGTGGCACATTCTTGTGATCCCAGCTACTGGGGATGGGCAGGTGAGTGAAAGCAGGATCTTGGATCACAACTTCAAGGCCAGTCTAGGCAACTGAGACCCTATTTCAAAATAAAATGTAAAAAGTCTGGGGACATAGCTCAGCAATGGAGTGCTTGCCTAGCATTCATAAAGCTATGGGTTCAATTCCCAGTACCACACACACACACACACACACACACATAAAAGCTAGAACTATAGAAGTTCTAGAGGTAAAACAAGGAAAATTCCTTTAGTTAGGCAAAATCTTTTTAGGTAAGACAGAAACACAAATCATAAAGGAAATTTTTGATATTAGGATTTCATCAAAAAGGTAAATCTTTAGGGCTGGGGTTGTGGCTCAGTGGTAGAGCACTTGCCTAGCCTATGTGAGGCACTGGGTCCGATTCTCAGCACGGCATATAAATAAATAGTCCATTGATAACTAAGAAAATATTTTTTTTAAAAAAGGAAAATCATTAAAAAGCATTGTTAAAAAATTTTAAAAAACACAAATTGGAAAAAATATTTGCAACGCTACATCTGGAATGTGCAGAGGTATTCAGAATATATAAAGAATGTATACCGCTCAAAAATAGATCACTCAATAAAAAAAAGAGAAGAGGGCAAAATTTGAAGTAGCACTTCACTGAAGATATAGAAATGACATAGAGGTACGTGAAGAGATGCTGCACATCATTAAACATCAGAGAAATGCGCATGGAAAACCATCCACTAGAACATTAAAAAGAATGATAATCCCAGTGTTGGTAAAGACATAGCGCCACGGGAACTCTCCTACACTGCTTGGGTAGGCAAATAGGACAATCACCTTTGAAAACAATCCAGTATTTCTTATAAAGTTAAACTTACACTTACCATATGACCCAGCAATTTCACTCCTAGGATGTTAGCCCAAGGAGAAATGAAAACATATGTCTACACAAAGATATATGTGAATATTCATAGAAGTTTTATTCGGAATAGTCTCAAACTGGAAATAACTCCCCAATCAACGAACAAAAGAATAGCAAAGGGTGGCAGATCCATAAAATGAAATACCATTAGCAATGAAAAAGAATACTGTATACACCAACATGAATTAATCTCAAAGAATTGTACACTCTGAAAGAAGCCACACGCCAAGGAGTACATCTTTATGATTATAAATGTGTTATATAGCATTCTACAAATGGCGGGCGGGAAGGATCCAAGCCAGGGCCTGGGAGTGTGCACAGAGGGCTGACTGAGAAGACATGTGAGGACTTTTGCGGGAGATGGAAAAATTATATTTCGTGCTTGCCACAGTAGCTACATAACTGTATTTGTCAAAGCTCATCAAATTGCATTACTTTAAAGAGGTGAATTTTATTGTACACAAATTACACAGTACTCATAAACAGTCACTCCCCACTTTTCTCCAGTGTCCCTCCCCCAGCCACAGGCAACTTTTAACCTGCCTTTCTGTGTTAATAGATTTGCCTGTTTTGGACATTTCTTGTAAACAGAATCCGACAGTATGTGGTCTTTTGTGTTTGGCTTCTTTCTTTTGCTAAGGAGTGGGGTGTTTCTTTTGGGGGTGATGGAAATGTTCTAAAATTGATTGTGGCGATGGTTGCACAACTCTGAGTCCTCTGAAAACCACTGTGAACACTTTCAATGGGTAAATTGTATAGTAAACAAATTCTATCTCAATTAAGCTGTTAACAACTTTCTGTGGAGTGAATAAAGAAATCTGCCCCTTCACATCCTCTCCTGTGCTCTTGTGGGAGGCGAGTCAGGCAGGACGTGTCCCATGAGCTGGTCACTGGGCCTGGAAGCGCACAATCGATAGCACAGAGCTCATGCCATCTGTGCACTCGAACCTTCTGGCTCTGCAGCTTCAACCCACAGGGCTTTGCCATGCCATTCTCCTGGTCCCACTGGGGGATTTCATGGGAAGGGGGTCCCATGGGAGGTCCAGGTCCAGGATGGGCTCCTGGCAGTTTCTCCCCAGTTCTCTGTGGTCAGAACAAACCACTTTCTTAGTCAATTGGGCTGTTACCCCACCCAGAGTAATTACCCCTGTTTGCCCCTCTGGATGTGTCATCTACACATGTGCGTAATTAAACTGAACTTGGGGCTGATGACTCGGGCGCATGGCATCACACCAGCCCTGGCCCAGTGCAGACTGGGAGAACTGGATCTTCCAGGCACTAGGGTGAATGGAAAGCCAGCTCACCCAGTGCTGAGAGCAGGCGGTGGGGATCAGGGGGTGGTGACACAGGAGGGCTCTCTGGGCTTCCTTGCTCCTCGCCCCACAAGTGGAGCCCAGAGCAGCTGGGGTCCGCATGGTTCCGGGCTGTGCTGAGGCCAGCCCACTGGTTAGCCTTGTAGTTACCCTGGAGGCTTTGACTCTGGGTGCCAAGGCCTGTGGTTTGGTGCTGAACTAAGGAGAACGGGGCAGGCTTCCAGCCCCAAGGCGTGGGCCGAGGCCTGAGAGGAAGTGCAGGAAGCGGTTCTTTAGAAACCTGGCCTCTCAGATGTTCTTCCACAAGGCATTAGAGGGTTTCTCCAGAATCAGAAGCTTAGGGCATGATGGACTGGTCAGACCAGAGAGCCTCTGAGTTCCTTCCAGATGCTGCATTCTGCATGTTTGTTTACTGACGTTCTCCAGGACTTGGTCTGTGAGACAGCTCTATCCACACCACCTCGGTTCACGCTCCTGTGACCCTAGGGGGTGTATCCTGCTCAACCTGGGTTGTGGAGGAGGACCTGAGGTTCAGAGGAGTCAAATCACTTATTTGCTCCACGTCACAAACCTTCCATGTGGTGGAGCCTGTATTCAAATTCAGGTCTGCCTGACTCAGACACGGAGGCCTCGGCCAACCACTGCCCATATACCTTCATTCTGTAAGTCTAGAAATCCAGGCTCTTTCTGGTTACTTTGAGGAACGTATGTATGGCTTAAGAACTATCTCAAGAGGGTAGAGCCATGACTCATTTGATCAAGGTTATTTTGTAGGAGGACATAGCAAGTTTTCTTCGTGATGAGGAGATCGGTGGAAGCAATTTAGTATGAAGCAACTCCTGTTTGGCACATAGTAGAGATTCAATAAAGACTTGTTGATTGACTAACTGATTGCTTAGATTTGTGATAAACATTGTGAGAGGGTGCAAAAGAATTGTATTAATTGATTAGTGAATATTTATTGAGTGCGTATTATGGTCAATGTCAGTAAGAAGATCATACATGCGCCCTTGGATTTTTTTTTTTTTTGGTACTGGGGATATAACCCAGGGGCATTTTACCACTTCACTACATCCCCAACCGTTTTTAAAATTTTGAGACAGGGTCTCACTAAGTTGCCCAGGCTGGCCCCAAACTATTGCTATTCTCCTGCCTCAGGCACCTGAGTCGCTGTGATTATAGGCATGTGCCACCATACCCAGCTTCCTTGGATTTTTTTTTTTTTTTTTTGGTACTGGGAATTGAACTCAGGGGTACTGAACCACTGAACCACATCTTCAGCCCTATTTTGTGTTTTCTGGAGAGAGAGGGTCTCACTGAGTTGCTTAGCGCCTCGTTGCTGAGGCTGGCTTTGAACTCATGATTCTCCTGTCTCAGTCTCCCTAAGTGCTGGGATTACAGGCTTGCACCACCGCTCCTGGCTCTTCCTTGGATTTTTAATAGTTGTATTTTTAAATGTTTGGAAATTAATTGAAACAAATGAACACTGTTCAAATTGAATGAACTACATCTATTAATCCAGTTGAATAATAGTCAGCTTGCCACCTTTGTTTTAGACTTTCTAAATATGTTGAAAAGTTTCAATATCCAAAAATATTGAAAAAATTGTAAGAAAAAAGTTGTTGAATAACTTATGTTCCCATTTTTCTTGAGTGCTATCTCATTTAATCCCTACAACCCCATGGGATAGGTATTATTCTCTCCATTTCATGGATGAAGAAACTGAGATTCAGATAGTAAGTCTATAAGTAATATAATCAGAATTTCAACATAAGATGGCTTTTTAATTTTTTTAACCATAACCTAATTTATGTTCTTAACCACTATATTATATTGCCTTGCAGATTAGGAGCTTGTCTAGAAAAACAAACCTCAGAGAAAATTAGAATCTTCTTTGTACAAGAGAATTGTTAAGTAATGCTCTCTCCAGGAACCTCTGTTTGGATAAACCTTATTGAAAGCTTTGTGAATTTTCTGGAAAACAGATCAACAAATAACATTCCAATGTCAACCTCTGAAGTTGATATTGCATTGGGAAACTGTAGAGGCCCAGAATAACATTAAAAGCAGCTTCAGAAGTCAACAGATTTGGATTCAAACCCCATTTCCTATACTTACCAACTAACTAGGTGGTCTTGGGCAAATTACCCTTTCTGAGCCTCGGTTGTTTCTTCATCTGTCAAATGGGAATAAAAATAATATCTACTCACAAGGTTGATGTGACAACTAAGATATTCACATGAGGGGGGTCTGATAAACATTAGTTATTATTTTTCTGATGGCAAAATTCCCAGGTAAGGAAGAAAGAGACAAAGGAGAAGGAGGCTCCACACTCAAAGCTGAATCCGTGAGGACAGGAACAGACCAGTTGTCCCTTCCCTGCCCTATTTCAATGGCCCAAGTACTACCTGCAAAATGGCAGGCACACAATACAGTAGTTTATGGAATGTATAAAAATTAAGCAAGGTTCAGAGGCTGAGTGGGTGAGCTTTGATTTGCTAAAGTGACAGGGAGCATGTGATCCACACTCTATTGTAGGGCCATGACCCTGACCTTCTATTTTGACTCAAGGTCAGGATCTTGGAGTTCTGACAGATGGTTTTGGGTGCAGTATACCAGTGGGAAGCCCAAAGACCAATGGAATCTGAATGTTTTCAGGGAGAAGTTTGGAATTCCACTGGAAACCGCATCCTCCTCTTGGCTAATGCTCCTCAGTTAGTGCTTCCATGATTTCAGGGTCTACATCAACAGCTACTAGGAAGATCTCCATCCCTCTGTGTGGGAAAACTAGGACAGAGAAGGAAAACCTCTTCTTCTTTTTTTTTTTTTTTGTACTAGAGATGAACTCAGGGGTACTCGACCACTGAGCCACATCCCCAGCCCTAAAATGTTTTCTTTGTTTTTGTAGAACTAGAGATCCAATGCAAAAGTATTATACCTCTGAGCTACATCCCCAATTTTCTCTTTTTCTTTCTTTCCTTCCTTCCTTCCTTCCTTCCTTCCTTCCTTCCTTCCTTCCTTCCTTTCTTTCTTTCTTTCAACTCAGAAGTTCTTGACCACTGAACCACATCTTCAGCCCTATTTTGTGTTTTATGTAGAGACAGGGTCTCACTGCGTTGCTTAGTGCCTTGCCATTGCTGAGGCTGGCTTTGAATTCGCAATTCTCTGTCTCAGCCTCCCTAAGTGCTGGGATTACAGGCGTGTGCCACCGCACCCAGCATTCAGGAAAACGTTCTTTTTGTTTGCTTTTTTGTACTAGGGATTGAACCCCCAGGGACTCTCAACCACTGAGCCACATTCCCAGCCCTTTTTTTATATTTTATTTAGAGATGGTCTGGCGGAGTGGCTTAGGGCTTCACTAAGTTGCTGAGGTTGGCTTTGAACTCACCATCCTTCTGTCTCAGCCGCCTGAAGGATTAAAGGTATGCACTGTGGCACCTGGCTAGAGAAGGAAAACAATGTGAATCTATACACCTCAAAAGCTGAACTGAACTCTGACATGATACAAGAGGGAACATTTTAGAACCCAAAAGCATTGAGTGAAGACAATTTGTAGGAAGATCCATTTGCAGAATTTTAAACATAGATTAATGATGTCTAGTGTCCTCTTAGGACTTCAGAGTTCCCTAAGAGCCATCTCACACGATTGTCTGAACCCTAAGGGGCAGACAGAGCAGAGCAGCTTTATCTTTGCCAGATCATACTTGAGAGAACTCAAGTGAAGGGATTGTTTCAGGTCCACTTCTGGGAAGCAGCCAAGCCAAGGCTGGACCAAGATCATGATGCGTTTTTCCTATGCAGTGCTACAGGTTGAAAACAGTCAGGTTCAAGGCAAGTGTTCATATCTTCCTACAGTTTCTATTGATCCTATTTATAAAGGATTCTGAGGCTGCTTAGAATGTGCCACTGATGTTTTCCAGTGCACAGCTTCAGAGATAATTTGGCTGTAGGCAGGCTAAGCCAAGCCAGCAGCCCTGGGGCCTGGGGCAAGTCATCAAGCTTCTCTGGGTATTAAAGAGAATGTTACCTGTCCTGTCTACCTTGGAGGGTTATCCGAAGGGCCAGGTGAGATAAGGAAGAGAAAGTGATTTGCAAATGTGATATTCTGAGTCTTAACAGCTTCTGCTCAATGTCTTAGTGCTGAAGGTGCCTCTGCTGGAAATAGCCTCTTTGCCCTGGTTGCCTGTGTGCCTGGCTCAGCATGTATAACTTTTCTACTCAATTTGGGTTGGATGAAGCTGGTCAAAGGAGGCTGATTGCACAGAGAACCAGAGCAGGAACACAAGTGCTTGGGTTAAGAAATGACCTCATAGTTCATTCAACTTCTCTATGTGTGTAGAGAAATAAATCATTTCCCTTTAGATGAATTTGTTCTAAATGGAGAAGTCTTTTGAGAGTGGAAAAAGCAGACTCATGGGTTTTTTTCCAACCTCTAAATATCCTATAAGAGAAATGGAATAACATAGCTGCGTGCTAAAATATCTGAAGTTTCTCATGAACCAGGTTTAAAGCCTGGGCAACTTTGTGTCTTTCTCATCTCAATTTTAATTTACTTTACTTGTTGGTTGAAGTACTAAGGATTAAATCCAGGCATGCTCTACCACTGAGCCACATCCCTAGTCCCTTTCATTATTTTTTATTTTGAGACAAGTTCTCACTAAATTGCCCAGGCTGGCCCCCAATTTTTGATCCTCCTGCTTTAGCCTCATGAATAGCTGGGATTACAGGTGTGCACCCAGCTGTATTGTTTTTAATCATTCACATTCAAAAAGAAAAAAAATCAAATGCATAACATTTTCCTTTCACTGAGCAAATGATATGTTGGTCTTTGGGTGACAGTTGGCAAAACACAACATGATTAATCTGGGGACCTGCAGGAGTTCACCTTCAGTGACTTCACACGTACCACCTCTGATAAAAACACATCTGAAGAAGCTGAGAAAGAAACCTAGGAAAAGAATTACATCAAATAAAGTATTCCTTCTCAGGTGCAAAGAGTATAGATAAGGTTCTAACAAGAATGTACAACACATTTTAAAATTTGTTATCAAAACAGTAGAGAGACATTTAAGAAAGTTTAAGACTATAATGACCCATTACACTTCTCTACTAGAACTGACACGGTCCTGGTAAGAACATAGGAGAAGAGGCAGAAAATGTGAATTTGAGATTAAGTTCCAATATTTATAAGCTATCGACATTGGAAAGTCTATTTCTTTGAGTCTTTGCTTCCTTGTTTAAAATGGGGAGAGTAGTGGTAACCACATGCAAAGACATTCTGGGGACAGAATTAAGTAATCTATGTGCCAGTGCTTTGCAAATGCGGCTTATTGTTTCTTGGTGTTCTTTTTGTTTTACCTGTGGAAAATCATATATTATAATGACACCTGGTTTTGGTTTTTCTGTGGTTTCTGACCATCCTTGCATTACTGTCTTACAGGCAATCATCGGCATGCAATTTCTTCTTTCTCAAACTGTGATTCGGTTCCTCCTTTTGATCCTCCATTTCCTGGCTCTTTGGCAAGGAGCTCCAGGCCTCCTGATTACCTTGGACTCTCTTCTCCTAGAGTCCCTCTCCAAAAGTGAAAGGGGCCTCACTTTTTAAGATGATAAGCTGATATCTGGGCATCACTTGGAAAGAAATCACATTGCTTAGAATTAAGAGCCCCAACAAAAGCCCAGTCCCTCAGCTTGGGTTTTTTTTCCCACCAAATCTCTAGCAAAGAACACTTCTCCTTGGGCTTTGGCCACCAAGCACACAACTTAACACTCCCCTTCTCTGCGCAAGCTACTACTTGTTGCCCAAACCACACACACACACACACACACACACACACAAATAATAATAATAATATGTACATGTATATATACATATATCATACACACTGTCATAATGACTATTTATTAGTAGGCACTATGTAGCAGGTCTTTTGTCAAATGATTTCATTGAATAGACGTATGTACTCTATTTGAAAGGAATATTTATTCTTATTTTACAGATTAAGTAACTTGCTCAAGGACACAGAGGTATAGGTTGAGCATCCCTAATCTAAGACTCCAAAATCTAAAATGTTCCAAAATCAGGAGCCTTTTGAATGCTGACAGGATGTCACACCTGGAATGTCACACCTGACCTCACATGATGGGTCACAGTCAAAATTGAGGTGCACTGAAAACAATGTATAAAATGACTCTTGGGCTATGTAGGCAAGGTGTATGTGAAACATCAGTGAATTTCATGTTTTGACTTGGGTCCCATCCCCAAGATATTTCACTATGTATATGCAAAGATTCCAAAATCAGGGAAAAAGAAAAAAAACCACTAAACCCCAAAATGCTTTTGGTCCCAAGCACTTCAGAAAAGGGAAACAACCTGCAGTGCGTGGAAGAGCTTGATTCCAAGGCCATCTGGCCTCCAAGTCAGTTCTGAATTTCTGAATGACAGCCCTAGGGTTTCAGCCTGTCTCACTGTGGGCATGACAGCTTCTGGAATCTCACTTCTTCCTCCAGAAATTCTTCTCCACAGGATCAGCAGGAGTTGAAGACACCTCTGTCTGGATGTGATTCTCCTGGTCACAGTAGGAAGCTGCTCACTTACTTCCATACTCTGTGAATATGTCACTCACTGTGTGCAGGTGGACTCGTGTTTGCTCTGCTGGGCTTATGCCCCGCCTCTCCATCAGCCTCTCTGATCTGTCTGCAGCTGCTTCATTTTGTGGAAAAATTAGCAGCAATGCTCTGAGTGTTTCCAGTGACCACCTGGTGGGGTTTATCTATAGAGTGGGGGAACCTGTATAAGTATGGCCCTGGGGCTCCCTAGAACCTCACTTCAGGAGGATCATGGTGCCCATGGAGAAACTCAGAGGTAAGGAAACCTGCATCTGCCTCACCTCAGGAGCAAGCGAAGGAACTGGGTGAGTTCAGTGCAAAAAGCCACCCACTCAAAGGGTCACCAAGCTATTGCCCTCAAGTGTGAGAATGGCTATTATGAGGAAGTGTGATTTGACTTCTGTGTGTCCCCATAGAGGGGAACAAGGGACCAAAGACACACAGGTGAATCACAAGGAAGGGCAGCTGCGTCATCTCCTTCTTTGGAAAGAGGTGGTAGCTCTACACTCAGAACACAACCCACATGGGGGATGGTATTTTCCACTGCCTAAAGCCACCTGGGCACAGGCTGGGCAGCTACCAGGCAGCAGTGTCACAGAGGGTTCCCTCAGCTGCTCTGGCCTGGGAGGTCCTGGAGGGCAGGCCCAGCCGCGCTCTCTACCCACGCTCCAAGGAAGTGGGGCCTGTGTGTGCAGAGGTTGCCAGGAGTCCCGCCAGGGGCTTCTTCCTTGGTTTATCCCCACTAACTGCAGATTTTTGATGATACAATGAGAACACTGCCGATCAAGGGTAAAAGAATGGGTCCTTGTCCCTTTTTGGCCCTATTCTGAACAAAACACAGAGCAGCAAACTCCATGGCCAAGAACAGAATCATGTCTTTTGGGTTTAGGATTCTAGAATCACTGATGGAATCACTGGTGGTCCTTTGGCTATGCTTATTTTCTGGCTTCCCCTTCTGGGTGTACCTGTCCTTTCTTCCTGCCTGTCCTACCACCCAGTTGACAGGCCTAGTATCTGCTTGAACTTTGGAGTGGCCCTACCAGCAGCAACCTTCCTTAAGGTTGGCTGAGAAGCCAGCTAGGGATCAGGACTCTGCTTAGGCTCCTGTGCTAGTATCTCTCAGCTTGAAAAAAAATCTCTATACTTCCAGGCTCCTCTACAGCACCCAGGAATACCTCTGACCAAGCAGTTTAGGCAGCAGCTACCAACCTTCTGCAGGCCTGGGGTGAGAAGGGTGGCTAGAACCAAGGTCCAGAGATCTAGAACTGCCTGGAAGTTGAGTGGGGTGGGAGAGGCAGCCCTTACATGGGGTTGGGGAGAGGGCTGAGTTTGGGGGTATATGCTACCTCAGGCCAAGAGGGTGACTACTGGTGACCCAGTCCCTCCAGGGTGAGCTCAGTGTCTCCTCCCTGCCCTATCTGGCCTCTAGGTATGTGGTCTGTGTCCTGGTTGCCCGCAGGCCTGGAGAGAAGCCCATTGTTGTTCTCTGAGTGATGGAGAAGCTCAGGATGTGAAGGAGAGAAGGGTACTGGGGGCTCCCAGGAAGGAGTTGGGGAGGTGACTCAGGAGCAAGGCTAATGAAGGACTCCAAAAAAGGAGCCTTATCCAAAGCAGGAGACAAGGAGATGATAAGATTGGGAACACAATGACCAAGAGCTCTGTATCTCTGCCAGGAGACCCAGGAAGGAATTCTTAGTGCTCAGAGAGAGGCATCTGAGGCAATTGTGAAAGTGGGGGTAGTGAGGGTTCCTTCACTGTTTTCTCGAGGAGGGGGTCAGATGAATGAGGCATGTGTTGTTTGCGTAGCTGGCATTTATTTTTTTTTTAAATATAAAACTGCTTCCACTCCAGATGGAAATAACCAGGAGCTGGGGTTAGGGATGGCCCAGTCGCTGGCCTGGGGCTCCCACACAGGGAGGTGACAGACAGGTGCCAGGTGCTGCTGATTGCTCTTGGGTGGTGGTAGTAAAGGCTGAGGGCCTGCCTGGCATCGTTCCAGAAGGCAGCCCGGGAGCTGGAGGGAGAAAGTCAGCCATCAAGGCATGAGGGCAGCAAAGTCAAGGAAACGGTCAATCAGAAGGAGACTGGGGTTGTGCAGTCAGGCAGGAGGCCAGAGACTGAAAGAAGGGAACCAGAAAAGGGCGGAGCCCAGCCAAGGTCAGGGGCAGAACTCAAGGGCAGGGGCCGGCCTCCAAGACCAGCTCTGTTGGGGGAGAATCCAGGTCTTCAAGCCTACCCCCAGTACCTTCCACTCTGGAAACGGGAAAAATGCCAGCAAAGAATTTAAGGCCACAGTGTGCCCCCAGACAGGTCCCTGCCTTTCTGTCCCTTGCCACCCTCTACTCCCCCAGCCACCACACAGCTCCTGGCAGCTCCTTAGGCCTGGTGAAGAGCAGCCAAAGCTTATGGAGCTGAAGTTCTGAGGTATTCTGTATGGAGCTGGTGGCTCCATCAACAAGGCTTCTAGGACAGGCCAACTTGTATTTCTAATAGAAAACAAGGGAAAGGGTGTGAAATAAAACCAGCATTTCTTTAGAGCCTAGCCAGTGCCAAGTGCCAGACACACTGTCCTGTCAAATGTGTTAAACCCATTTTCAGGATGGTAGGTCTGTAGACCTCCAGGGTCACATAGTTGACCTGTACCTTGAGTCTTTCCCTTGCCTTGCTCAGAACCCCAAGCCTGAGCTCTTTCCAGAAGTCAGTGAGACCTTCCCGGAAAGAGGCTGAGGGGGACCCTCAGAGGTAAGCGGCCTACATAGGGGACAAAGTGAAGACTCTCAGGCCTGGATGCTCAGGCTCAGGGGCAACCTTGTGGCTCCCTGGTGGCTAAAGAGGGAAGAGGAAAAATGGAGGACAAAAGGCTGGCCTGTCTTCAGGACTGGACGACCAGTGGGAAGGGACCCTCTGCCAGGTTATGGAGGGCTGGGGGACAGCCGGAGGAGGAGGTGGCCTGTGGCTGAGTTATGCTTTCTTGGAAAGCCAGGGAACTGGCACCACAAAATTAGAGCCCTTGGAGGGCCTGTGTGGGCCTTCCACAAGTTCTTTCCTCCAGCCTCTCTGCCTCTGCATTAGATGCCCCTAAGCTACCCTAAGATGGAGCAGATGATTTCCACTTTGAGCTAGAAGTTTATATTTTCCTAAATGTAAATGGGGAGGGAAATCATCACGTTTTTTAAGTGGTTGCTGGGAGCTCCTCTGAGAGGCCTGGATACCATGTTTCAAATTGTGACTGTGTCTTCCACCTTCTTGATCCCATCCCTTCTCTATTCCTCTAATGCACGTCTCACTGTCTAATGTACTATCTAATATTGGCTTATTGAGTTTTGTCTGCCTCCTCCCGACCCCAATGCCAGTGCCATCAGATCTGGGTCTTGGCTATTGTGTCCCCAGCACCTATTGGAAACCAATAGGTTTTTCATAGACTGAAATAAAAGGAAAGACAGCTTTATTCAGGTGCAGAATTGATGTGCAGAAACCAGGGTCCCTCGTTGCGAGCATTCTTTGGGGAAGATAAATAGGCTTGAGGCAGGTTCAGCAATTGGAAACTGGCTGCAACTAAGGTGATCATAAATCTATTTATTTATTTCTTTACTTAGGCACTGGGAATTGAACTTACGAATGCTTAACCATTGAACCATGTCCAAAGGCCTCTTTATTTTTATTTTGAAACAGGGTCTCACTGAGTTGCTTAGGGTCTCACTAAGTTGCTGAGGCTGACTTCGAACTTGCAATCCTCCTGCCTCAGCCTCATTGAGTTGCTGGGATTATAGGTGTGCACACCATGCTCGGCATAAATTTTTTAAAGTACATTAGAACATCTGGGTCAATAGGCAAACTGGCCGATCTAATATTTCTCAAATCTTGCAAAATATTGTTAGATTTCAGAAAACTGTTCCCTCTGTCAAATTCAGTTCCTGATATGATGCCTGTGTGACAATTTACCCCTGCCAGAAAAATCTCTAATGCTTAGAAAAGGTGGGTACCCTCTTTTTGAGTATTCTGCTGTCGTGTTGATTTTTATGGTATCCCTAACACAGGGCCCAGCACTCAATAAATATTTGTTGAATTAATGCATGAAAGACATATGTAAAGCATTTTGCAGGACATCCAGCACCTTATTATTATTGCCACTGTTGTTTGTTATGGGTGACTTGTACAGATTCCTCAGTCTCTGGCCTTCTATCTCTTCATCTATAAAATGACAAGACTGAACCACCAGATGATCTCTGAGCTTCTCTTTCACCCTAAAAATCTTAGTGCCCCAGATGCTCATCATCTGAACCCAACCCCCATCCTCAGCTCATCCCGAACCCCTTTTGCATTCCTCAGCAGAGCTCAGCCAGGTTGGGTGCACGAAGCTCTTCCTTTTGACTCTGAGGATCAGAATGGGGCACAGGTGTGGGATCATGAGTCAGCTCAATATTTCCTAGAACAATTTCCATTCAGATATTTATGTGTTTTATTTTAATTGACTTTGATGCGTTGTTTCATAAGTTTTATTGTTTTCGATGGAGGCGATTCATTATGTGCATAATTAAAGCCATTTGGTTTTAATGTCTTTGTCAAGAGTTTTCACAGAAATAATTTCATAGGATTCAGAAAAAAATTTCCCAGACCACTTGCCCTGATGTGGGGTTTGGACATGCGATCCTTGGCATGAAGCTTTGCACTGTCCTGCCCTGGGTGGGGCTCTGTCCCTGGCTGTGGATGTCCCCCATGGGGACAGGATCATCCCAGATCTGGTGCATCTGTTATGGGAGCTCAGGTCAGTGGGGCTCAGCCATCCTCACAGGGCTTCTTTGGTCCTCTGAAGGAAGCAGGCCAGCGCCCTCCAGCTGCCTCTGTGGGGGCAGTTTCAGGAGCAGAGGTAGTACCACACTCCCAGTATTCGCTGAGTAACTGGGATGGCCAGGGAGGGCGGAGGGACAGGTCTGGCAAGTTCTGCCTTGTTTATACCCGGGATTACCTCACATCCAACCAGCCTCCCCGCCCCATTGGTGGGGCCAGCCCTCTGCCTTCAACCCCCTTTTCCCCACATGCCTGGGAAGCTGGGAGCCAACATGGATCTTCCTCTCGGCATCAGCTGAGCCCGAAGACTCATCCCTGGGAGGCCATGGAGAGGGACAGCCACAGGGTAAGTGCCTGTGTGGGTCCTCCTGGTGCTGAGGGACAGGGACGGGCTGGGAGACAGGTGAGGTGTTGCCACCGGTGCTTCTGGTTCTGGGGAAAATAATGCCTCTACTAGTCAGAAGCTACTTGGGAGTAGGATCTCTCAGCCTTCTTTCTGTCATGATCCCTGGAAGCTGCTCCTGGCGGGGAGAAACTGATGGGATTTGGGTTCAGATCCAAGGACTGTGTGGCTGAGCCCTTCTCTGTGACCCATGAGCAGTCTAGCCAGGATATCTATGCAGTTAAGTGGTCAACTTTGCTGGCTGCCAATCTAATCTAACCTAACCTAATTTTTGCTGGTTTGAGAATCAAGAGCATCTAAACTGATCTTCAGGTCTACCTTGTTTAGCCCCCTAGCTAGACTCCTAAACCTTCCCAGAAATATAGGACTTTTTTGTGTGCATTTAAGATTTTCAAGGGGATTGTTCAACCATGCTTAGTCACTATTTGGGGGCTCAGTAACCCTCTTCTTGGGAAGCGCTTCCTTGTGTCTAACCACAATTCCCTCTGCTACAACTCAGTTCTTTTCCTTTTCTGCTCTTGGGGGTGGTAGAGAGCAGCCAAGCTATCCTCTGTGGGGGGAAAAGGCAGTTATAGACTCGTGCAGCCTTCCCAAGGCTTCAGCTGTGCCTCTGCTTTCTAACCACTGTGACTTCTCAGGCCTTGTTTTCTGCTCCTCTTCATGTTCTTTGTACTTTCCTGATATGGTAGAATCTGGGACTCTAGGGAGTATCTAGCCTGGATTTGAGGAAAATCAACCCATTCTGTGTTCCAGCCTGGAGTTGGCTAGTGGTCCACTCTGAACTCCAGATGTGTTTCTAGAAGCTTAACCATTTCCTCCACCATCTTTTAGCACCCTCTTGACTCTTCTGTCCCAGGCTGCCTCCCCTCCCCTCTGATCTCCTTGGCTCATGTCTCCCCCTCACCAAGGTCCTTTGGCCTCAGGCCTCTGGGACTCAACAGAGTCTCTGGTGAACAGAAAGAATGACATGTAGGACAGAAAGGAGTCTTGTTGGAAGCCTAGAGAATGTGAACCCACAGTCACAGCCATGTTATCCTCCTGGTTAGCTTGCTGGGGTCTAAATTCTCTTCTCACCCAAAGAGAAGGCTGAACTATCTAAAGGGTGGCTATGCTCACAGTGGAAGAGGATGGAGGGGCTTGTCCCTGGAGCAGGGTGATGGGTGGTGTCCACCTAGGAGGTCCATGTCTCCAGAGTCAGGAACCAATGTGGAAGGTTGCTGGAGGGACAAAGGATGGGGAATGACTTTTCACTTTTGATGGAAAAATAAGGACTTCTAATTATTACTTCAATGTCAAAGGTATGGTAGGTCTCATGAAGGGAGATTTGGAAGGGAGATTATCAGAACCTATCTTGAAATGAAAGAAGTGAACCATTCCATCCTTATTTAAGGTTTTAAAATTTGTCCTCTGGTCTTAGGTGGATTCCCCAAGAGAGTAAACCTGGGGTAAGTGCAGGGGCAGCTAGAGTTGGGGCTGTTATTCTTGTCTGCAGCATATTTGTTGAGATTGATGAGATGGGAATGGGCTGGGAGATGCTGGCCGTGCCTCCTCCCTGAGGGCTTTATTGCAGAGGGATGCTTTGCAGCTTTTCTCCTTCAGCTCCAAACACTAGTGAGGAAGATGGTCATGGGCATGAGCCTGATGATGCTCCTGTGGGAGAAACGAAATCATCAGAAGGATCTTGGGAAAGGGATGGAGAAGACTCTCAGTTTCTCTGTACTTAAAAGCAAACGTGAGACAGATGCAGTTTGTAGGCCTGTAATCCTAGCAACTTGGGAGGCTGAGGCAGGAGGATCACAAGTTGGAGGCCCACCTGAGCAGTTTAGCAAGACCCCATCTCAAAAACAACCAAGTAACCAAGGAAACAAACAAAACATCAACAAAATCCAAAAGCTGCATGCTGTGGTGGACAGAGAACTGACCAAGTTCCAGGCTTTGGGCAAGCTCTAAACCTCCCTGTACCTTAGTTTCTTCATCTGTAAAATGGAATAATAATAGCACCAACCTCAAGGAGTCTCAGAATAGGTACTGTTATATTGTGTACATGTAAGAATATGTAACAGCAAGTGCCACCATTATATACAATTATAATGCACCAAAAAAATATGGTAAAATAAACAGAGGTCCAACACTACAAGAAGGAGGAGGAAGAGGAAGAGGAGGAGGAGGAGAGGAAGGAGAAGAAGAAAGAAAGAAAAGAGGAAAAGAAGGAAGGAAGGAAGAAAAAAGACTGGTCTTTCACCTAGTAATGCTCTTCTGGAATAATATCCAGCATCCCAACATTGATAGAAATGCAGATATATCCACAGTGTTAGGAATTACCATTATCATCACCACCATCACTGTCACCCTCTGGGGTCTAATCCTGGCTCCTCTAAATTTGGACAAATATCTTCCCTCTACATCTCAATTTTCCCACCTTCCAAAGAAAAGGGTTGGACAAACTTCCCCCGAACTCCCTTTCTGGTTCTGTGACAGTGGCTGGAATCACAGAGAGTGGGATTGCCTGGGTGTCCGCACTGGATAGATAACATCCGTTCTTCCCAATGGTACATATTTTGTACTTTTCCAAAACAGGTCACATTCTTTCATGCTAAGAGACATACAATGCTTATTAAACAAAGACGGAAGTCCACCTATTGATAAAGCAACCATTCTTTGTAGCACAGATTTTCTTATGCTGGGAATTCCTACTCCTATGCTGGTTCTAAATCACCCGAAACCACACATGCTCTGGATTAGTGAGATCCAGGACTATCCAGAACCAGGCAGCTTCCCCAAGGAGGGCTAGGCAGGTTCCCAAGGTGGCAGGTTCCCCTTGCCAACCCCAGCCCCAAAGTTTAGGCACCTCCGAAGCTCTGCCCTTTGCTCCTGTGGGCACACAGCCTCCACCTGAGACCTGCTTCATGCTGTTGTTGGTCCTGAGCAGGCTTCTGCCTGCCACGTCTGCCTTCCTTCCCCTGAATTGTCCTCTGTGACTTGGTGGTGGGAGCACCAGCGTGTAGGAGTGTGTACCCAGGCTCCAGGCTGGGTGCGGGCGGGAAGGCTGGTTGGTATAACAATGGCCTCTTAACTTAAATGTTTTGTTGTGGCAAAACAGCTTCCTCTTGGTATAGCAACAAGGGGGGTGGACTGAGCGGGTGGGCTGGGAGCTGGTGGGTAGGCACATAGGGAACTAGCTTGTCAGCCATGGTGAGGCCTTGGTGGCCCCTGTGGAGGCTGGCTGCTCTGCCGGGGACCCCACTATGCACAGCCCTGAGCTGTGTCACACCCCAGTGTTGGCAGAGAGGGAAGGCAATGACACGGGGAGAAACTGAGGCAGGAAATATAATTTGCTTGGCAATAGTGAGCACTGTGTGTTCCTTGAAGCATTTGATGAAAGAATGAACAAGGAGGGGTTTTGCTCTAATCTGACAGGGACCTCCCAGGCTCTTTTGTGTGTGTATAGGAGGATCCTAAACTGAGGAACTTTAATGCTTACCCTGAGGTCATTTTTAGGTTCTTTATGGAAAGTGCCTCTTTTGTTCAAGTGAAATGGTTTTTGTTTGTTTGTTTTGTTTTGTATCAGGGATTGAACTCAGAGGCACTTAACCACTGAGCCACATCCTCAGCCCTTTTTTATATTTTATTAGAGACAGGGTCTTGCTGAGTTGCTTAGGGCCTTGCTAAGTGGTTGAGGCTGGGTTTGAACTTGAGATCCTCCTCCCTCAAACTCCTGAGTTGCTGAGATTACAGGTGCACCTGGCTCAAGTTAAATCTTATGACGAATACACTGTATAAAATTGAAAAGTGGATTTTCTTGTTCGAGGCTGAAGAAGGGCTGGGAGCACCACCATGGCCCTCAGCCCTCGTCGCAGGTCTCCATAGTGCCTTGAGGAGACTGTGATGTTCTGTGAAACCTCTTGGAAAGCTGCTATTGTCCAACTCCTTCACTGTATCCATGAAGAAGCTGAGACTCAGAGGGATATGACTATTCCCAAGTCACAGAGCTGGCTAGCAGCAGAAGCAAAAGCCCCAAGCACCCCACATAGGGCACAGGAGGCCTCATGGCTCGGGCTCCTTAGTCTGAAGCATAGCTGCGCACACAGACCGTGAGGCTCCTGAGGCTAATGTGTGGGTGCGTGGAGACATTGGTGTCAGCACTAGGAGGCTGTGGTGAATTTGCCTGCATTCTGAGAACTCCAGGTTTTGGGAGCGAGAGAGCAGGAGAGAGCCCTGTGACCCTGAGGGTGAGTGAAGCCTGAGACAGGCCGTGAGGAGGCGAGACAGGCCATCATCCACCGAGCCCAGCCCAGCCCAGCTGGTCCACATTGGCATGGGGTCACATGGGGTCCTCAGTAGCCCACAGTTAGGGAAGCATTTTAGGCTCCTTCCTACCTTCTTGATCCCCCTAGTGCTCCTGGTGAGGGTGGAGGGCACCTCTTCCTCCCTAGCCCAGGGTGTTGGGGTTCCAGCCTCTGGTCCTGCTTGTGCCCACCCCTTTGAAAGTCCTTGATACTCAGAGTCACTGGGGAAGAGGGCATGTATCAGAAGCAGGTCTGGGGAAAGGTCTTTCTTCTCTGGAGGATGAAAGAAAGGTCTTTCTTCTCTTCTCGGCAGGCTGTGGGTGAGCACAGTGTCATGAGACAGCCCAAGGATGTGGCCAGAGGCTTGAGCTTCCAGTCCTGCCACTGTCCCTAACAGGCTATGTGATCTTCAGCAAACCATCAAGCCTTTCTGGGCCTTCATCGTCTTATCCATAGGATAAAGGGCTTGGACAGGAGGAGTTTCAAATTCCTCCCAGCTCTGACAGTCTGAAGTGCCCAGTGCCCCCACATCAGGGGTGGTGGCTTTATGAAAGGATGGAGCCTCGACTGGACCTGGAGGGACCCAATGCCTCAGGCTGGGTGTGTTATCACCATTGCCACCATAGCCACTGGACTACCAGGGGAGCTTGAGATAGCGTCCTTCTCACTGTCTGCCTGGGGCTATAACTGACCACTTCTGTAAGAGAGTCCATGCAGCTGCCTCTTTACAGAGCCTGGGGCTCAGTCCACAGCACAACCACATAACCAGAGATGAAGCCACCCATGAGCTGGCTGTGATATCACTCAGCACAGGCAGAGGGCCCCTCTGTTCCATGACATCACTGAGCTCACAGGGGACCCAGGGTAAGCCAAAGGCAGGACACTCTTAGGGCCTTGTTAACTAACTCCCGTGCCCCACTAGATTAGGAGTCCAAGAGGCAGAGACTCTATAGGAAACCATAAAAATTCCCACTCACCTGGAGGTGCAGAATCTAGCCCTGGAAACCAAGTATTGAGAGCACCAGACTGGAAGAAAAGGGCCTTGGATTTAGTTTTTTTAATCCCTGGTCTGCTATAAGACAGACCTGGGGGCTGGGATTATGGCGCAGTGGTAGCGTGCTCGCCTAGCATGCATAAGGCACTGGGTTCGATCCTCAGCACCACATAAAAATAAAATAAAGATATTCTGTCACCTACAACTAAAAAATAAACATTAAAAAAAAAAAAAAAAAGACAGACCTGAACAATGGTGGGCAAAGCTCACAAATGTTTCAGGTCTAGCCAGGTGCGACAGTGTGTGCCTGTAATCCCAACAACTGGTGAGGCTGAGGCAGGAGGATCACAAGTTTGAGGCCAGCCTCAGCAATTTAGTGAGGTCCTATGCAACTTAGGGAGATCCTGTCTCAAGGTAAAAAAATTAAAAGACTGGGCATGTAGCTCAGTGGTAAAGTACTCTTGGGTTTAATTCCAGTCCCAAACAAGAAGAGCAGATGTTTCAGGCCTCTACATCCTAGTCTGTAAAAGGAGAATAATAATCCTTATAGACTCCTGTCCAGGGAAATGCTTGAGAAGAACCTGGAGCCGGGAACTGTTCTCAGTTCTCTTCTTGGATGCCCTTCACTTTCCTTGCCTGGAGGCCTCCCCTGCTGCCTCATGTCCCAAAATATTTGGAGGGTCCAGACACTCTTTGAACAGAGCCCTGGGAGCTGCTGGGGCACAGCCAGGGGGCAGCAGTGGCATCCTGGAGTGTAGGCCTGGCTTGTGGTAGGGGAAGGGCTCACAGCTTTCCCCCAGGGGTAACCTCAGAGACTCCTCCCAGGGTAGGTGAGGAGGAGAGGCAGGCCAGGAAAGAATGATGGGCAGGATAGAGGTGCAGAGTCACCCAGGTGCTGTTGCTCTGCCTTGTCCACATGACCCTGTGTGGGTGGCAGAGGCTCTGGTCTGCAGGGAGTTGTGGAGAAGTTAGGGCACAGCAGGGCTTTGGTCATCTGAGTTCCATTCCTGCGTCTTGTGCTCATTGGCAATGGCAAGGATTTGGTAGACCTGGATCTGGTCCTGGCTCTGCCTCTTATATCACAGGACCTTAGATAAGAAGTCTCCTCCCTTTCCTGCTCCCCACCTCCTTCAAGCATCTGCCTTCAGGATGAGGTCAAGCCTTTGGGTAGGTAGGAGGATGGAATCTTAGTAGTTGCTTTCCAAGAATTGAGGGGAGGAAATGAGTTAGTGCTGTAGCTGGTTAGACATCAGGAAGAACTTCCAGCAGGTTGGGGTGGCCAGCCATGAAATGTCTGAAGAGGGATAGTTGTGGGATCTCTTATTCCAATGGCCCCTGAAGATGAAGGTGCTTCCTAATGTCCTGTGATGCTTGGGTCCAGATTCAGAGTCAGGGAGCAGAGCGGAGGCCCTCATTCTGGATGCTGCTTCTCTTGCCTTGCTCTGAGGGGCTAACACTCTTCACCTACCTCCCACCAGTTCTGACAGCAGAGGGCTCGCTCCACCAAAACCAGGGCTGAATACCCCAATTCAGGGCTGCAGCGCTTTTGCTGACTGTTACTCATGCTGTCTGCTCTGGGCTTCCCAGCATGCCTGCCCACCCCTTGCTCCCTGGTCTAACCCTGGGTCTGGGCCAACATCATGAACACACCCCCATCCCCCGCCATCTTCCCTAGTGCCTCACCCCCTGTGACCCTCTCAGCCCTCTCTCCTCCAGCCCCAGCCCTTTGTTCCTACCCCTCACCATGAGGTGACTGAAATGATGAGTTAATTGAGGTGACAGGGACAGGGTCCAAGGGTCACATTCAGGTGAAGATAGCCTGAGCTCTTCCTTGGGAATTCAAAGATCGTGTTAAAGGTTCAGCAGGGTGGGGAGGGAGGTGGCTGGGAGGGGAGTGGGGTCAATCAGTCCCTGCTCCTCAAACCCTCTGAACCCCAGTTCCTCTTGTAGAAACTGGGGACAATCATTCCTGCCCAGCTTGCTCACTAGGAGCCTTGTGAGAATCAAAGGAAATAGCGGAGGTGAAACTTCACAATTACTAACCTGAAGAGATGAAGGAAATTCCCTGGGCATTTGCGATACTGTTGGTCAAGACTCTACTTGCTCCTGGCAGACCTGGTTAGAATCCAAGCTGTGTCACCTACCTGGTATGTGAATCTGGCATATCCCTAACCTCCCTGGACCTTGGTTTTGATATCTGTAAAATGGGGCTAATGATACCAACCATAAAGAGCTATGAAAGGGTTGAAATGGGATGGAGCAAAGTCCCTAGTGGGCTATTAACTTTATTATAGTTGAACACACATTTACAGAACAGGATTTTTCCTGTACATTCCCCATTTATCTCGGAAGGAGGTGACATTAACCCCATATTCCACAAATGGAGCCAGGCTCTCATGGGCTCCATGTTACTTGCCCAAGGAAACCCAGTTAGAAACGACATGGCCATTTTCAAGCAGACCTATTTCAAGCCCAACGTTCCCAAACCACTAATGAATAAATGCCCCAGCACAGTCAATGTCACCCAGCCCTTATTTTTTAGCAAGTGGTTTGTGTATATCACCTATGACGACTGCTATGGAGCAAGGTGAACTGATCCCACAGATAAGGAAGCTGAGATGTAAAAAGGTGAAGTCACCTGTCCAGTGTCACACAGCTAGATTCCAGCACAGTCACTAATTGTGACCACTGCTGCCCTAGATTACTATGTTCTACCCAGTCCTGGCAGGCCACAGGACCCAACCATGGTTCATGCCAGAGGTGCCACAAGACCGACTTTCCTGTGGGAACCCCTGGGATCCACCCTGGGCTCCCTCCCAATGGAGCAGCTGCCCTACCAGGCCCCAGGTCCCAGTTCTTTGGCTGTGTGCCAAGTGCAAAATGAACACTCTAAGCATAAGCAGACCATACCAGGAGGCTCTCCTGACTCAAGACGGGTAGGGACGCATGCAAGTAGGTCAGGGTGGAATCCTGACCATGTGGTTCTGGTAATGTAGCTCTGAGCCTTGACTTACTTATCTGCAAAATGGGCTCCTAGAATTCTCAACTTCTCAGGATGAGATGAGGACCTTAGAAGGCCACAGACATGAATGTCAATTGTAAACTCTGAGGTGCCATATACATATGTGTGATTAGTACTTTATTATATTGAATGATACCCTTGAAGTTGGGAAGATGTGTAGTGTGAACTTAGGAGGACAGAGACCAAGTGGTTAGTGGAGGTCCTGTCATGCCAGGGTCCCTAGCAGGTGGGAAGCTCAGGGTATTACATGGGTGGGACCTGACTCTAGCCTTTGTCTAGTACCCGGTTTTTCCTTCCCAAGATGAGCTCACCCACAATTCAGCCCCCCAGTCATGCTCATGGCTGCTGATTTAAGCACAGTTGATGCTATGTGCTTCAAGGGAAGGAGGAGAGGAACAGCCATTTTCTAGTACCTTCTGCATGCCAGACACCAGCAAGGATGCTCCTAAGGGATATTTTATAGGTAAATTGGAGAATTAAAGAGCTGGCTCAAAGTCATATTGCTACTGAGTAATAGACCTAGGATTGGGACCTGGGTCTACCTGACCCAAGCCAGTGCCATCAACAGTCCCTATTTCCACATATGTCCCCAACCCAGTCATGTTCCACTTAGAGTGGCCAGAGTCTAACCTTTGTTTCATGGAAATCCCAGCTGTAGACAATGGCCATGAGAGGGTGACCTCAGCTCTGGCTGGGCTGCCTTCAAGTCCCCAAACACACCCAAGCGCCCTGCCCTGCTGGGCTGGCCTGCAGGGCAGAGACACTCTGGCAAGTCACCTGTGGTCAGGAACTGGAGATTCTTCCTTGCATTCAACCCCCATTCCCCAGAAAAATGAGGACATAACCAAAACTGACTCCCTCTGACTCCCAGAAGAGGGAATTTAAGAAGTAAAACCAAAAAAGACATTGAGGGGAGGGGTGAGGGTATGCACTCCAGCCAGATGTGCCCATGAGAGAGACTGGGAGCTGGTCTGCTTAGGAAAGATGTTCAATGTGTGGTTGGTGAGAGATGGAAACGGAGACCCAAGAGACCCACGGCCCTTCCCAGCCCTGGGTCCCTAGGCCCATGTGGGCTTCCTGCATGTTCCACTGTCCCCAGGAAGCCACCCTCCCGAGCAGCCAGTCAGTTCTCAGCAGATGTTATAGTGACCATCAGATGTAGCCCTGGGGCCAGGTCAGTTCCTGCTCTGGGGACTCAGAAGAGGACTGAAAAGGCAGAGTTGGCAGGAGAGAGATCAGAGGGACCTCTGCTAGGGACAGGGAGAGGCAGGCGAGAAGATACCTAGGCCGACTGGCGGCGAGCTGGGATACTCAGCACTTCCCCGATGCCTGCCAGCTCCGACATCCGCCAGACTTAGAGCACCCCAAGCTCAGGCTTTCCAGAGAGGAGTGGTACTGGTGTTCTTTGACTGCCCGCGAGGATCCAGCTGCTGCCTTCTTTGGTGCAGCCCTCCTTGAGGAGCCTCGGAGCCCAACTTTCTGGGTTCAAGTCCTACCTCTGCTACTTTCTGGCTCTGAGAACTTGGTCAAGTTGCTTGTCTCTCCACCTTTGTTCCTCTCTGTGCAAAATGGGAATAATAATGGTTCCTACCTTTGAGGATTGCTAAGAGAATCAAATGAGTAAACATATGTAAAGGGCTTAGAGCACATGAAGTCTTCTGTACATATAAATTAACATTGTAAATATAAATTAAGAACCACTCCACCTAAGGACCTTGTCTAAGCATGGGGGAGCCACACCCCAACCTATGCCTTCTGCTCTTGCATCTTGCCTCTTGAGGTTCCTAGTGGATTGGTGTGCGTGTGCGCGGTGGTGTGTGCACACGCGCATGCGTGCAAGATCCTACTAGGACTGAGAATGGGGCCAGGGCAGGGCAGCTGAGGGCTTTTCTTAAGCAGTGTGCTTTACTTTTTCGCAACAGCTCAATATTTTATAATCTAACACAAACACGAAGGAGGGAAGTGAGGAGGTGGTTACTTTCCCCACAGGGGACAGAATTTCCTCAATCCCACATCGCAGAGTGAGTGTGCATCCCAGCATCCCCTTCTTTGGACCTTCCTCAACACGCACAGCCTAAGTAGGTGTCCCAAGCCCATAGCACACGGCCCACTGCCCTCTGCCCACCTCTGCAGGTCCCTGTCGGGGAGCTGGGGGGCAGCAGGCTCTCTGGACTTTCATTCTCTCTCTGCTCACACTTGTCTTCTCAGTGTTTCCTTGTCCACCTCCAGCCCTTGCCCCAGAGCATTTATCTCCTGGCCCAGCCTGAGGGATGCCCTCTGTTCTGTTTGTAGAATGCTTCCCCAGCAAGGATGTCCCCAGCCCGGGCTTCTCCAGCAAGGACGTCTCCAGCCCGGGCTTCCCCGTCCAGGTCATCGTCGCGTGGGTCATCATCGGCTGGGTCAGCCTCCACGACGTCCTCTCCAACAAGAGCGTATCTTGTTAGAGCAACACCAGTGGGGGCTGTCCCCATCAGGGCATCTCCTGCCAGGTCAGCGCCAGCCACCAGGGCCAGCAGGGAGAGCCCAGGTAAGGGGAACACGGCAGGGAGCGCAGGAGGAACAGGGAAGCAGTCTGTGGGCGAGAGGAGATCTCAGCTGGCACTCTCTGCTCCTCATGCCTATGGGATAATGACCTTGGGCATGGCTGGGGTGGGCTGGGAGGGGTCTGGGGAGGTGAAGGCAGAAAGGAACCATTACATGAAAACCTAAGACAGGCAGGCCTGGTTGATATCTGACTCCAATGGGCCACCATGGTCCCCAAACCTCTTCCTCACAGTCCCATTCAGACACAGTGGTTTGAGTTATTTCCACCCCCTCCCTACCTCCCAGGAGTCTGAGCTCCCTGAAGACAGGGCTGTGTGATATGTGCTCATTTTTGCACCCTACTGAGGTTCCCCCTTGTGCTGAGCTCCTCCTAGTCAAAGAGGTTTGGGGACCATCCCAGTCTTGCTTCTCAAAGTGGATGAGGCACTTTGGTTGGGTGGGCTTTGGAATCAGATGCACTGCATGTGAACCTCTGCCCTGCCACTCACTAGCCAAGTAACCTTGGGCAAGTTATTTCATTTCCACAAGCCTCAGTTTCCCCATCTATAAAATGGGCCTAATAAGACTCAGCTCACAAGGATGCTGTGAGATTGAAGTCAGAGAACACACGCAAAGTGTCTGGCTGGCCCAGAGGAGCCCATAAAAGGGTTGGTATCAGGAGGGTGGAGGCATATTTTGGGTGCAGAGGTCCTAATGGGCTCTCCTGGCCAGCCTTGCTTCCTGCTCCTCCACCATGCCAGACTCCTCCCCAGCAGCCTTAACTCTCCCCTGCTGCCCTGCTCCTAGGTCTTAGCTTGCCCAAGTTCTCCTGGCAAGACAGCCAGAAGCAGCTGCCGCTCATCGGGTGCGTCCTCCTCCTCATCGCCCTTGTGCTCGCGCTCATCCTTCTCTGTGAGTTGAATAGAGGGGGCAGGGGTGGGTTCTGGTGGTTGCCAGGTGGCACAGGGCCCAGGGATGTGGGCACACCTCAGGGACAGGGCCCCCCATGCTCACCCAGCTACCACATGCACACAGGGACACTCCTGCAAATGGCCTTGAACCGTGGTGTAACCAGGCCCCTTTGAGGCAGCTGGGTTAAGAGTGTGGGACCCAGAGGAGCCTGGGCTTGGGTCCATCTGGGCTACTTCCCGGGCAACTTACCTGGGCAAGTGAGCTAACCACACTGAGCTCAGTCTCTGCGTCCTCGGATGAGATCAAATGCATTTGCTCATTCGTCAGATCTCATCTCAGCTTCATCAGGTAATGAGGAGCAAATGAGATGATGGCATAATTCCTGGCACAAATTCTCACTCTCCTAATGCTAGTTATTTTTTTTTTAAAAAAGCATGAAAACATTAACTGGAAAAAGTATCCCATGGATATTCAGCCAGTTCAATGTCCAGGGGTTCAGGACCCTTCAATTTCTTCCTCTTTGGAAAAGATACCCAAGGCGCACGCCCAGCTCTCTGCTCAGCAGTTGACTGGGGGGAGCCCAGCACAGTGGGGAACTCAGCAGGGTACAAAAGTGAGCAACCGTCACATTGCCCTGTCCTCAGGGAGCTCAGACTCCTGGGAGTGGTGATGGCTAGAAGTAACTCAGGCCAAATGTGTCTGAGTGTGACTTTGAGAAAGAGGTGACAGCTGTATAGGCCAGGGTGCAGGGGCCAGATGGAGACCCGGAAATGGGAAAGCAGTTCCGACATGAGCCGTGCCTGTGAGCAGATGAGCAGCTACCTGAAGTGTGGGAACACGGTGGTCAAGGCCAGAATGAGGAGAGGGAGGGGACCTGCCTAGCCAGAGGGGAGAATACACACCTGGGGATCTGGAGCCATCTGTTTGGCTCAGTAAAGCCAGGCCACACCAGCAGAGAGCTCTAAGTGCCAGGATGAGGAGTAAGGAGTCTTTGGCAGAGACGGCACGGGCTGTGTGAGAGGGGACGGGGGTGCTGTCCCTCACACTCCTGCCCTCGCACCCTGCCCCTGCTTCCCACCAGCTGCATGGCTTCAGCAAGTTGTTCCCATTCTGAGCCTCAGTTTCCCCACCTGTTGACCATGTGGTGGAGTCACCGTCATGATGTGTGTAAAGGCCTCTGCAGGGCCACATGCCACCTCCTGTGGGGGCTCCTGCCATGCTCCCCCTCTTGCTCCCCACCCTGTGAAAGTGGAAAATGACCCGTGCAGGGAGCATATGGCACCCAAAGGTGGGCACACTGATAGAATGAAGCTCCTGGACTGGTTTTGGAGTATTGTCTGATGTCCCCAGTGGCTCCTTCAGGGAGGTCTGGAAACCAGGGCTAGGGAGGTGGTGTGACTTGTGAAGGTCACTGCACAACTATGTCGGGGGTCAGGACTGGAGCCCAGCCTCCCAGCTCCCGTCCAGTGCTCTGTCCACTGCACACTGAGGTGGCAACTTCTAGAACATTCTGAGAACTGGATTTCCCAGAGGTCAGGGATAGGGAGACACAGGAGGACCATGACATGGAGAGGAGGACAAGACCAACAGATCAGGAGGGATTTGTGTCTGGGCTGGAAGGAGCAGTCACAGCAAGTGGCCTTCCCCTTGGTGACCGAGAGCAAGTAGTGGGGCCAGTGGGAGAATGCGCAGTGGGGGCAGAGGAGTCAGCTAGGCCTAGAGGCCGGGTGAGGAACGAGGACTCGGTCTGTGGGGAAGCCAGGGAGTAGGGGCAATAGTTCCTGGCTTGGAAAGGGATTGGTGTTAGAGACAGGAAGTCAAGAAACTGATGCTCGTATAAGGTTCCTGAAGAGGTTTTCCCGTGGACCTGGGGATCAGCCACCTAGAGTTCCTTGTTAAGTGAGAAGACATTTGAAGGCATGAAGTCAAGTAGAGGGGCGAGAACAGCACAGGGCACACCCTCATTTAGAGGAGAGGAAGAAGGGAGCATATCCAGGAACTTCCTTGGTTGGAAGGACAGTCGTCCTTGAGAGGACAGGACAGTGGTGGCTGCATGTGTGTGATTGTAAGGATAAAAATGTCTCTGCTGTGACCCTGTGGAGCACAGAGAAGAGGATCCTGAGAGGGCTCTGGGACACTGGAGGGAGTGGTTTCTCCAGCCCCTGCCTTGGCCAGCACGCAGGGCAGGGGAACCCCCAAGAGCTGCCCACCTCCAGTACCCCATCTCTCTCTCTCTCCCTCCTCTCTCTGGGTGGCTGGCTGCTCGAGTCTGCCTGGGCTGCTCTGCTTGCAGGAGCTTTCTGGAGCATTCCGGAGCATTCCTGAGCAGCCTTTCTCTCCATACAGATGGGGGACGAGAGCCCCAGAGTCCGAGAGGGATTGCAGGTCGGTGTCTCAGAACCCCCAGGGCTTTGGGCTTCTCAGTGTCTCGCCTCTCTGGGGTTGGCAGTGACCCAGCTGTTTGCTTCTGGTTTTCCAGTCTACTTCTGGCGGGGCCACACAGGGATCAAGTATAAGGAGCCTGTGGAAAGCTGCCCCAAGCATGCTGTTCGCTGCGACGGCGTGGTGGACTGCAAGCTCAAGAGTGACGAGCTGGGCTGCGGTAAGGAGGCCGGCGCGGGGAGTGTGTGTATGCGTGTGCATGTGTGTATGCGTGTGCATGCACGCTCTGGTGACTTCTAACTGTGGTGCAAACTGTGACAGCTCAAACAGGAGGAAATGGACAGAGAATCAGAAAATCCAGGTTCTAGTTGACAGTAGACTTGGGTTTAAAACCTGACTTGAGTGCCACGTGACCTGCATAAGTCACTTACCTTCTCTGGGCTTCAGTTTCCTAATTTGTAAAGTGAATGAATTGGACAAGATTAGTGAGTCTCCAATAAAATCTGACAACTCACATATCCGACTCACCTAAGCAGAGCAACACTGACTGGAGATGGGTAAACGGTCCAGAGCCCATCCCTGTGCCCCTCCTCCCTGTCCAGTGGGGGACCTCTGCTTTGCCACTCCTATGGTTTCTTGAAGTCCTAGAGAAAGATCTGTTTGTACTCTGGTCCTTGGTGTTTTGTGTGCCTGGGTGCTCTGTGTACACCCCTGCTGAGGTGTGTATTAGGGGTGCACATGTGTACACATGGCCCATGCATTTCTCCTGTACATAGACATGTCCACTTGTCCACAACTACATCCATCTGTGACAGTCCATCCTGTGAGCACTCAGTTGGATCACATATCTTATTTCTCTTGTCATCTTCTCATTTGGGCATGTCATTGTCCTCTCGGGGTGATGGTTCCTGGCAATGTGTGCCCTTCTCCCAGCAATGGTCCTGGGACCTGTGGATGAAGGGTTCTTGCCCTGCCCCTTCCCTTGCTCTTGCCCATCATCTTGGGATTTTGAGTACTGGCTGCCACTGCTGCCCCTGCCAACCTCCTGGATGTCTCTGGGGCCTGAGGGAGCAGCCCCAGGACAGGAGCCTCTTGGAGATTCCCTGCATTCCTCCCTCCAAAGCTTGAAGCCTCCTGGGTGCTGAGGACCTGTTCTAACACTTTCTGCCCTGCAGTGAGGTTTGACTGGGACAGATCTCTGCTAAAAGTCTACTCTGGGTCCTCCCATGAGTGGCTTCCCATCTGCAGCAGCAGCTGGAACGACTCGGACTCAGAGAAGACCTGCCGGCAGCTGGGGTTTGAAAGGTAAACCTCCCAAAGGGCCCAGGGATGCCTCGAGCTCTTCACAGGAGTGTCCCAAGTGCGTCATAGGAGCCCCTTGTTAAAAAGGCCCTTGGAGACCAGGGCTGATCCCACGAGCTCAGGACACCCTCGAGTCTTTCAAAAAGACAGTGGCCCTGGGATCCTATGAGTGTGAGGCAAACCATTTCCCTGAGGCCCTGGTAATTCTATGCCATAATAGCATGAGTCCCCTCTACAGCTCTTCAGCAAAGCACCTTGTGTCATTGCCACACTGAATGTTTTCAGGCCCCATGAGGTGGCTGGACGTTTGGTCAGGTCTCATCTTCTGACATCTGGGAAACAGAAGCATGGACTGTGCCAAGTCCTTTGGTCGATGCTGAGCAGTAGTAGTTTTGTTTGGACCAGAACTCACGAAATGGGAAATCAGGAGGGGCAGGTGTGGCCAGGTCAAGACAGGAGAAGCTTTGGCTCTAAAGATGTTAAATCAAGGAGCCAATGATGATGGGTGGAGCAGGGAGCAGAGTGGATCATGACCTTCCTGCCTGGAGGAGCCTCCAACCTGCAACCTCCCTCTCTGTCTCTTTTTGGTTTTTTAAAATATTTTTTCTTTTTAGTTGTAGATGGACACAATATCTTTATTTTATTTATTTACTTTTATGTCGTGCTGAGGATCGAACCCAGTGCCTCACGCATGCTAGGCAAGTGCTCTACCACTGAGATACAACCCCAGCCCTCTGTTTGAGTCCTTAAGCTAAGTGGTTTTTGGTTTTGTTTTTGTTTTTGTTTTTTGTTTTTTTCGGTACTGGGGATTGAACTCAGGGGTACTCGACCACTGAGCCACATCCCCAGCCCTATTTTGTATTTTATGTAGAGACAGGGTCTCACTGAGTTGCTTAGCACCTCACCATTGCTGAGGCTGGCTTTGAACTCGCGATTCTCCTGTCTCAGCCTCCCTAAGTGCTGGGATTACAGGCTTGAGCCATCGCGCCCGGCTAAGCTAAGTGGTTTTGTGTGTGCAGTTGTAGAGGAAAAGTCTAGGATCTCCCTGTGGGTTCTCTGTGAAAGAATGACCTGGAAAACCATGGTTGGGGGCTGAGACTCAAAACTAGTTCTTGTCCCTCTCCTCAGCCTCAGGGTCCTGGTGCAGGACAGGAAAGTCTCAGTGGTCTGGTGGAAATCATTGACATCTGTAACCTATGAATTATGTGGCCACATTCAAGTCTGAACACCCTGGGACATTCAGTTATTTAAATGTCATTTATTCAAAGAGCATTCATTGAGTTTTTATGAGATACTAGTGACTATGTGGCACCTGGAATAAGAGGTGATCCTGCCCTTGAAGATGCTCTAGTAAAAGAGGCTTACACCAACAATCCCATGTAAGGGTGTGTGAGGCTCTGCGGGCACATGACAGAGAAGGTGCCTAGCTGCATTTGGAAGAAAAAGCAGAGGATGGAAGAATGGGCCCTTCCTCTGGGTAGAGGAAGAGCATATATGAAGCCCCAGCCTCGGGCAAGGGCATACCACATTCTAGAAATGTAAGCAAGTTCCACACAGAGAGTGGAACACACCAAAATCACCTGGGGTGCTTACAAAGATGCACCCCAGAACCCACATCTCTGCAATTAAGATTTAGAACTTACTTAGCATATGCCCAAGGGGATTCCTAGGCACACTGTGCTCTGAGAGTCACCAGTGTACTTGTCTAGGATCCTCAAACTTAAAAAATGCAAGTCAGCAACATGGAGATCTTTGCAATGCAGATTCAGATTCAGCAGGTCTGGGATGATGCTGATGCTGCTGGTCCATGGACCACAGTTTAGATAGAAAAGGGTGAGACTGGTGCTTCTCAAACTTGATTGTGCATCAAAACTGTCTAAAGGACCTGTTAAAAATAAGATTGCTGGAAGCATCCCCAGAGCTTCTGATTCAGTAGGTCTGGGATAGGACCCAAGAATGTGCATTTCCAAAGACCTCCCAGGTGATGTGGATGCGAGCTGCCTGGAACCACACAGAACTACTGGGCTAGTGCATGGGGCTAGTGAGTCGGGGGCAGAATATGCAGGTGGGGTCCAACTGTATTGAGCCTTGACTGCTGCATGGAAGAGTGGCCGTCATTCAGACCATTGCAGTCCAGCCTCTGTCTGCAGGACTATTGGGGTAAAGGGCTCTAATGCCAACTGGAAAATTTGGGGCACTCTATCTCCAAAGGGCTCATTCTTCTTCCCCTTCCTCCCTCACAGTGCTTACCGGACAACTGAGGTGGCCCACAGAGATTTTGCCAGCAGTTTCTCAATCTCTGAGTACAATACCACCATCCAGGAGAGCCTCCGCAGGTATGGTAGGGTGGATCAGGCTGCTTGCCTGTGAGCAGTGGAATAGGGGGCTGAGAGGGGGCTTTGAGTCAGAGAGCCCCTCTCCCTTGCCTTTCATGGACCCAGGCTCCAGGAATCCATCACGAACATTCAAGGGTATCTCAGATACATTCCATGTTCACCGCTCTGCCTCCGGGCTTAAAAGTTCTTATTCAAGGCTTAACACAGAGAGTTTGCCTGGTTGTCAGAGACAATTAATAAATGCTGCATCCTACACAGCTGTAAATTGAGGTTTCTGGACCAGGAGGTGAGGGGATGGAGAAAAGACAGACTCAAAAATAGAGAGAAAGCTGGGCCTCGGTGGTTGACCACAGCCCTAGTAGAGAAGTAGGGACACAACAAGCTCAGCACGTTTATTATGTAGGTACAACCATCAAAAGGATCTATTGTGAGTAAGTTTCTTCAAAGTAAGCAGAGCCAAGGTCATGAGTATAAGCAGCCCAATTATGATTATCAGCTTGCACCCATAACTTTCTACCCCCAAGCAGCTGGTGTTGGAACCTCAAGGTTAACAACTGAATTGCTCCGTGGCTGGCACAGAACCTCCTGTTGAACAGGGTGTCACATAGCAATTGGGCAGTCTCAAATCAGTGCCTTCACACTGAAAGTTTCCAAGAGAGGCATTGCCTCTGTCAGGACAGTTTAAGATCCATAATTCAGTCACCACTCCTGAAAAATAAACCTTGGGGCCCCTAGTCAGCCAGGTGTTTAAACTAAAAGCTTCTACAGAGAGTAGACTTGGGGCAGGCAGGAAAACGCATTATTGGGGTTCGGGCTAGAGTGGGGAGCCAGGAGAAAGGGCACTGCAGATACAAGTGGCCAGAGGGACTAAGAGGCCTATCTGGGAAACATCAGCCTCCTTCAGAACCTCCTGGTCCTCTGTCATCCTGTTTTCTAGCCCTCCTTCTCCCAGTCTATTTTAGTCATCTTTTTTTTTGTCACTGTGATCAAAAGACCTGATAAAAACAATTGGTGAGGGAAAGTTTATTCTGGCTCACGGCTTCAGAGGTCCAGTCCATGGTCAGCCGACTCCATAGCTCTGGACCACAGGTGAGGCAGAGCATCATGGTGGAAGGGTGTAGCAAAGGAAGGCAGCTCAGGACGTGGTAACAAAGAAGCAGAGAGAACACTGCTCATCAAGGACAAACTACAAACCTGAAAGGCATGGCCCCAGCAACCCACCTCCTCCAGCCACTTCCCACCTGTCCACAGTCACCAATAACTGTCTACAGTTAATCAATATCAGTGGATTAATCCACCAAATGGGATACGATTTTTATAATCTAATCATTTCACCTCTGATTGTTCTTGCATTGTGTCACACATGAGCTTTTGGGGAATACCACATATGCAAACCAAAACATAGGCCCACTGATGAAGAGGCTGGGGGTCTTCCATCAGCTGGCACCGTTTGCTTTGTGGAAGGGAGAGAAGAAGCAAGGCTCTGAGTGTGTGGGGGCGTACATCTGGATGCCTGCTGTAGGTTAGGTGGGTTTGCTTGCTACCCTGAGGAACTGTCAGAGGAGCCTTGGCTCACCTATTTAATTGTAGAAAGATGCTAGGACAATGAAGACCTGGGTTCAAAGAACATGAATCTGGTCAGTGTGTGCAGACCACCATAAGAAAACTAGGAATGCAGATAATTTGTTATGAGCTATCCCTATTCCTGGAGGAAACACTGGAAGGAAGAATGTCCCACTGCGAGAAAGTCAAAGTCTCTACTTCTTGTGCCAAGGGTAGCTTCCTGGAAATGGGATCGGATCTGAGCAGGAGTCAGTCAGAAAGGCTCCCTAGAGGAGGTGGCTACTGTGCCCTTTTCTCACCTTCTGTGTCTCCTCCTTCAGGTCTGAATGCCCTTCCCAGCGGTACATCTCTCTCCAGTGTTCCCGTAAGATGCTCTTCTTTTTGTATTGTGGTGTGTGCTGGTTGGGAGTCAGGGATAGGGAATGATGACTGGCCCTGGGGTCTCAGCCAGGAGAAGGGTCTTAGCCAGCAGTCCTGCTTTGGGACCAGAATCCCATAAAGGCCATCCTAGAGTCACATTTCCTTTCTCCTAATTCTGGTAGGGGCTCAGTCAGCAACTCCCCTCTTTCCAAGGAAGCCGCTCTAGTCTCCTGAACTCTAGGCCAGGGCCAAGGCCAGGGCAGGAGATCAGCCTGTGGGTCAGCCTGTGTATCCATAGACAGGGACCTAGATTGAGATGAGGCTTTAGACCCAGCAGCTACTGAGCACATTGTATGTGGAGGGCACTGCACCATGGCTTTACAAACACAGTTGCACTGAATGCCTATGGCTTCCCTAAGAGGTCGATGCCAATACTGTCCATTTGCTGAAAAGACACTGAAATGTTTACATTTCTGAAAGTCAGGCAGAACACTGGCAGGTGAGGAGCTGGCATCTGACCTTTAGACCCAGCAGTTACTGAGCACATTGTATGTGCAGGGCACGTACCTTGGATCTGACCTGAAGCCCAGGCTATGACCCGTCCCAGAAAGTCTGTGTTCTCAGTGACAACTAGGGGCAGGAAGGACACAGGACTGTAGATGGAGTGCCCACCCGCCAAGGGCCTCACTCTCTCCCCTGCAAGGAGAAAAGACACAGGTCTAAGCATGCTCTGAGGGCTGCCTCCTGGTCCATGATTGCTGGGGTGACTCTCTAGCCATGCTTGGAGACGTTCCCTGAGATGATGGACCACCAACAGCACTCAACGACCCATCTGGTCACTGTGTGGGCACAAGCCCACATGAGTATCACAACAAGTTTATTTATCTTTCATTTTGAATGACAGAGATCCCATCACAATGCTCATCAATTCAGGGTCACATTGGAATATGTCTGTTTTTCTGAGCCCCTGGTGGCAGCCCCAGATTGCACCCCAAAACCTTAATGCCTGGCTCAGTGTCAAAGCCCTGGGCACTTAGTAAGCGTTTATCGAATTAATGAAAGATGGAATGAGTGAATGGGAGGAAAGGAGAAACTGTCTGGGATCAAACTGCCCACTGGGTGATCCAAAAACCTGGCCCACTATGTGGTCTTTCTGCTGGGGCAGGTAGCAGCTGTACCACATTAGACTAGGAGAGCAAAGTGGTGTCTCAAGTGGGTGGGAGCATGGCCGGGTGGGTACTCCCCCAGATGGGGTGCCTGAGCCTGCCATGGACCCAGGGAGTGTGGCAGAGGCTTTGAGAGAAGCAGGTTTATGGTTTGTCTCTTCACTTCCCCAGACTGCGGTCTGAGAGCCATAACAGGGAGGATCGTGGGAGGGACGCTGGCCTCAGAGAGCAAATGGCCTTGGCAAGTCAGTCTTCACTATGGCACCACCCATATCTGCGGAGGCACGCTCATCGACGCCCAGTGGGTGCTCACCGCTGCCCACTGCTTCTTTGTGTAAGTGCCCAAGGGACCCTGTGATTTGATGCTGCTAGAGATTGGGGACCAACAGGAAGGGCTGATTGCAGACTGACCTCTGGGTGGAGGAGGGCTTGGTGTGAGCCCAGTCCCCCAGGGGCAGACTGGTGCTGCTGGGTCAGGGTCTGCTGTGGTTGTTTGGTCCTGGAATGTGCGTAGGTTGTTTTGAGGTAGGCCCAAGAATAAGAAAATGCCATTGATTTCTCCCAGGGAAAGCAGGCAGGCAGGAAGAGTGACTTTGAACTCTGCCCCTGAAGAGCAGGGTGCAAGAACTAGGCTTTGGGCTTGTGCTGCCTCCTGCAACTGGAACTTACAGCAGAGGAGCCTGAGAAATTAGGAACACAGTCCCAGGAATTGAGGGATGGGGATCAAGGGAGAGCAGTGCAGTCAGCTCTGACAGTATCTGGTCAACCTTGTCCCCGCAGCGGCCCACAGCCCAGGCCTCAAGGGCTCTGGATTCCCAGAAAAGAGTCTTCAGCAGGTTACTTTGTTCCATTTAAATCTCCAAGGCTGCTGAGGGTACTATCCACTGCATTTTACCCTTGGTGGCCTGCAGATAACAGAGTAGGAGGTAAATGCCACAAGGTCTTCCTCATCCTTTTCTCTTTATCATTATAAGGTGCAGACTGACCCATTCAGAATATGGGAGTTTAGAGGATTGCTTTGGACTCATAAGATTGTGGGCCCCTCCAGAGGTCAATTCATCTATCCTCCTGCCTCCAAGCTGATGCTCCTGCTGCAGTTTCCTGTGTACTCTGCCAGACGGGTAACTGGACCATGTTCTCTTGTGGCAGGACCCGGGAGAAGATCCTGGAGGGCTGGAAGGTATACGTGGGGACTCACAACCTGCACCAGCTGCCTGAAGCTGCCTCCATCTCCCAGATCATCATCAATGGCAACTACACCGATGAGCAGGATGACTATGACATCGCACTCATGAGGCTCTCCAAGCCCCTGACCCTGTCCAGTGAGTGAATCTGTGCCCCCATCTCCCTTCCCCAGCACCCTTGGAAGCCCTTGGAATTGGCAGGGCCTATTGATTCATCTGGGGGCCCTGAACCCTCAGCATAGCCAAAGTCAAAGACTCCTAGAGATCTTTAAATGTGATACTGCTCTTGGAGATCAGGAACAGGTCCTTGTTCCCCCAGTGTTGAAGATTAAACACTGGAGAAACACAGAGGCAAGCATAGAAAGCAAGTTTTATTTTTTATTTTTTAGTACCAGGGATTGAACTCAGGGGCACTCGACCACTGAGCCACATCCCCAGCCCTATTTTGTGTTTTATGTAGAGACAGGGTCTCACTGAGTTGCTTAGCACCTCGCCGTTGCTGAGGCTGGCTTTGAACTCGCGATTCTCCTGTCTCAGCCTCCCTAAGTGTTGGGATTACAGGCGTGAGCCACTGCACCCGGCTAGCAAGTTTTATTTAAGAGAGGGACAGAGGTAGACTTCTGCGGAGAGAAGGGGGCCCAGATCTGGGTGTGTCTTGCCCTTTTATAGACCCCTACAATCCTCCACCTTCTCTTTCTTCTCTGCATATATGTCTCAGGGCAAAAAGGAGCAGCACAGGGAGTAATCACTTGTGTTGGGCAGTGTGAACCCTGGAGTTGTTAGCAACCTGTTGAGCTGGGAAGTATGATCTCTGAGGTTAGCTGTTAGCAACCCAGTGATAGGCAGCCTTCATCCTCTCTCGACTCCCATCATTCATTATCTACCCTGACTGCCAAGGCTTCCTTCCCCTGCCTCAGTTTGTTGAGGAATGTGACATTTCCTGTCCCCTCAGGCCATGTGGGGCTGCAAGAGTTTGCTTTTTTTTTTTGGTACTGGAGATTGAACTCAGGGGTTCTCGACCACTGAGCCACATCCCCAGCCCTATTTTGTGTTTTATGTAGAGACAGGGTCTCACTGAGTTGCTGAGCGCCTCGCCGTTGCTGAGGCTGGCTTTGAACTCCTGGTTCTCCTGTCTCAGCCTCCCGAAGTGCTGGGATTACAGGCATGGGCCACTGTGCCCAACAGGAGATTGCTTTTTGCCAAACAAATCATGTGGGGAGTTAGTGCAGTGGGCTCATTTTATAGAATTATTCTCTTAACCTCGTGTTCCTCCCATCTTCATCTATCTGTCCCCTTACAAATTAAACACTTTTGTTTTATAATCAGGGAAACCGAGGCCTGTTCCAAATGACACATCTCACATTGCAAATTGCTAACAGAGCCAGGCCTTTGAGACTAGTCTTAATCAATATAAATAGGTTGAATTGTTTCACTGGTAGTGACTGAGCAGAGGCCAGACATTGTGGCAGGCATGTGACATGTATTACTGCATTTACTCCTCACAACCCTGTGGAGCAGGTCCTATTATTAGTTTCATCTGACACATGAGGAAGTGGAGTTCTAGAGAGAGATAATTACCTAAGGCCACAAGTAATAGGTGGCAGCTTTTGAGATCCAGGTTGATCTGACTCCCAAGCGATGCTCTTCCCACTCAGCTCTGGGCTGGCAGATTGCGTACACTGCAGTGGAGAGCATGAGCCAACGTTCAAGCACTAGCTACGGTGAAGGTGGAGTAGAGGGGGTGGCACCATGGAAATGCTGTGGAAGTTCTCAGGTCACTGTGGACAAATGATGCTGAACAAGGCTTCATCTCTCATTCACTCATGGGCTCACTTCCCAGATACTCGCTGGGCATCTGCTATAGGCCAGCTCTGCTGTTGCAATGCAAATAGAACAAAACAGGTGACCCACACCAAGACAACCAGAAGAGGCCACCTATGTGATGTTGGGGGCAGGGGAAGCTGTGGTGACATAGACGGGGGCACCTAATCTTAGGCTAAGGGAGCCAAGGTGGGTTCTCAAAAGTCTGGTAAAGACAGGTAAAGGAGGCTTAAGAGAGACCCTCAAGAATGGGAGCAGGATCCTCTAGCACAAGCCAGTCTCACGGGTGGAAAAAGCACAGGGATCTCTTTTGGAGGACTAGGATTTCTGGAAGCCTTGGAGGGCTCGGGTTAGTCTCGCCGTTCTAGGGCTTTGAGCCTGTGAGCTGACGTTTCCTGGCACATTCATTATGGAGGCGGTGCCGTGCGCGTCAAGACTCAGAGGCTCAGCTCCTCAGAGTGGGGTGAGGAGGAGGATCCCAGGCCCCTTCTAGAGCAGGGCTGTCCCAGAACCACGCCCACCTAGGCCACACCCTCAGCTCTCCTCTCCTCCAGCCAATCCTGTGGAGACTGAGGCTGAGGTGGAGGTACACACACGGGGGTCTGTTGGTCTGCAGGACCAGACTGGTCTCAACCTTGTAAGACTCAGGCTTCATTTGACTAAACATCCAGATCTTACTTCTCACCCACCTTCTTAATATTATTAGGAATTCCAAAACAAATTAAGTAGTTTCTAAAGCCAATAAAAGCTATGAAATATTGCACAGCCTTCTCAGAGAGTAGCAGTTCCAGGGTCTGATGGGCCCCCGAGCTTGAGGAAGACCCTTCCTTTGAAAATTGCAGCTCGGATTTGTATAGCTCTGTGGTCAGACCTGATTTTTTGTTTACAGATCAGGGCTGATTTTTTAAAAATTGGTTTGGAAGACCAAGCACCTTGAGTTACAGCACTTTGTGAGAAAATTGTGAAAACTCACTGATAAATTTAATTCTCCCTTAAGTAGAATATATAATAACGGAACACATAACAGTATTACATATTTTTAAGACTTTACATCTCAAAAATGGGCCCATCACCAAATAGAAGTCTGAGGAGGTTCCCCAGAAGAAAGAAGTGGCCCTCAACTTGGCCCTTGTAGGCTCTTGACATACATTGCAGAAAAGAATTTTAGGATGCAGCCAGACACAGTGATTAATGCCTGTAACCCCAGAAATTTGGGAGGCTGAGACAGGAGAGTTGTACAAGGCCAGCCTTTACAACTCAGTGAGATCCTGTCTCAAAAAATAAAAACAACTGGGATGTAACTCAGTGGTGAAGTGCCCCTGGGTTCAATCCCCAGGATTAGAAAAAAAAAATTTAGAATGCATCAGAAAGAGGCACAAGCAGAGATTTATTCAGGAATGCAAGGAATACACACTCAAAGGGACAGAAAGTGTGTTCCCTTCAGAGTGAGATGCATTTTTGGGTCTCAGTTTCTTTTTTTAAAGGAAGCTTTGTAAATAGTGAACATAAAGGGGGTGGGGGGACCGCACAGAGCACAGGATGGGTCCCGGGTCTGGTTCTTTTCAGGATTTCTAGGTTTGGAATGACCTTATTATAGAGGTTTTTGATTATAGTTTCATTTGGCTTTATTTAATCTAAAGAAAATAGTTGTGTAAACTAGCAACTCATATAGGCATTAATCAACTGGATTCACAATACTCTAAGATTCTTGGGACCATCGGGAATTTAGGTCTGGAGAAAAACAGGCCTGGGGAGTGAAGGTGAGGGTGTTCTTGGAGGTTCTTAGGTTTAAAGTTGGTTTCTTTTCTCTGTGCTTTCTACCAAACCCTATTTCTTCTATACTCCTTCAGACAGAGAAGAAATCATGTTTTGCTTTTTTTGTTAATAATTGATGCTGTCCCTTCATGTGTGTGTATGTGTATGTGGGTAGTGTGTTTACTCTACAGCAGATAAAATGTGGGAGACACTGACATTTAAAGCCCAATTTATGGGGCTGAGATTGTGGCTCAGTGGCAGAGCGCTTGCCTCGCACGTGTGAGGGACTGGGTTCAATCCTCAGCACCACATAAAAATAAATAAACAAAATAAAGACACTGTGTCCATGTATAACTAAAAAAAATTTTAAAAGCCCAATTTATGAGAGAAGAACTTTACATTTATCCATCCTTTCCTTTATTCCTCTCTCTCTCTCTCTCTCTCTCTTTCTCTCTCTTCATTGAGCATGTAATATGTCAGGCCTTATTCTAAGTTCAAGATGCTGCATTGAACACAATAGACACTGGAGAACATTGCAAAAGTCTATCTATTAAGCAGTATTTCCCTCCTGCCAGTTTGGTGATCAACGTTCGAGTCCACTTAGAGCACCATTCTGCAGAGGGTATTTATGAAGCGATATTCAGCTGCATCTTCAAAATGTTGCTGTGTGGGAACAAGTGAGCAGTGAATGTGTTGTTATATGTTTCTAGGGATGTGCTCCTCCTGCTTGTAGCGGTTTCTCACCCATGTGCTGGGTAAAAATTTGGAGAGAGAGAGCGATGGGCCCTGCCCAACAAGCAGGTGCTCTTCTAGATCCCAGATCAGGCTGCACACACCGTGACGTACCATGGCCCTAATATTTGCAGCTTAGCCTGCAGCTGTCCCTTGTTCTGAGTAAAAAGAATGGAAGAGGTTAGCTGCTCTTGAGTGAGACCCTCAGTTGGTATCAGCTTGGCCCAAGGAAGTTTCCAAGGCTGTGCGTCTCCCTACATGGCAACCACTGAAATCAGAATGACTTCAAGGACTCTGGCAAAACCCTGAGGACTAGAGGGTTAAGATAAAGTGATTGAGCCAGGCACGATGGCGCACACCTGTAATCCCAGCCACTTGGGAGGCTGAGGCAGGAAGATTGCAAGTTCAAGACCAGCCTCAGCAACTTGGCAAGGTCCTAAGCAACTTAGCAAGACCATGTCTCAAAATACAAAGATAAAAATGGCTAGGGATGTTGCTCAGTGGTTAAACACTCTGGGTTCAATCTCTAGGACCAAAACAAAAAAACAAAAAAGATAAAGAGATTGAGTTTCTCGCCTGGTCAGTCTAAGGCCTCGAGGACTCAGAGCCACTCTGGGAGCAAGGATTCCTAGAACATTTGTACTCCTTCTCCCAGCCCCATGGAAACCTCCAGCCTCTTCCTTCACTGATGCCTTGAGGTCTTGTTACAGGTCATATCCACCCTGCCTGCCTACCCATGCATGGACAGACCTTCAACCTCAACGAGACCTGCTGGATCACGGGCTTTGGCAAGACCAAAGAGACAGATGGTGAGAGGCAGAGATGCTAGGCTGTGTGTGCATGTGTTCAGGCATGTGTGTGTACACACATAGTGGGGGGCGTGCCGGGATATGTAGATGAGCGCCTATCTAGATGATGGATATTATTCCCAACCTGGGTGCAAACATGTGCATAGACACCTGCATGTATGTCAACCAGTCAATGTGACGATGCCCTCCAAGCAAGACCACCAGGGAAGGTCCTGTAGTTGAACAAGTTGGTTTCCGTGCTTGTGGCAATGAGGAAGAACCCACGTGGTAGAGAACCGTGGGGCATTTCAATGAGAAGCTGTTGGGAAGGACTCAGCACAGCAGGCAGATGGCATGAGAGTGTTCAAAGAAGTAGGACTTCTCGCTAGATTGGGTGCAGTCAGGCAGCAGGGGTAACTCTATAATTGGGGAACTTAATAATCTTATCCAGAAGGAAGGGAGACTCTATAGCTCTGGTGGTGGCAGAGCAGCAATCCTTCATGTTGGGAGAGGTGGTGTCTGGTGTTTGCATGGTTCGCACAGTGACCATTTTTTGGCTTGTCCTTAAACAGGGCGGAGAAGGGGTCCTGTTTTGTCATAGTCCATCCAAGTCAGAGTGCCTGGCTGGATGTCAGTTCTATAAGATTGCTCACGTCCCTCAGGAGAACACCACAGCCTGGCCTGCCTGGCTTTTAGACACAGGACAGTGCCACGAGTCATGGCCACTTTCCCTTGACTCTAAGCTGGAGCAGTGTTTGGTTTGGGCACAGCCTTCTGATCTTTCCTCCATCACTGACCAGCTGTGTGGCTATGACGAGTCACTTCTTCAGCCCTAGGTTGCCCCCTGTAAGCGGATTAGTAAGACCTGCTCTCTTTAGGGCACATAGTTTCTGGAAAACAAGTGAAGCGACATAGTCAATGGTGCTCTCAATGTAGACACGTGTTGCAGTGTGTCAGGTGGCCACATGGGCTGGTGAGTTTGTGCACGTGTGTGTCCCTGTTCTATAAGCAGAGGGCTGTGTTTTGTGTGAGGGTGTGTGCGTGAGCATTTGTCCCAGGTGATCCACCACAGAGAGCCTCCCTTGGCCTGGGTCCAGGCATGGATGTGGCACTCTCTGCTCCCGGGAGACTGAATCTGTGTTCTGGGGTGTGTGACTGGAAGGCCATGAAGCGGTCCAGTCTCACTGGCTTCCATCTTCTCTCCTTTTACTCTCATTTCATTGAAGAGAAGACATCCCCTTTCCTAAGGGAGGTGCAGGTGAACCTTATTGACTTCAAGAAGTGCAATGACTACTCAGTGTACGACAGCTACCTTACCCCAAGGATGATGTGTGCTGGGGACCTTCGCGGAGGCAGAGACTCTTGTCAGGTGAGGCTGTTTGGGCTCGGGGCCCAGGACCCGGGGCTGGGGGAAGCTGGAGTATTGGGATTGACGTGGGAGCCAGGGCCCCACCCTTTGCTGCTCGGGAGGGCCTCCCCCACCTGGCTAACATGCCTACTCTTCCTTGTAGGGAGACAGTGGAGGGCCTCTTGTCTGCGAGCAGAACAACCGCTGGTACCTGGCAGGTGTCACCAGCTGGGGCACAGGTTGTGGCCAGAGAAACAAACCTGGTGTCTACACCAAAGTGACAGAAGTCCTCCCCTGGATTTACAGCAAGATGGAGGTGAGAGCCCTGCCCAGGGACACCATGCAGGCAACTTGGGAACTCCCAAAAGTGGGAGCCTGGAGCAGGGCCCAGGCTTTCCTGGCGTACAGTGAGAAGTCCCCTCAGCCCTTTGCATTTATCCAAGACAGAATCAAATGTCAGGCCCAGGGCCAGCTCCAGCTGTCTGCGTTTCTTTCCCTCTTTTTCTTCCCTCAGCAGATCCCAGAGGGAGTAAAAGGGTTGACCTAGGCTGGCTCCCAGCCTCAGTACCACTCTTCTTTCCCAGGGATGGCCAAAGTGTGAGTTCACGCAGGCCACTGAAGGGACCCCTGGAGTGTGGTAGGAGGTCTCCCTCCATGGCAGGAAATTGAGCATCAGGAAGCAGGGATCTGCTCCTAACTCTGCTGACCCAGCTGAGCCCCAGCCTTACCCGCTTCCTGTCTGTAGCCGGAAGACTAGCAGTGGCTCTCGGGGGCATGGGCAGAGTAGTGGAGAGCTCAGAGGCGGGCAGAAACCAGCGCATGGGGCTCTCAGGATGCTTGTGTCTTCTCTTTGCTGCCCCTCTTCTCTGAGCGGCAGTGCCAGGTGACACCTGGGCTCACCATGGATTTCTGTTCTCCTCTCTTCCTCAGAGTGAGGTGCGCTTCCGGAAATCCTAACCAGCTCCACCTGACAGCATAGCTGCTGTGAAGACTCTGGCCAAAGGCACTGTGCCATTTGCAACATCTGGGCTAATGGTCACCAGGCACCTTCGTCAATCCCACCTCCATTTTCTGCTGTGTGTGTGTGTGTGTGTGTGTGTGTGTGTGTGTGTGTTGCTGTTCCTCCAAGTGCTTCAGAAACCAGGAGAGCTGTCAGCTCTTCTTGGAATCTCAGGCTGGAAATCTTCTGGAGATTTGAATTTGGGCACCATGGATGTTCCTATCAGGAGTCCATAGATGGACGGAGGAGGTGAAGCCAACACAGAGCTTGAAAAAGGGCCTGGAAAGTGACATCAGGAATTCTTACTTCTTTAACCCTGACTAGGAAACTAACCCAGAGTGGGCAGACACCCAGCATCTCAGGTGACACCATTGCTATCCTGGCACAGGTAATGGATTTTGTTGAAGTACCAGCTTCTCTGCCTGGACCATCCTTAGCAGAAAGCCAGTCCCATTGGCATTACAAACATGGCACTCTTGCTCAGACCTCCTGCACTGTGGATACCCAGGGTTGAATTACACTGTCCAGGCTGACAACTGTGACTCAGGTTTACTGTATTTGTTTGGTCACAGGCTATTAGGGCAGATTTTATTTTATTTTTATATTTAAGAAATAGAAATAGATGTATTTTTAAAGATTCTCCAAAAGTTCCTGGGGCCTTGAGGGTTGGCGTTGTGTCAATAACTCCAGAGGACTCATGGAAGTTGTACAATTACTAAATGTTCTGCTTCAAGGAACTAGGTGAAGGGCCTTGATGAACATCTCCAAGTCGGCAGCCACTGGAGTCCCTTTGAGATACTCAGGAAAGCAAGTCCTCATTTGGACTAGCAGGAAAATCCAAAGAGAACCACAAACTGTTCCGGGGCTACGGCCAAGGCATGAAGAAATGAAGACATGGATGTTGCTTCTATTTAGCCATAGGAGCCCCAGGGAAGTCCACACGGACAAAATCTCTCATGCCCAGGACTATCCTGGGACTGTGGGAGTTTATTCTCAGCTTTCTCCATCTCTCAGTTTCTTAGTTGCTCCAGAAACATAGGAAAATGGCCATGGAGAGAAAGGGAACATGGTCCCCAGGCTCTCCAAATAGCATCTCTGGAGGATCTGAGCTGGCCTTGCTCCTGCAGGCCATCAGTGCAACTAGCCTCCTTGCCAAGTGAAGACCTGGGCCTTCCCCAGGCTTTTCTCTGGGGTACCTCCCCAGCCCCACTCTTACCCGCCCAGGGCCATATGAGGCCCCTATAGTGCTATGATCTTCAGAGGCAGGTCCAAGCAGATTGGCCCAGCCCAGTCCAGGCAGGTAGCCACTCAGGGAAAGGACTACCCTGGAAGGGCAGGCTGGAGGTGGCCAAAATCTGATGAGGCTGGATACATTGGGGACTATTATCAAGGCTGGGGTGGAGGGCGGCCCCCCCAGGGATGGTCTTCAGCAATAAAAGTTGTGTGACCTGCAGAGGTTGTTGTGTGTTTTACTGGCAACCTAGGTAGACCATCAGGGTTGCCCACCATTGTCACATCTCAGTCACAGATCTTAGTTTGTGTTCCTCATTTTGGGTTCTACCCAATCACACATGGATTTGTGTATCTATTCATCAGTTATATCAGTGTCTACTCTACTACGCTCTTGTGCTGGGTCCAGGAGGTACAGAGACAACAGACTCCTCAAGGACCTGGGTCATGATCCAGGGTGATGGACACCATGCTTGGAACATGAACAAGGACGCTGCCAGGCACATGTAGAGAGGTCCGGGGGAGGATTTGTAGAGGAGGTGAGGTTTGAAGTGAATCTTAAAGAGTAAATGAAGCTGGGTACGGTGGCGCACGCCTGTGATCCCAGAACTTTGGGAGGCTGAGACAGGAGAATTACAAGTTCAAAGCCAGCCTCAGCAATGGCAAGGCGCTAAGCAACTCAGTGAGACCCTGTCTCTACATAAAACACAAAATAGGGCTGGAGATGTGGCTCAGTGGTCGAGTGCCCCTGAGTTCAATCCCCGGTACCAAAAAAAAAAGAGTAGATGAAGATTCCCAAAGCAGACAACTGGTGGGGGAAGGGGGGACAGAGGGAAGGGCTCCATGGTCTGTCCTTTTTCCTCTTCCTCTTTCTCTACCTCTGCCTTGGCTAGCTCAGCAAGAGGCATGTTTACTCGGCTATTTTCAAAAAGATTGGATGGGTAGTCCCATCTGAAAGATCCACCCCTTCATGCTCTATACTTACTTTCCCGGCATTAGATTTAGAAACTTCAGTAATTATGATCTGCCTGGTGAATTCCCAGCACCCACACCGCCAGCACGCACAACATTCATGCTTCTAGCCACAGCACGGAATTCTGCAGGCCTGCTCCCGTGTCTGGCCTTTGGAGGCCTCAGTTTTGTTTGTTGTAGTCTCTCCTATCAATGCCAGGGCAAATCCTTCCTCTGACACTTTTCTTGCTCCATCTACACATGCAGGCGTGGCGAGGTGGTGGTGGCCATGCTTGCTGTTTTCCTAGACAGAGTAACACTTACCTACTCTAAGGGATCCCACAGTTTCCATGGTTGAACCCAATTGAAGTTTGTTTCTCACCATCTAATAGTCTGGTGAAGGTGTTCTGATTAGTAGGAGGCTTTCCTGCACATGGTTTTCCAAGGACTTTTGTCTTTCCATCTCATGATGTTGTCATCTCCATTATTATCTGCTTCCGACTAGAAAGAAAACATGAAGAAGGCACATCCACTCTGGTCCAGAGCATTTCTGTTCACATTTTATAAGTGCAAGCATGTCACATGACACCAAGTAGATGAAGTCAAACTGCGAAATGTTCTCGTTGGCTGATTTCCATGGGAGAACCAGCATTTATTTTGGAGAACAACCAGATATCTCTACCCACTAAAGGCAGCTAGTGATCACCCCGGAAGACAGGCCTGGGACAGAAGGTTAGGACTTAGGCTAATTCTGTTCCTTTCTCCTCAGAAATCAGACCCTTGCCCTGTCTCTTGGGCTTTCAGGGGCATAACTTGATTGGCAGGTGTGTGTGTGAGAATGAGCAGGGAAATCGAATGAGAAAAAGCAACCACTAGATAGGAAAAGAAAAACATATTTCTTTGTCCCAGGACATCTTCAAACTTCGTAGAAGAAGGGTGATGGGGCTTTCCAGAGTGGCCAGAATCTTCAGGGAGGTCTATGGTGGTGGTGGAACACTGTCTTATGTCCCTGATTCTGGGTATCTCCAAGTACCAGTCAAAGCCTGTGGCTTTGACAACTCTACTGACTACCGAATTTCCACGAAATTTCCCTGGGGAAGGAGAGGGAAGCCAAGTGAGTGTGCTGGGTGTAGGGCGGACGATGGCACTCTAGCAAGGGAATCACTTAGAGTCTAACCGGCAATCCAGCTGCCTCTGGGGTTCGGTTAAATTCCCAAGGGTCATTGTTTCCCACAATGGTTTAGCTGTTGTCTTGGGGCGATGCATGTGGCCAGTTTCTCATAATGATAATGACAAGGATAATGATAATAAGAGCCAGCACTTGCTGAATGTTTGCTATGTGCCAGATGCTGAGCTGGATACCTGATGTGTACTATCTCCTGTAAGCACAGTGGTCCCGTGAAGAAGGCAGGGTTACGCTCTTGATTTTACAGATGAGAAAACAAAAGCCAAGAGAACTGAAATAAACCTCCCCAAACGACACAATGACTAAGTGGCAAAGTTAGACTTTGAATCCAGACTGTCTGGTTGGAAAATCTGCTTTTCTGCACTCCATACATTCTGCTTCCCAAAGTCAGGTGGGGGCCTCCTAGCTATGATCTCCTGGGCTCACCATCTGGCTCTGTATCTTTCTGGGGGCAGAGGCAACACCCCAGAGAAGGCAGGGCACGCTTCTCAAAGTGTCACATGACCAGAGGCTTAGTCTAGGTAGTTTCTAGAAGCATGGACTAGGGCACCATGAGTGGGAGGAGGCCCCTCCCCCACCCCCAACTTAAGAGGTTGGTTTCCTGGCCGCCCTCCCAAGCCATGACAAGCTGTCACCCAGGACACTTCCATGTCTCCTCAACGTGGGTGGGTGGCTCTGAGAGGCACATGCCATTCATTTCCTTCCTCTTCTGCACTGGCGCAGGCTTCCTGTCTCTTGAAAAAGCTGTTGCCCAGTCCAAGCAGTAAACACCATGGTGGCCTTACAATGGATCTACCCACAGAACAGGGGGCACCATGGTCTGGAGATAAGCAGCTCTGGACCACTCAGGAAGGAGGCTTTGTTAGATGACACCTCTTAGAAAAATAAGGGCACAGCCTGGTTTTTGATCTCCCACAATTCAACTCCTTCCAGCAGGGCAGGGGACGGGGGCACAATAGAATGCCTCTCTGTCCAGGCCCTGAGTCTTGGAAAAGGTTCTTCCCTTCTCCAGCAAGGGAAGACCTGGGGATCTGCTTTGAAAAATTACACTATTGTAGAGGAATGAGCACTGGAGTTGAAATCAAAGTACCTGGAGGTACAAATTCCAGCCCCGCCACTTACTTAGGTATGTGATCTTGGGCTCCGTATTTTTAGCAATGTGATCTTGCTCAAGTTAACCTCTTTGTTTCTTCATAGATAAAATGGGTATATCTATCCCACATGGTGTTGCAAAATTAGATGGGGCAATGCATGTAAATATGCAGGGCAAAGTGATTAGTATGTTGTGACCTCTGAACAAAGGTGTTGAATGTGCAGCAATAAATAAATAAATAAATAAATAAATAAATAATAGGATTCAGTCTTTTATCGCCATATTCTTTCACCAAACAAATGAGATGAGAAGGAAATGTGGATAAATATCCAGGTCCTAGAAAATTAGCCTTTCCTCTGCATAAATTTTCCTTTTAGCTTTTTGCAGCGATGGAGGGATCTTCTAGGAGGTGACACTGCCATGGACACTCCAACTGATGGTTTCTTTAACTCATGGATCTCCTCTGAGTTGAGCTCACCCTGCTCTCTCTTGTCACCAGTAGGATCAGGGCAGCTACCTGTCCTGGAAGAATTCTCTTCTAGGAGAAGTTAGTGCCCTGCCCTGGTGACCTCTGCTTTACCAAGGGAGTCAGGCAGTTCAGAGCTGGGAGGGGCACACATCCTCACCCGGCCTCTCACGTCTCCTCACACCACAGCTATGGGGCTCTCGCGCCCTGTTACACCGGTGAATCCTCATGTTGCCATATATGGTAGACCTTTTGAGTTCTCATCTTGCTGGAACTTGCCATAACTTTTAACTGCTGAGTACTCCCTCCTTCAGAAATTGCCAGATTTTTGAGCTCTCCAGTTCCCCTTCTGGTCCTCTGGCTGCTCTTTCTCAGTCTTCTATAAGTTCTGTGGTGGCGTAACCAGGAGATCACCCCACAGCTCTCTTATCATGGTACATAGGAAACCCTCACCCTGGGCCATCACATCCATTTCCTGGGTTTCCAGCTAACCTCGAAGGAGCCAATGGGAATTTTACTCCATGTCACTAAGGTATAAGAAATCCCATCTTTCTTCAGATTAACCTGACTTTGGACTGTTGCAGCCTGGCTGAACAATGTCCTCTTTCCCAGCAGAGCCTGCCCACTGTTCTCCAGGTTCTGAGCCTTGCCAGACCTCCTCAGAGTAATGCCCAGGTCAGGGGAGAGGCCTCCAAAGCTGCTACTGTCTCCGGAAACCCCACTCTCCCTGCATCAGACTCAGGCTGCTCCACTCTCTTCAGCCCCCAGATCCCTTCTCATAGCAGACAGTTCAGGCTCATCTCTCTTAAGAATATTTGCACAAAGTCCTATAAATTCTCTCTGGAGTCAAAGTCATTTCTTCCTAATTAGATCATAACAGAAATCAAGATGAATTTAGGTTTCAATAATTGTGTATGAGTTTTCATGTGAACATAAAATTTTTATTCCTTTAGGATAAATTGCTATGGGTGAAATTATGGAATCATCTGGTAAGAATGGTGGTGCCATTTTTCATTTCCACCTGTAATAGAAGAGTTCCATTTGCTGCACATCCTCATCAGCACTTGGTCTTGTCAGTATTTTTTAAAATATTTTTTTAATTATAGATGAACACAATACCTTTATTTATTCTATGTGGTGCTGAGGATTGAACCCAGTGCCTCACAAGTGCAAGCACTTAACCACTGAGCCACAACCCCAGTCTCTTGTCAGTATTTTTTTATGGCAGCCATTCAAATAGATATCTATTGGTATCTCATTTTGTGTGTGTGTGTGTGTGTGTGTGTGTGTGTTTTAGTTGTTCATGAATCTTTATTTTTTTATTCATTTATTATTTATATGTGGTGCTGAGGATCGAACCCACTGCCTCACACATGCTAGGCAAGCGCTCTACCACTGAGCTATAGCCTCAGCCCTCATTGTGTTTTAATTGTATTTTCCTGATGACTAGTGATGTTGAGAATATTTTAATGTATTTATTTGCCATCTATATATCCTCTTGGGTGAAGTGTCTGTTTCACTATTTTGCCAGTTCTTTGTTGCATTGCTTGTTTCTTATTGTTGAATTTTGAGAGTTCTTTACATATTCAGGATACAAGTTTTTGTTGGATATGTGATTTGCAAGTATTTTCTCCCTGTGCAGCTGGCCTTTTTATTCATTTAATTGTGTCCTTAACAAGAACAAAAAATTATAATTTTGTAAAGTCCAATTTATTAATGTTTTCAGGTTGTGCCTTTGGTATTATAGCTAAGAACTCTTTACCATATCAAGCTCATAAAGATTTTCTCTGATATTTTCTCTTAAGAATTTTATTGCTTATGTTTTACAATTGGCCATCGATCCACTTTGAATTAATTTTTGAAAACTGTTAAAGTATACATTGAGGTTTATTTTTATGTTTTTGATTGGAAATGGATGTCCAGTTATTCTATCAGCATTTGTTGAAAATACTGTATTTTTTCCATCCAATTGCCTTTGCATTTTGTCAAAAAATCAATTGTGTTTTATTAATCTATATGTTTTATTCTTTCACCAATACCATCCTGTTTTAATTAATTCTAGTTTTATAGTATAATGCCTTAAAATTGAGTAGAATGAATACTTCATATTTTTCCTTGCCCACAAATTTTTTGGCTGTTGTAGTTCCTTTACATTTTCATATGTTTTAGAACCAGCCTATTTATAAAGAAATCATGTTGGAGTTTTTATTGGAATTATGTTAAATCTATAGATTAATGAATCATCCAATCCATGAACATGGTATGTTGCTGCATTTATTTAGATTTTTTTTTAGTTCTTTCATCTAGATCCTATAGTTTTCAGCATACAAATCCTGTACCTAGTTTGTCAGACTTACAACTAAGTATTTACATGTTAATATAACATTTTTATTAAAATAACTATATAAAAAGCAAAAATTACACTGTTTAATATTTTTGCAAATCTCTTTAATGTATAGCTTAATAAAATATGACTGGATTCTCAAACTTGCTTCTATATTCAACCTGTTGCAAAATTTTTGGTTGGAATATGTAAAAAAAAAATTGATCTCACAAAGATAAAAAGTTGGAAAGTGGAAGAGTATTTAATGGACTTTTCAGATCATTGTGGATACTTTTCTTTTTTTTATGCAAAAGGGTAAAGATTCTTTTTTTTAATTTAGTTATTTTATTTAAATGCATTTCAAGTCATAGTACATAACCAGATCTCTGTTTTTCCATTTCTCTGATTGCAAACCAAATAAAGTCACACCATTAGAGTCTTCATAGATGTGCCAGGGGTAGTAAAGACCATCTCAAATAACCATCATTACTATGCCCATTTCCCTTTCCTTCCTCCCACCTCCCCCAACCAC
>CM053399.1:90368333-90398871 GCA_028644305.1 Xerus rutilus | reverse complement strand
TCCATTTCTCTGATTGCAAACCAAATAAAGTCACACCATTAGAGTCTTCATAGATGTGCCAGGGGTAGTAAAGACCATCTCAAATAACCATCATTACTATGCCCATTTCCCTTTCCTTCCTCCCACCTCCCCCAACCACGTTTAGAGTTCCTGCATTTCTCCTATGTTTCCCGTTCCCACCCCCCCTTATGTATTCTTAGTGGATACTTTTCTTTGATACTGTACTTAAATCTGAAAATGTGGAGTAAGAAACCATATCCATGAACTTTTTATAATGGGTTATATTAAAATCTTTTGGTCTATTGCATCTTTTAATCATGTCTAATTTTGTAGCATTATTCATTGGTCATTTGGAAAATATCAGTTATCGGAGTTCTGAATGTCTTCCGATGCTAGTCTATTTGATTATACAATGTCAAAAATTACAATTGTCAATATAACCACTGATCTTATTAGAAAAGTCTTTAAAGATTGGAAAGCTGCCAAAATCATGGTAAAAGATGTTTTCTCTAAAATTCTAATTTTCAATAGAACTTAATTTCTATCATTAGCAACAAATCTTGTCATCTGTTTTCCTTGAAGTGGCAAGCTTATTTTATTCATTTCTGAGCCAATGATTCCAACTACCACATCTAAATAATTACAGTTTGTCCATCAATCTTCACTTAAGTAAAAATAGTCTCATGAAAAAATAGCTGGCTCAGCAGCTCAGAATGCCTCCAGACAAATAGTACTTTGGTCTGCTGCAGAAATGCTTTATGCATACTTCCTGTTCTGTCACAGCAAATTATAAAAATGTTGGCTCAATGTTAAAATTTAATTGTAATGATTAATTATTTCACCGCTTGTCAAGAATGTTCTTCAGTGAAACTAGCGACTGTGCGGAGGCAAAGGATATACAGACAAGTGTGGAGGGTGCCAGCACTTTGATTCATGTTAAAGAGCAAGTGGTTTTACTCATCAATGCTTTGGTGTTAATGTCAACACAAAGAAAAAGGCAAATGATATTATGCTTTGATTATGAAAATAGTTTTGACCCTGTTGACACCTGAATATGTCTCTCTGACCCCCACCCCTGCAGCGCATCCTCAGATCAAACCTGGAGTACTGCTGCCTGAGACCACATGAGACCAAAAAGGAAAATCTGCTGATACTGATTTGGAATAGGTACATCCTGGAAATTCTATTGGAACCATGTCTTTGTTTTACCCTCAAATCCCGCTCTTAGGGCGAATAGCTAACATCTATCATCTGAAGAAGTCTAAGGTTTGTCAGCTTTATGCTGTGATTCTGGATCTCGGAGGGTAATCTAATTGCAGTTCAAGGAAGAGCCCAGTAGGCGGGAGAAGAAGAGTGATTGGGGATGTGCATGTTCTTAATTTCCTGTGCTTGATGCATCCCGTGTGAGTGCACTAATTCTCACTAGAAATTCTTCAATCATCTCCCCAGGTTTGGGAACGCAGGATTGATGCACTTAATATCAGTGCGTCTGGGTGAGATCTGCTCTCTGATTAGGACTAGAGATCAGGAATCCACTGGTCCCTCTCTAATAATCCCTCTAACTGGACTAATCGATGACCCAAGTTCCATTGAATTCAGTGGATTGTCACAGGCACTTACCAGTACTGAGACAGTATTAAATGCTGGGAGCAGGGATTTGAGGTTGGGGTAGAGGATGCACCCATACAGGTAATTTATCACAATATCACATTGTTGGCTCTTTCTACTATTGTTTTCCTTTTTTTAAAGCTTGGTTGTTTTTTAAAATTTTGCAGTTTAGCTCTTATTACAGATGTTTTAAAAATCCAATCCTCAAAACTATAAAAATAATGAAAAGATAACTTTTATTGTACTAAGCCTCGTGCAGTGAACTCAACATTGTCACATACTTTACCTCATTTAATCTCTCAACAACATGATGAAGTAGATGCTCTTACAAGAAAAAAAGTAAAAGTCATTTAAAATCCCATCACCCAGAAGAAAACATTTTTAACATTTTGGTAAAATCTTTCTGAAACTTTTTCCACGTGTTAATCTTCTGGGATTGATTTTTTTTTTATATATCAGGGATTGAACTCAGGGGTACTTTACCACTGAGCCACATCCCCAGCCCTATTTCGTGTTTTATGTAGAGACAGGGTCTCAATGAGTTGCTTAGTGCCTTGGTGTTGCTGAGGCTGGCTTTGAACTCGTGATTCTCCTGCCTCAGCCTCCCAAAATGCTGGGATTACGGTTGTGCACCACCGCGGACGGCTCTTGGATCGTTTTAATCAATTTTTTTTTTTTGTCACTGTGACCGAAAGACCTGACAAGAACAATTTTAGAGGAGGAAAAGTTTATTTGGTGCTCATGGGTTTAGAGGTCTCAGTCCATAAATGGCCAGCTCCATTACTCTGGGCCAAAGGTGAGGCAGAACATAAAGCAGAAGGGTGTAGTGGAGGAAAACAGCTTAGGACATGACAATCAGGAAGCAGAGGGAGACTTCACTTCCCAGGAACAAAATATAAATCCCAAAGGCACATACCCAGAAACCCACCTCCTACCTGCTGAGGCAGGAGGATCACAAATTCATGACCAGCCTCAACAACTTAGCAAGACCCTAAGCAACTTAGTGACCCAATATCAAACCTGCTTACAGTTACCACCCAGTTAATCCCTGTCAGAGGACTAATGCGCTAATTAGTTTAAGGCTCCCATAACCCAATCATTTCACCTCTAAACTTTCTTGCATTGTCTCACACATGAGATCTGGGGGGACACCTAATATCTGAACCATAATAGAGGTATACAATTTTAAACCACTGATTATATTATTCAGGCTGTTTTCTATCTTGCTTTCTTTTTCTCAACAATATTAGACAAACACCTTTCTTGTGGGGTTAGGTGATCATTTCTAATGGTTTTAGACTACTCTGTTGCATAGATATATTAATTCACTCATTTAAGTGGACATCTAATTAGGATAGCTTCCAGTTTTTTTTTTTTTAATTGGTATTGGGGACTGAACCCACAGGCACTTTACCACTGGGCTATATCCCCAGCCCTTTTTTTTTTTTTTAATTTTGATATTGGGTCTCACTAAGTTGCTTAGGGTCTTGCTAAGTTGTTGTTGAGGCTAGTCTTGAACTTGTGATCCTCCTGCCTCAGCCTCCCCGGTCTCTGGGATTATAGGCCTGCACCACCACACCCAGCCACAGCTTCAAATTTTTGTTAGTATAAACAATACTACAATTAATTTCTTTGTGTGTGCACATTTTCATCTTGAAGCAATGATCCAAAGGATAAATTCTTTTTTTTTTTTGGTACTAGGGATTCCAGGGATTGAACTCAGGGGCACTCCACCACTGAGCCACATCCCTATCCCTATTTTGTGTTTTATTTAGAGACAGGGTCTCACTGAGTTGCTTAGCACCTTGCCGTTGCTGAGGCTGGCTTTGAACTCGCGATTCTCCTGTCTCAGCCTCCCAAAGTGCTGGGATTACAGGCGTGCACCACCAGGCCTGGCCCAAAGGATAAATTCTTATAATTAGGAGTGTTTACATTTTTATCCAAAATACTGACCTGTTTTTCAAAAGAGTTGAATTAATTGCTATTCCTCCAACAGTATCTGCTACTCCATGCTTCAAAGAATGCTAAAGGCTGATGTATAGGTACATGTGAATGTGTTCTTGTATAAATACCTGTGTGCATATGTGAGCTGTCCACTTGTGTGAGGGTTCATTTTTTCATTTACAAAATATTTTTGAGCATCTATGATAAAGCAACCATGTAGGGATGCAGCTGTGGGAAACTGAATATGATCCCAGCTGACATGGAATCAAACATATATTTAAAAAACTGAAAAATTGCTGGGGATGTAGCTCAGTGTTAGAATGCTTGCCTAGCATGCATTGAGTACTGGATTCTATTCCCAGCCCCATTTAAAAAATAAATCAAAGAATACTGCACACAATTAAAACAAAACAAAACAAAACAAAACAAAACCTCCCAACAGCTCGGGAGGCTGAGGCAGGAGGATCACAAGTTCAAAGCCAGCCTCAGCAACTTAGTGAGGCCCTAAAGCAACTTAGCAAGACCCTTTCTCTAAATAAAATATTAAGAAGGGCTGGAGATGTGGCTTAGTGGTTAAGTGCCCTTGGGTTCAATCCCTGATACAAAAATAAAAACAAACAAACAAAAATAAACTGCCATCAGCGTACAAGACAAATCATAAAAAGATATGATCCTTATTATTAAGGATTTGCCTTGGTCTGGGGATGGTGTTCGGTGGTATGGGGGTGTCAGAGATGTTCCTGCAGAGAGGACAATATAGCTAAGAGCTAAATGTGTGGTGGTGTAGTGGCACCCCCTCCTCCACAGAAACTCTTCATTAAGCTTCTCAAGAAATCTGCACCATAATTGATCTTAGGACTATCAGCAAAAGAGTCTGTACAAAAGAGTTCAATGTAGTTAAACTTCCTATCTCCTGTTGCTCTATCTTACTTGGCCACCAGCCTGGAAGAGATCAGCCCTCCAGGTGCTGAATGCCCCTTGACCAGTTTTTCACAAACACTTATGGACTATCTAGTATAGTAACAAGATAATAGTTTATAAAAGTGTGTTTGCAAATGCAAAGGGTAATAAGGAAGACAGGTCCTTAACAAGGCCTCTGGCCTTGAGTCTGAGCTTCACAGAGATGTTTACACTTCAAAGATAAGAGAAGATGTTACTAATTGGGCTCCATGGTAACAGCTGGGGGGGAGGGGGCTCTCCCCTTCTCATGTGCTGTCCTTGAAGGGTTAACTTGCCCAGAGCAGTGAAAGAAAAACTGCTTTTGTGTGAACTTGTGAAGACTGTGAACTTCTTCTGAGCCCCTCCCCATACACACTGGGTATAAAGTTCTGAAACTTCCTGAACTTCGGGTTTAGGGGGATTAATTGGTTATAGTGCAAGCTCTACCCTCTGAACCTGGCTGCAGCCAAAAAAGCTGTTTCCTACTATCTTCCGTGCCTTGCCTTGCCTGTCCCTACAATAGTGGCATTCACTCAACAAAGGGTAGGAGAGATCTCTTGCTCCACACTCAGTGGGGACCATCTTGCCAGGAACTCTCCTGCTGTCCCTATACATGAGTGGTCCTGCTTATCTGTTTTGGTTTGCTCTTTCTCCTCTGGAGGTAGGACACTATGTCTTTAAGAATGGAAAGAATTCCCACATGTTGGGGAACATGTAGCAGACAGGTGGGCAGAGACCTTGTGTCTGACCATGTATTCCTGGATGTGTACCTGCATTTGAGTGAGTATGTGAAGATCTAAGTGTCATTGGTTGGTGCATGAGCACACTGGTTCTCAAAGTGCGGTTCTGTAGTCAGAAGCATCAGCATCAGCATCACATGGGGCAGGCCCAGGGGTCCATGGGAGCTTTAATAAGGCTTCAGTGATGGCCTCTTGGTGTGAGAATCCTGGCCTGAAGGACATGTTTATTTGAATGCATTTGTGTGGGTGAGGCTTGGGGATATTTGACTTGCAGGTGGAGATTTGCATCTGAGCATTCTTGTGGGGGGAAGCCTACTCCATATCACTTGACCGTGTCCTCTCGGGGCACTCCTGAGTGGAAGACAGGCACCCAGGGTACTTAGCAAATGCTAAATGATGATAATAATGATGGTACCAGCTCCGTCTCCAGGCAGCTGAGCCTTTCCTTACCAGTCCCCAGGTAGAGCAGCCCAGGCCTGCTCTTTTATCACGGACAGAAATCTAATCTGAGAGTGCAGAAAGCAGGAAGTTCACATTAGGAAAGCAAGAAAAATGGCCTATTCAGAGCAGAAAAACATGCTGCTCCTCCCTTAAACAGATTGCCTGAACAAAGGAAACAATTTCTTCCCACCCTTGGCTAATGTGTGTGGAGACAGAGAGGGGAGGAACTAGTGCCAGGACCTCACTGGGGCAGGGCTGGGGACGGCTGTCGGTGAGGGAGAGTGGCCCTGTGTTACAGGACCATGTGTGTAGGACCCTTGTGGAGCAGGGATCTCCTCATGGGAAGGAGGAGCCAGCAGTACAAAATGCCTGAGAGCCAAGAACCCAAGTCACATCTTCCCTAAAGATCCCAAGCAAATACCTGTTTTGTACCCAGATTATAGTCCTGGTTCTGCCTTTACCAACTGAGGACTTCGGATAAGGTCTCTGAAGTGGGAACAGCAATAGAATCCATATGTCAGGGCTGTTGTACAGAAATGAGGTGACAAACGTCGACTAATTAGAGTCATGCTAGGGACAGGATAAATCCTCAAAGCTGGCTGCTGTGTTTGCATTACTTCCCCAGAGCCTCTCCTCACCAGAGGATAACCATCAGTTCTCCTGTTCCACTCCAAAAGGGGCTGCTCAGGGCCCCCTACAGAGGGGGCTGAGGTCAATGGCTCACTTTTCCCTCCTGGAGCCCTCAGTCTCCAGGCAGCCTGTGGAGATGTGAAGCAAGGAGCATGTTCCCTGACACCACAGTATCTGCCATCTTGCATCTCTGCATCCACTGTGAACCGTCATCCTGGTCAGCTCCAGGATGGAGTTCACCAGAAAGAGAGTCATAGGGTAGATGACAATAAGAGACACCCATCCTGACAGGTTCTTGGAGTGGTAATGTGAATGGCATGCTCAATTCATGCTGGACACATAGAACATAATAGGTGTTGGTGTGAGATGAAATTCTACCTTGGGGCTGGTCAAAGTGGGTTCAGTTCATGTAGGAAAGTTATGAAATGGGTATCAATTGAGCAGTTAGCATTGCCAGGCATTGTAGAAGCTATTTGATGTACATGATACCATTCAATCTACACAAAAGGCCTAGGGAATAAGTAACACCTATCATTAATGTTAGGTCTGGTTAGGGTCTAAGATGCCCAATTAAGGAAACTGGTCAGCAGAGCTGCAAGCCAGATGTGACGTCACTAGTGGACACACCTCCTGTCAATCAGCGAGTTTTTGTGACCCATTCAGGAAGGACTCTGGCCTTCTCTTCCTGTTCCCAATCCCTCCCTTTCCTGACCAGGTTTTCTTGAAATTCTCTATGCATGGAATCTCTGATGCCATTTCTCCCAACATGCTCTGATGGACGGGGGATTGGGTCCAAGGGCGCGCATTCCAATAAAGCCTTGCCAAGTGGCTTAATTCATCTTCTCCTGGTCATGTAATCTTTACATAATGGTGCCGAAACCCGGGAGGGCTTTAAACCTCCCCATACCGGGGTTGAGACAGGCCCTTCAGACCGAGAGAATTCCTGAGCCACTCCCTGTCTTCCTCACCTGGACCAACAAAAGTGAGGTAGGTCCCCGCTTCCTCTGGTTTCTCGGCTTGCCCCTCCCCCACCGTTCACTCCAGAGGCCCATCCTGTAAGTCGCACATGCGCATGGGCACTCTGTCCATGGGCGCTGTGTCCGCTTGAGGCCACGAAGATTGGGAAGACGTTCCCAGTCTCCGTTGTTAGCCATGCGCCATCTGCCATCCGGGCTCCCCAAAATTTCGGAACACGCTTCAATTTTCCACTTGGCCCCATTCTCCCGTGGGCACGGGCATTCTTTGGGACGCCAATTTATGTTCCCGTCCACTCCTCCCAGGGCCACTGAGAAATCACAAGGAACTTTTGATTTTTAAATCCTCACTGATTTGGCTAATTTTTGTCACCAGATGGGGAAACAGACAGAAATTCCTTTCACCAAGGCTTTGTTGGAAGCGTGCTCTCGCCCCTCCCTTCTTTCCCCTCTGTTCTGTCTTTTCAAGTTCTTCTCGCTGCGCTCCCCCACCCCTGGCTCCCCCAGCTGCAGCCGCGGAGCTGACCTCCAAACATTGGGCGGGGGCGGGCCCGCTCTGTGTCTCTCGCTCTGTCTGCGTGTGCCCCTCCGGCGACCTGGTGTGGCTGCTCTCGCCGCAACTAAAGCTCTCTCTCTCTCTGTCGGCAAGCGCCGCTGGGACAGACTAGCGTGCGGCTGCCACAGAGCAAAAATCCCTTTTCCGTTTACTCTTCTATCTCCTTCCTCATGCTACCACGCCGCCAGGGCCCTGCTGCTCAAGACAGCTGGCGGGGGAGGGTCCCTGAGTCAGGCACCCCGGGCCGCCCCACCCGCTCACTTTTTCGCCAGCAGGATCCCGGCAAAGCTGTGCTCCCCGCAGCGCAGGTGACCTGCCCCGCCTCCCTACATTCCTCATTGCCTCCATGCTGCTCAGACAGGCAACTCCGCGTCTGAGCTGCCTGCCACGCGGCGGCTCCTTCCCCCAGCTCCTCCTCCACCCCAGGCTTGCCGCTTTGCCTTAGCTTAAAAAAAAAAAAAGGATCCAAATATTTTTAATTCACATCATTTAAAAGGTTCAATCTAATTTAAATAAACACAAAGGTTCATACATTCCTATATGAAGTTTTAAAGGTTTCTACTGTTGCCTAAGTTCAAAAAATTTACAAAGATTGCTTTGGGATATGAAAAAAAATTAAAGATTCTAAATATGGTATTTATTGGAAGGCAAGAGAATATTTCTAATCAAAAGGTTTACAACTGTAATTAAATGAAAAGTTAACATCTAAATTTTTCTTTCAGAACTAAACAATGTAATAACATCAATGTAACTCTGGTTCTACTAGTTCTACTTTTATATTAAATGTGTTCATTTCTTTCAGATATACAAGCTTTAAAGTAAAAGATTTTAAAGAACATTATATCAAGCTGATATTCTCCAAACTAAACTTGTATGGTATCGATTTATATCATTTAATGTTTTATAACTGAACCTACCATCAATAAGATAAGACTTTAAATTATTTTTACATCAGAGTGATCTTTTAAATAAATGAGGACCTAATCTATTTAATATTCTGCTAAGATTTTACAAGGAGCCCTGTCTTACCTAAGATAGTTCTGTCTCCCAACTTACTACAATGGCTTCAAAATAGATGAGACTCCAGTTCATTTAAAGATATGTTCAAAGGATTAATTTTATTGTAAAGATCATTAGGACCTCAAACAGGAATATAATATATTACTCAGCCGAACTTTAAAAAAGCTGTTACACAAACTAAATGTTTTGCTGCTGTTAATTTTATTTTGTATTTTACTGAAACTCTAATTATTGCCTGTTAATGTTTTACAGATGTACTACTTCAAAAATAAGCAACCCAGATTATTTTAAGATAAATCAGCCACCACCTATAGGATAAATAGGCCTTAAAGGCAAAGCCCAATACCCTTACTCTAAGACTGCTGAAATTGGCTTGCTGAGTGTTTAAGATCAAGACTTAAAAACTAAAATTAAATTAAAGGGCCAAAAAAAAAAAAAAACCCCAGCATTTAGCTTTTGCCCTTTGAGTCAACCTGAATCCAAGGAGTGAGGAAACTTCTCTGAAGCGCTCTACATCTCTGGGCCGCAGAACCTCCCAATCAGGGAGATTACTGAGACCATTAGAGAATTAAAGAGCCAATCAAATGCCATACCATGAAGAGGAAGGTCGCCGAAGAGGGGAAACTGTCCCTCAGGCTTCCCGGGGAAGCCACATCAGCATCAGACCTCGCCAGACCTCGACCTGTCCTAACGCAGGTGGCACTAGCAGCTAACGTGCTGCCTTCAAGTTCCTCAGGGATGCCTCCCAGGAAAACAAAAGGTGACTCTTTACAATAGGTAAGAACAGAAGTCAATTTGACTTGCTTCATCTTAAACACCTAGCAAAACCAAGAACACAGCCGTTCCTGGGCATTTAAAATAATTTAAAGATAGACATCTATGACATTAAAAACTAAATACTGTGTTTACATGCCTTGTCCTCTCCAGCCTTGTTACTTAACTGTACAATGAGGCTGAATTATCACCTCCCTCTCTAGGGCAAAAAAGGGCCATGTTTCTATTGGTAATAGTAGGGCTCTCCTTGGCCCCCCATTCACTGCCTCTTGCTAAGGCAAGAGGACTTGATTATGCAGTAACTGCTACTTAAAAACTTAAACAAATTTCATTACAGAATAGACCAGCCTTAAACTCCCATCACGCTGGACTCCCACCAAACTCAAAATTTCTCGGCAGCCCCCCTTCTTTTTCTGCTAATCAGTAATCTCTCCCAAGCTTCTGTTCCTACCCACAGTGATGCTTCTACATTCAAGCAACATGACTGACAACCAGAGGCTCCCTGCCTCCCTGCCTGACCAATGCCCCGGCCGCACCCCCATCTCTCGACACCCCTAATCCCGCATGAAGTAGCCAGACAGAATCTGCTGTCCTATATCACCAAAAAGGCCAGGATGTTAGGTCTGGTCAGGGTCTAAGATGCCCAATTAAAGAAACTGGTCAGCAGAGCTGCAAGCCAGATGCGATGTCACTAGTGGACACGCCTCCTGTCAATCAGCGAGTTTTCCTGACCTATTCAGGAAGGACTCTGGCCTTCTCTTCCTGTTCCCAAGCCCTCCCCTTCCTGACTGGGTTTTCTTGAAATTCTCTATGCACGGAATCTCCAACGCCATTTCTCCTGACACACTCTGATGGACGGGGGATTTGGTCCAAGGGCGCACATTCCAGTAAAGCCTTGCCGAGTGGCTTAATTCATCTTCTCCTGGTCGTGTAATCTTTACAATTAATACTCTCATAGCGAATGAGGAAACTGATGCTCAGAGAAGTTGGAGATCTTGTTCAAGGCCAAATGTAATTAATGAATTCTAATTAATGATGATGTATGCTCATTCCACAAGCCTTCTAATGCCTTCCTAAGGAGACTTGGTCTTTGGCATAGAAACTGCACAGTATTATCGATCTCTCTGTTGACCAAGGAAATAGATTTACCACCCTGGCTCATCTTACCCATTCTGACCACAGAATGTGGTCACAGTCCTTTCTGCTACTTGACCTTGACCTCTACCCCTCTTACTGTAGACAAAATCCCTTCTCCCTGCAAAGGACAGCTGGGAACATTCACATAGCTTGCTCCATACCCAGCGGTCCTTAGGAGAATGGTACACTCAAAATAAACTTGGTCTGGTGGTCTCACAATAAAGGGAGACTGAGCTTTGAGGGGAGAGAGTAGTCAGAGAGTGGGACCCCCAGTTGAAGATTCCTGGGCCTGCTGACTGTGCTCCGGGGCTGGTCCTGTTCCCAGGCCCTGGCGGGTTTCCTATCAGCACAGTGGGCCAGGGTGGGGGCGGGCAAGTCTGCTGCGTCCCTCCCTCTTGCCTTCGGCCAGTCCTTGCTACCCACTGCTGCTGGTGGAGAAACCAGATAAGACAAAGGGCCCAGATGGAAACATGAAAAGCTCTGTTCCTTCCCGACAGGACCTTCTGAACCTGCCAAGTAATTCGCCAGCACCTCCCACATAACTCCTACCTCCAGGCCTCCGCTTACTCAGCCACCACTCCAAATCCCTATCCTCCTCCTTTAAAGGTCAACTCCTCCAGGAAGATGCCCTGATGAGTCATCCAACACCTGATTAGCATCCTTCTCTTACCTTGGATGCTTTGGGTAGGTTTGCCTTAATTGGGATGTTTATAATAAGCACTCTGAAGTCCAAAGCTTAGTTAGCATTTTCAAATATTTTTTGTGCATTTAGGGAAGTATGTGCTTCTTCACTCCTAGTTAGGACACAGAAATCTAAAAAGAGATAGATGAGGAAAGGAAGAACAGGACCAATACTCAGGAGATCTCATTCTGGTCCCCACTTAGCGACTAACAAGCTGTGTGACTTTAAGCAAGTCACTTGCCTTCTCTGGGCCTTGGTCTCCCAATATGTAAAATGTTTTCTAAGGTCTTATCCAGCTCAAACATTCCATGGCTCTATTTCATTTAATTCTCCTCCTCATGTCTAGTTTAGGGCTCCATACACAGAAATCTCTTGTGCCCTGTGCCTTCTAAGAATACCTTTGTGAAGCTGTTTGATCTCTTACCACATTTGTCCCTGGCCCAGGCTGCTGCAGCTCAGGCTCCCCATGTGGTCCAAGACTTCAGACCCACCATGTTGCTGATGAGTCATGCACGAAGCAGGATGTGGGAGATGTCTGGAGCCTCCACCCTGGTTTCATCCCCAGAGAATCCAATTTACCCCATTTCAATCATCTGCTGCTGCACAACAAAATGTTTTATTCTTAAAACAATAGTTACTTTATTTGCTTCTGATCTGTGGATTAGGAATTTGGGCAAAGCTCTACTGAATAGTTCCAGGTCCAGGTCATTCAGGGGGCTGCTTGGGCTGGAAGCCAGGATGGGAACACCCTGCTTGACTTCAGGTCTGTCTCCAGCAGGGCAATCTGACCTGGCTTCTCGGCAGGCACTTGGCTTTTAAGAGACAGCGTTCCAAACGTGGAAGGCAGAAGTTGCAGATTTCTTAAGGCGCTCTGATAGTTCTACCTCTTTGCGTTGCTCAAAATAAGTCACAGAGCCAGCAGAGGATGAAGGGAGAGGACCGAATCCACCTCTCAGTGGGAGGAGTGGCAGAGTCTTGCTGCTGATGAGCAGGAGGGATGGGGGATGTTGCTGAGGTCAGCTCTGGGCATCGAATTTACCACAGTTTTTAAACACACACTCCAGATGACCCGGATGTGCTCAAGACGTGAGCCGCGTCTCAAGTGCTTGCTTTCCATCACTCCCCTTCTTCCTGCCGAATGCGGTGCCGCGACTGACTGGTGGAGAGCTAATGATTGACGTGTCATCTCATTTCTCTGTCAGTTTCACTTCTGTCTTTGCATTCAGCAAAGAATCATTATGCACCGATGATACTGGCAAAGGGGGAGGGGAGGAGGAGGGCTAAAGACATGAACCAGCCTTCCTGTCCCCAAGCTGCTCTCCACTGAAGAGCAAACTACCTTGTCACGACCTGGCTGAGTTACCGTGTCCTTTCCTGATTCTGAGTTAGAACTTCCAAGTTATACTTCGGAAGGTGACTGTAGATCCTTTTTTTTTTTTTGGTACCGAGGATTGAACTCAGGGGCACTCGACCACTGAGCCACATCCCCAGCCCTATTTTGTGTTTTATATAGAGACAGGGTCTCACTGAGTTGCTTAGCGCCTTGCCGTTGCTGAGGCTGGCTTTGAACTTGCCATTGTCCTGTCTCAGCCTCCCTAAGTGCTGGGATTACAAGCGTGCACCACCACACCTGGCTAACTGTGGATCCTCTTTTTGACAATGTGTTGGGAAGGAGATGGGTTCTGAGGGCTGTATAAATCTTTAATAGAATGAATGGCCAGAATGGTCAGTGTTTAAAACCCATCACCTCCTATCCACCATATCTAAGATCCTCACAAGGTCTGAAAAACGAAAATCAATAATGCCTTAAATGGTGAACATCAAAACATGCTTTTGGTCTGAGAAGCAATTATCTCAAAGCATCATCAAAGAGAGAACTGAATTCTAGGAGGGCGGGGAGGGTAGAGATGTCTGTGGGCCCAGAGTTAGTTATAAACAGACAAGAAAAGCGAGGCTTCTATGGCTATAATGGTTTGCTGACCTGCCTAGTGTCCTTCTTGAATGTTCAATGTCATTGGAGGTGAGCCCCTTTCCCAAGACAGGCCAGGCACAGCCTTAGCTTGGAAATCTCTGGCTACTGCTGTATTCTCCCAGGGAAAAATGCAGATTTGTGGAAGCACAGAGATTACCTTACAGGGAAGCTCCTCTTGCCTTCTGAGCAGTTAGTCTGCAGGCTCCATGCAACTGTTTGACTATCAACAGGGCTCAGATAATTTTTATCGTTTTCCTAAACTGCAGCTCAGGCTTTGGGGTAGAAGTGGGAGATGCAAAAAAGAATAGATGGATTCAAATCAGTCTTCTTTGCCCCACACACATGACTGGGCTGGTGGGTTATTGTTTGGCTGCAAGGCTGTTGAACAGGCTGAATGGAGGTGCCTGCTGGTCCCTACAATTCCTCCTGGCTCAGGCACTCAGCTATACCTCTGTTCTGAGCCTGCAACCAGTGGGCTGAAAGAAGGTATACGATGATAAACAGGTGCCTCTCCCCATGATCGCTGGCTGCAGCATTCAGGGAAGGGCGGGTGGAATCAGGCACCTGCGTTTGCTAACAGGCTGTCAGTTTCTCTGTGCCTGGGAAAGCAGAAACAAGAAGTATTCTGGTCTTGTCTAGGGAGCCATTATGTTATGAATTTCCAACGTCATTATCTCCAAAGGGCAACATTGCTCAAATTTCTCCCGTTTGCATTCAACAGGAAAAGACAAATAGGTGCAGATTTGCAAATTAGAAAGGCTTGGGGGAGGAGTGTTCACCCACTGTTTGAATAACCAGTTGCTCTGAAAGATGCATGTTCGTAATTAGAGAGAGGCACCTCGAGGTGACATTTCACACTTACAAGACAAGTTTAAGTTAATCCAGACCAGTGGGATGGGGGGGGGGGGAGTGTGGGTGGAGGAGGGGTTCAGTTACAAACAGATCTTGTCCAAGATTTGACAGGTCTGAAATAATGCTGTTTGCCTACGTGTTCTAGCTTTCCGGTGGGGAGGGTGGGGTTTTTAGATTCCTCCCACTCTGACTGCTGTGGCTTTCTCCCCTCCCCCAAATCAATTCCCTGGTATAAAGGCAGCCAAACAAAGGGACCATGCAGGACTCACTCTAGGAAGGGAAATGCCTATGTTGCTTTATGTTCCCAATGTGCAGTATGGGTCAGGCATGGGGGACTTTAGGTGACAGGTAGAGGTCTGCCAGGAGAGAGACTTGTGCTGAATATCGGCCTCCTTGCAACGAAAGGCCGTCCCTCCAGCGGCTCCACTCCACTTGTATCAGTAAGGACTTTGTTGGTGGCACCGGGCAGAAAACCAGCCCCAGTAGCTTTAGAAAATAGGAGTTGAGTTCCCTCATATAACAAGACTGGGGTGAAGCATTCATGTGTCCCTGGTGACTCTTTCTTGATTCTTGCCCTGACAGCCTTACTCTGTGACTTCGTTTCTTCATGTTTACAGAATGGCTGCACAACCTCTGTGTATTTCTGACCCCAAAAAAGGGAGAAGGAATGTTAAGTAGGAGTTCAGGACTCCACAATGGCAGAGGCAGGGCACAAGAAAAATGCTACTGGAGGACAAGCAGGGAGATGAATCACCATGTCCCCTGCTTACAATAGGTCTCATTACCATGAGAGTGGTGGGAGCCACTAAGGACATCACCCATGACAACTCCTGCACAGGTTAGGTATTCTAAAATAACCAATGATGGTAAAGTGGACAGTATCTAATCAAGTTTTCTAAAGTAACCAGTGGGGTAGAATTGGACAGGAATCAGGTATCACAAAGTAACCAATGAGAGTAAATGGGGTAGGGTCCTCAATCCGGTCCAAATAGGGAAGAGAACACCTCAGCCTATAAAATGCTAATTTCTAGGAATCGGGACCTAGAACCTCTCTCTTGCTTGGCCCACTCCACTCTACCTTAGGGAGCGTGACTTCTACCTTCACCTTCAACAAATCTGTACTTTGTTATTTCTGTATGTCTTGCTCCATTCTTTGTTGGGGACATCAGGGACTTAGACCCCAACTGGACACCCTGACCATAACAGGAAGAGGAAAAGGAGGAGGACTGGGGTGGAGGGGGAGGAGGAGGAAGGGAAAGAACAAAGGGCAAAAGTATAAGGCAAACATATCACACGGGTCTTTTCTGGAATTCTTACCAGTGTAAGTCTGTTTCCATCTTCTTAGCTGGAACCAAGTCATACAGACACCAGTAGTTGCAAAGGAGTCTGGGAATGTGGGTAGTTTAAACTGAGGACATTGCTGCTTGGTCAGAAAAAGCAGAGATGAAGGAAGAGGATGTTTCAAGCAGAGAAATGATGTGAGCAAAGGTTCGAGGCAGGAAGACAAGCTGTGCAATTTAATAACGATGTGTGGTCCTCTTGGGCAGGGCACAGCATTTACAAGGACTAGGGTCACAAGGGTGATGGAGGGGGAAGTAGGGCACGGATAGGGTTGGCAAATGAAGCAGGAAAGGCAGGTGGATGGTGGGTTTTAAAGACTGAATGTCATGTTCAGAATTTGGACATTAAACTTGCAAGAAATAGGAATTATGAGGATTCAAATCATATTTGTGCTGTGTGAAGTAGACTGCTCAAACAGGAGTTGATAGAGGCGGAGGTGGGAACTCGAAGCAGAGCCATTGGCAGGAAGCTGGTAGCATGGAGATCTGACCTGCAATAGGAACAGTGGAGAAGGAAAGAGCAGAAAGCCGGGAGAGAGCATGGGGCAGAGGGATGGAGATTGCGTGCATGTTTCTGCCTGAAGAGTGGGATTGAGGGCAGAGCTATTTATGAAATCAAGGAAGACATGGGAGGGGAGCACCCAGAGGCATGGTGCTATGGTTTGGATCTGGTATGTCTCTCAAGGGCCCAGGTGTCCCATGGCACTGTTGGAAGTTGGTAGAAGCTTTGAGAGATGAGTCCTTGTGGGAAGTACTTAGGTCATCAGGGGCATGCCCTTAAAAGGGGATGGTGGAACACTAGAGCTTCCTCTTCCTCTTACTTCTTGATTGCCAGGAGGCAAGTAGCTTTCCTCCACTTCATTTTCCCCATTATGTGTTGGAAAGCCCAAAGCAATGGGCTTCAGACCATGGACTGAAACCTTCAAAATCTTGAGCCACAATAACCTTTTTCTGTTTATAAGTTCATGTGTCTCAAGGTATGTGTTCCAGTGATGGAAAGCTGCCTGACACAGGATTACAGATTCTGCATGAGCAGTGCTGAGTCCTGCGATGAAAGGACCAGGCTGGATGCTGGGAGATCATCAAGCCTGTAGATTTGCCCAGGAATTCCATAAAGGGACACGGGGCCCAATACAGCTGCTTGAGGGAGAAACGGGAGGAGTTTGAGAAAGAAAGGCCAGGATGGAGAGAGGGCTCTGGGATTAAGGACTGGTGTGCAGTGAGCACAGCTCTTCCAGCCAAGGAACGGGAAACCGCTCTGTCATAGGGGGTGCTGCCTCAGCACTGGGCCACGGGGCTGAGGAGACACCATGCATTCCAGCCTGAGCAATCCTGGCACCGTGAAAGGCCGCAAAGCAGCAGTTGGTGGACAGAATTGGCTTCCATGCTGCAGCTTTCACCCCAGGATGAAACTGCGCCCTGATGGCTTACTTCCTGTGTCCACCTTGGAGAGTTACCTGCCAGCAAGGATGAGACCCCTGGCTGCTTCCCTTCAGTGTGTCCTGCGAGCGCTCTGCTCCCTGTCCAAGGCTATGTGACCTGGGCACTGACTGTGGAAGGACTACTTCTGCCACAGTACAAGGAACCCGGGGGTAAGTGCTCTCCAGATGGGGGCTAGCTGCTGGGCCATAAGTCACAGAGCCCAGCACAAGCCTTCAAGCATGGAGCAGTCCCTTGCACATTCAACAGCTGTGCTGTCCTCCCCAGCCAATTCTGTCCTTCCCATGGCTCCAGTTCTGTGGTTGGGAGTGTGCAGAGTGTTCAGGAATGTTTCTGCCCCTTCTCACCCAACTTCCATCATGGCTGTGCAGCCTTGCTGCAGCTCTCCGGCTGCTCCCTGGACGCCTAGAGAAGCAGGGTTCTTCAGTTAGGATCCAAGCTCACTCCTCAGGTTCATATTAACAGCATTCTTACCATGGCCTCCTGACCTCTCACTGCAGGGTGTCCTAAGAGTATCTTGAGACAGTCTCTCCCCAATTTTTTCTCCCAGTAATTTTTCTTGATGCCCTCATGGCTTCCCATTGCCCTAGTGTTAAAAGCTGGCACCACCAGGAACTGCTCAGCCTGGCATCTGCTTCCTACCCCAGCCTGTTTCCTTTGCTCAAAGACTACTCTGGAGGGTCTGTTCACAGTGTATTCTGCCTGCCTCAGGGCCTTTGCACATGTTTCTTCTATTCTAGTATGAGAATCATTTCCCAACACTGTCTGGTACTCCAATTCCTGATTCTATCACCTCATCTTCTTTAACACTTCCTGATCTTTCAGATTCCTTCTCAAAAGCTCCAAATCTCAGGGCCTAAACCATGTACTAATTGCCCATTTATTCATGGAACCATTTGGCAAACATCTATCTTGCCCTTAGCTAGAAGGGACCTTTTGTTTCCTTTCCCTTCCCTTACTTTCCTTTCCCAGTGTCATCCCCATAGTTTGACCCAGGGCTCAGTGAAGATTGCTTCTCCTATCCATAAAGAATAGAGCAGCTGGTGACCTCTTTTAACCCATGCCCATGTCCTTCACAGGGGGTAGATGTGTTTCTTCTCCCTAGAAGAAGACATGACTCCTTCTCACTCCCCACCAAGGATAAGCCTGTGTGTTGTTTCTGTTACATCCCATGTTCTTCCAGCGGTACACCTGGCTGGAACACCCGGGTGGAAGCACTAATTGAGAGTCAAGCCATATCCATTCCTGGTGAAGATTTTAACTCTTGCTGTCCTTCTGTAGTCTGGGCTGTCCACAGTGTCAGGCAGGGGGATTTGGGAAGGAACTTGGCTGAACACTTGGGAATTTTCTGGTGGGAAAAGTGCTGAACCAATAGGTGGCTCAGCTTTGGAGTTCCACTGTCCTTTCCTCTCCTAAACAGGTTTGCAAAGCCTGGGCCTGATGTGGCCTGGCCAATAGCTTCTCCAAAAAACAATAGAGAGGTGCGCAAAAGGCGGAATTCAAGGGCATCTGAAGGAGTGGATCTCCTGGTCCGTGGACATGGGCCTAGAAAGTGTTGCCGTTGTATCTTTCCCACCTAGAGCAAGGGAAAAGGGATAGGGACAATTGTAAGAAAGTCCTCAATGTATGGAGGAAAAGGCAGGAACAGCAGGGTCAGGGTTATTGGGAATAGGAGTTAAGCGCCCCCAGGGATTCAGTATCCTTATGGCTGTTTTCCCAGGTGAGGAAACTGAGACTCCAGAGATTAGTGCAGAGCATGCTCAAGGTCATGTTCCAGGCAGGGCTCCAGAGCTAGGATGTAAATCTTCATATTCAAAGATGATCATCTTGAATTTTAACTCTTGGGGATTGGATTGGGGAGGGTTAATTTGTATCACCTCCTGGCAGGACCAGGGTTGGGGGAACTTGAAAAGGGGATTTGGGGAAGCAAATCTTTGGATCAGGTGAAGGCCCCGCCCCCAGGGCCCTACCTGAAAATGACAGGTACAAGCCAAGCCAGCTTCTGTGCTTACATGGCAGTCATTCATGCCAGTCATTCATGCCGTTGGTGCATGCTCCCCTTAATTGCCAAAGCACCAATTAACGTGGGCTGCTGTGTCTGATGCGGGGGTATTTTCTCTTATTTCTCTGCCCCTCTGAGTTTACTATTTCAGAAACGCACCAACTCTGTCATTGTGTTTGTCTGGCTCCCTTCCCACATTCACCAGAGGAAAACCGAAATGCAACAGCTGATGGCAAATCCGCCCTGGCGCTGGCGCGCCTCCTCAGCGGCGGCTCCTGTTGCTTCTCCAAGCTTGACTGCCCTTGGGAAAAAAATCTCTCCCTGGCCCTGGGGGAGAGGAGGTCGGCGCGTAGACACTACCCAGAAGCCTCCGGACTGCGGCCACCGAGGAGCCCGGGCCGACAGAACCCCCGCCCATCACACCCGCGCCCGCCGCGCCCCGCCGCCCGCCCCAACTCTCCGGAGCGGGGAGGCGGGAAAGCAGCGCAGGCCGCGCCCACCGCCCTGCCCCCAGCCCGCCACTCCCAGCTCCTCGGGACTCCGCACGTCCTCCTGGGATCTGCTTGGAGAGGACCGGCTGTGCAGGTGAGCGGCTGGGGAGGTGGGCGAAGTTGGCTCCTGCTTCCGAGGGGGACCGAGCCCCGAGCGCCGCGAGCGCGGGGTCTTGTTTGTTTCAGTGGGTGTGTGCGGTCCTCCCGCGGTCCCCGCCTGGGCAGCGGAAAGGGCTTCGGGGATGTAAACAAGGAGGTGGGCGTCGAAAGACGGAGGGCCCCTGAGGGGAGGCAGGCTGTGGCGGTGGGGCGATGCTGGAGGCTGGGAAGTGCTCTCGTGGCTGCCTAGAGCTTGGGGCCAGGGTTCCTAGGAGAAGGGTAAGAAGTGCTCCCACCCTCTATTCAGGGGGACTTTTCCTTTGTTACTGGAAGCCCTGGACCCTTGCGTGGAGCGGGGGGATGTGAGGACGGGGAGTGTGGCAGGAGGTGAGTGTGGACACTCAGTAATACAAAATGGAACTTGCTGGTTTGGTGCCCAGGGGTGGGATGTGGGCTGAGGGTTTGGGGTGGTAGAGGAGGTGTTGGGGTTCCAGGGCGCGGGAATTCACGAGAATGGCAGCATCACTTTTTTTCTTATTCTTTTCTACCCAATTCTGTTTTCTTCTCCAAGGGCCCCACATCCCCCATCCCCACCTTTCTCAGTAAGGCTGGCCCTGGCAAAGCCGCCCTCTTTGTGTCTCACTGGGCTTTCACGTAGAGTTGGACGGGCAGCCTGGGTCTTCCCGCCTGCTCAGGCTCTTACAAGTGGCGGAGCAGCCTGACTGGAAAGGGCTTGCCCAGGGCCTGCCAACCTCCAGACCTGGGGGTATGTGTCTGCTGGAGGCTTCTCGGCACCAGTGTGGCCTCTCTCTCCCCACTTCCTTTGTTTCCTTGGCTTTGTGCCCTGGCTAGGCCCGGATTTCCAGATTTGCAGATGGATCAGTGGACATCCCAGTGAAAGGACCCCCACTCTGGGGGCCAGCTGCTCTCACATTGTGTATGTGTGGATGTGTATATCTGTTTTGTAACTTGGCCTTTTGCACGTGACCTGCCTGGTAGTTGCCATGGAAACTCCAATTCTGAGCCTCCCTCCTTTTCCTGCCCATTCCTCACCTCAATATTGCCTCCCTTCCCCCCATCATGGTTGCCTAGTGACTGGTTATCCTTGGCTTCTGTAGAGAGGGTCTTCTGGTTATATGGCTCCTACTCCAAACTGACATGGCCCCTTACCCACCCCACTCCCCTCACACACACTACCCATCACAAGCATCCTCACATGTGTACATACACACCACACTACACACATACTGTCACCACCACACACACACCATACATGCTCCATTCACATTCTCCTCACACCACACATACACCTGTATCATACTACATGTGCACCACATACACACTAAATACGCTACCCGCACACCACTTCCCTACCTTTACACTTGTGTTAACGCACACATCCCAACAGTAACACATATCATTGCTTCCCGAATGTGTGCATGCGCGCGCGCGCACACACACACACACACACACACACACACACACACAGTCATTCTTTAAAATAGATCCCAGGCTGGGCTGAGATCAGGAAGAGAGGACAGGGTGGTTTGAGGGGGAAGATGGGGCACCCCAGAAGAGAAACCCTAACATCTCCCTGGGACCCTGCAGAAGAAGGTGGAGGAAAGGCACGTCCAGGTTCCTTTAGCAGAGGGGCCCCTCTCCTGGGTGCCAGACTCTAGAGGCTGAGCACAGACCAGAATATAAATCACTCCATGTTGTTTTCTCCCTTCCACTGATCCTGAGAAAGCTGAGGCTCAGGCGTCTTCCTGGCTGGGGGAGGCTCTGTGAGGGAGAAGGATGTTATGATGCTAAAGGGCAGTGGTGGTGGGGACCAGAAGGAAGAAGAGGCAGAGAGGGGAGGGAAGTCTCAGACAGGAGCAGGGAGAGGAGCCTGGAGAGTAGAAGTGAGGGTGGTCACTGTCTCCCGCAGGCGCTCAGGCCACTCCCAGGTCCCTCCCTGGGAACATTTTCCTGCTTCCTGCTTGGCTCCTCCAGCCCCATCTGTGCATCTAGGAGAGGAAGTGGATTTGTAAAGGCTCCTAGATGGCCAGGACTCTTCCAAGACTTACGCTTCTATGGTCATCAGATGGTAGATGCCTAAGGGAAGAATTTCCCTCCTTGACTAATGGGGAACCCATTTCGTTCAACCATTTGATGGATTCTTTTAAGTGTCTACTACGTGCTAATTGCCAGGGACATAGCAGCAAGGAGGGAGACACAGTTTATGGCCTCAGCATCTGATTTCTCAGGGCCAGAAGGACCCTTGAGGGAGCATCCACTAAGGACATAGTTAGGGAAACTAAGGCTCAGAGGTCACATGGCCACTAGGACCTGAGGCCAAGGGTTTGGATCCCATATCATCTGACCTGAATCTCTTGCCTTCTTTCTCTGCTTCCATCAATCTTTTGGAGGGTCCTCTAGTAGGCAGGGGGACAATAGTGAACCCTGCTCCAGTATGTTTTTTTGGAAGGTGAAGCTGGAGGGTGTGGCAAAGAGGGGAAAGAAGGAGCTGTTTGTTAATCCCTGGGATTTCCCCACAGCCTTAGGGGATGTCAGTCCATCTAGATCCTCATGACGGTCTCATTGGATTCAGCATTGGCACTAAATGCAAATGCTGGCTATCCTCTAGGACTCACTGTCTGACAGGTCACCCGTGGACTTCTGTAGGAGTTTGCCTCCTCTCCCCGGAGGAGAGCCTCCATCAGGAAGGCCTGGTTCCAGCCCTGCCCCTGAGTCACCGAGCTTCCCAGGGGCCAATGTGTTCATCCTACAAATGTCCTCACATGCAAACTGGGCTTCTGGTGAAATCTAAAAAATGGTTTAGATTGCTCTCAAGCAACTGAATGTCTCCAAGATTTTAGACCTCTATTTCCACATCTGTCAATAGGGGGTTAGAGTCATGATTTCCAAGCCAGGCTTCCTCTAAATTTGTGTGGATTATACAGTCTTGAAAGAGATCCCTTTTCTCACCAGGTACTAAATTGTACTCATTATTTTGTAATACAAGGTTGTAACTGAAAAGGGGCTGGGCTCTGGCTACTCTGGAGAAAGATCCTCTTTCAACCAGTGGGGCAGGAGCTGAAACCAGGTTTTCTTCTCTTGGGTGGTGGGAGCTGGCCCCTTCTGGACACGGGTCTGCCTGGTCTGTTCTGCCAGGATGCACATGGAATTGGGTAGTCTTTAGAGACAGTCTTCTGGACAGGACCAGACCCAGGGCATCATTTGGTAGGTCTGCAAAGTCCTCTGTAGGGTGAGACTTGGAGGGCTGGAGAGTTTGCGACAGGAGGTCTTGGTCAGGGACACGGTGCTATCTCTCTGTCCCTGATGAGAAGCAGGACATCTGAGGCTGAGACAAAAGCTTGGAACTCATTTGGCAGCATCTGCTGTGCTCTGAAATGGAGATGGGGGAGTCTCTGACCTGGGAAATATGCAGCCAGTGTGGAGGCCACACAGAAACCCTTTTGTTACAACAATGTGTGGAGGAGAAGGAGGCCCAGGAATGAGGCTGGGCCCCCCAAGGATCCCTCTGGGGCTGTAGGAATGCTGCTGCCCAGGCTTAGAATTCCTGATGGAGAGGAGCAGAGATATGGTGGGGGAGTCTAGTTGGAATGACAGCGACTCCCACATTGCTAAAGGGCAAAGCCAGGCCTGGGCTGAGAGACCAGAGGCCACTGTCTCCAATTCACTTATTCAACACATGTTCATTGATTTCCTTTGATGTGCCAGGAAGGTGACGGGCACCTAGGACCCAGTGAAGATGTGGAATGATGGCTTCTCATTCACCAGAATCCTCCTGCTCGGGTCTGATCCCCTTACCCACCCCCTTCCCTGGAGGGCCCCTGTAGCCCTCTTCCTCCCCTGAGGGGCCCTCATGCTCCTGATGCTGCTTGCTCTGCACTCACACTTGCAGGCTCCGCTCCCTTCCTCACACATACATCATCTTCCACACCTGATAGGCAGGCAGTCTGCAGGTCACCTTCTCACCTCTGCTGCTGCAGTCTCTCACCCAGCTCTTGGGATGGCCTCTTCCACTTCTCAGCCTGATCCAATCCATTTTAGCCGCCCATCCTGCAGCACAGGTCCAGTTGTGTCCAACCTCCTGGGGCGCTCCCTTGCAGTTAATAAGGACACATGCCTGGCACTGCACTCAGGCTTCTGTGACCTACAGCCGCCTCTCCAGGCATCTTTTCTGTGCTCATCCAAAGTCCCGCTGGACTGTGCCCCGCTCCTGCACCTGTGGAGCAGGGGTGGCAGCTTTGTAGATGGGCAAGCTTGGGTTCTGATCCGGATTCTGATGCTGTCTAGTTTTCTTAACTTTTCTAAGTCCCATTTCTGTACCTGTCAAATGAGTGTGAGGATTGAGTGGGGTGAGTTCTATTAAGTGTTAGTACATAGTAAACATGCAGTAAATATTACTTAAAACAAAACCAGAATTGATAGCAAATCCATTGGATTATAATTAGAACGACATCCTTATTGTTATATCATCCTTGGAGGCTCCTTCCAACTGTGGGTGTGGTCGAGTAGCTCTTTCTAATTCTCAATAAACACACAGGCCCCCAAGGCTCTACTCCCTGGGGCCCATGGTGCCTGCTACTTAGACACTTAGAGACACACCCCTTGCTGGGCGTGGTGGTACACATCTGTAATCCCAGCTGCTCAGGAGGCTGAGGCAGGAGGATCATGAGTTCAAAGCCAGCCTCAGCAATTTAGCGAGGGCCCAAAGCAACTCAGCAAGACCCTTTCTCTAAATAAAATATTGAAAAGGGATGGGGATGTGGTTCAGTGGTTAAGCACCTCTAGGTTCAATCCCTGACACCAAACAACAACAAACCTTAACACACCCTCTCTTCATTCCACTTGTCTCTTCAAAGACAAGGTCTGTTTGTTCTCCCCATGGCCAGCACATGGAGAAAGCCCAGTGAGCCCGTGTGAATTGAGTGTAAGTGAGAAGAGTCCTTGTCCACTAGGTGTTGGACCCACTTGCCCTATGGACTGTCTCTCTTGCTATCTTTGATACCTTGGAGCACAAAGCCTATTCCTTTTTTTTTTTTTTTTGGTACCAGGGATTGAACTCAGGGGCACTCGACCACTGAGCCACATCCCCAGCCCTATTTTGTGTTTTATGTAGAGACAGGGTCTCACTGAGTTGCTTAGCGCCTCGCCATTGCTGAGGCTGACTTTGAACTCGCGATTCTATAGTCTCAGCCTCCCAAAGTGCTGGGAATATAGGAGTGAACCACCATTCCTAGCTCAAAACCTATTCCTAAGCCACTCATTTCTGTCTTCCTAGTCATCATCCCAGAATGCCCAGTTCCTTTAGTAGAGTCCAAAAACTAATATTTGACCCCATTTAGGTTCTGGGAGATGCTTAAGGGCTGAGGTCAACAGAGGAAAACTGATTCATCATTGACTTTTGGGATTTGACAGAGACCTGGATGGCAGAAATGAGGAAATGAGGTTGGGGTTAGGGTGTTGCATAAATGCTCAAAATGCCATAGATGCATGAAAATGCTGTAGATGCTTGCATTGTTCTGAGCTTAGATTGGATCATGACTTAAGGAGACAATGATGCTGGAACATCCAGGTATTCCTTCATTCATCAGTGTTTATTGAGCAGCCATTATGCTCAGTTGCTGGGTATCCAGAGATGCCCATAATGTGTCTCTGGCCCCAAGGAATTTACACTTTGATGAGGACACACACACACACACACACAATGGCAGTACCTGGAAGAGGTGTGGACCTTGGCTTTGTGGAAATCCAGGGAATGTGGGCCCCAGGTGGGAAGGGAAGGGACAGTGTGTTTGCTGAAACAGACAAACATCCCCCTCCCCCATGCAGAGGTAAGGTAAGTTTCCAGATATCCTATTGTATCACTTTCCTGCCACTCCCATCCCCGGGAGATATGTGGAATGCGTGCAGAGTGCTAAGCAGGCTGAAACTTGCAGACCAGAGCTTCCAAAGAGGTGGGGAGAGAGAGTGGAGGCACCTGGCTGAACCCCTAGGTGCTGTGGTTGGGCTGTGGGCAGGTGGTGTGGGCCTGGCCTCTAGGACCCTGGCCTTAGCTGCTGCTTAGGATTTTTATTTTTATTTTTTTTTTTTGGTACTGGGGATTGAACTCAGGGGTACTCAACCACTGAGCCACATCCTCAGCCCTATTTTGTGTTTTATGTAGAGACAGGGTCTCACTGAGTTGCTTAGCACCTCGCCATTGCTGAGGCTGGCTTTGAACTCGCGATTCTCCTGTCTCAGCCTCCCAAAGGGCTGAGATTACAGGTGTGCGCCACCGCACCTGGCTTCAGGATTTTTATTGCTCTGCCAGGACTGCCCTTCTGGCCCATCTAGAATGGACCCTTGTCAGCAGGTGTGTTGGGGAGATGATCCTGTCCCTGACCTGCCTGAGTCACACCTCTCCACCAGAGGAGCCCCAGCCTGCTCTGCTGTTCACTGCCGCCTCTAGTGGGTGCTCTCTGGGACTGGACTGATATCCCCTTGGGACGAGTCCTTGACCTTGTTCCTGGAGAGGAAAGCCTGTGCCCAGCTCCCTGGCTCACTCCGAGCACCTGGTCATTGGCCTGTGCCTGAGTTGGCAGCACAGTTCTGTTCTGTGAGCATCTTCCCAGGGCTCATAGTCCACAGGTAATGGCTGGGATGGCACTGTGAAAATGGTCATAGTCCACAGGGACAATGAGGTGACAACAAGACACCATGCTCCTCCCGGTGGGCCAGCTCAGGGTCTTCCCAGGGAGACTTCTAAAAATCAGGCCTGTGTTTGGGATTTGTGAATTGTTTCCTTTTCTAAGGGAGAAGACTAATTTCTCTTCAAGATCAGTTCTTTGATTCCTTTTTATTCTCTTCTTCTGACCAAGTTTTCTTCCCTGAAAGTAACTCCATGTTAAAGATAAAAGTGCCTCTGGGTTAAAGTTGACAAGTCTCCAGTGATTAGTGAGGCTGAGGCAGGAGGATGGCAAGTTTGAGGCCAGCCTGGCAACTTGAGTGTGACTGTGTCTCAAAATAAAAAGGGCTGAAGATATAGCCAGTGGTAGAGTGCCCAGGGGTTCAATTCCCAGTACAGCAAAAAACAAATCAACCAACCAACCAACAAACCAAAAGCAGCCCCGGTTCCCTCCACCTCCCACACTCCACCCTGTACAGCCAGCCAGGCTTGGGTCTGGGCTCAGGATTAAGTCTGGGCTCAAGAACAACAGCTTGTAGCCTTGGGGACCTGAGAGCACAGCCTATAGTCCCCCTACATTGTGGGCACCTCTGTTCTGAGGGAAGGTGGGCAGAATCTCAGCCATTGGGCTGCTCAGGGGCCCCTGCCAAGCCTGTAGGCCCTATGACTAGATGGAAGGGCCCCAGGGTGGTGCCAGCAACGATGCTCTGTGGTAGGGGTACCGTGCCCTGTGCCTAGGCTGTCTGGCTGCCTTCTGGGAAGTACAGGGAATTTGGGGCCAAGTGTCTGCAGCCACCCAGAGCCTCAGGCTTATTGGAATATCGCTGTCCCTTGCTGTCCTCTTCCCCTCCCCATACTTTGAGTTCTGTCTCCTCATCAGCTCCTCCCTGGAAGTGTGTGTGTGTGTGTGTGTGTGTGTGTGTGTGTGTGGTAGGGGGGCAAGATGATCATTTCAAGCTAAGCTATTAAATAGAATAATTGATGTTTAATTGTTTATTTGATGGGCATTTTAAATCAGGTTGAGGACAGGTTGCATTTTCCTCTGGAGACCACAGATCCATTGGTGGCGTCTGGTCCAAACCCAAAGCACTTGTTTTAAAAGGCAGCTTTAAAAGCTTTGGCTGGCTCTTGACTCTGTGGCTATGAACTGGAGATGCCCAACCTATTACAGAAGGCCTGCACACCATGCCAGGAAGATGAGCTGGTGCGGGAATGATGGGATGCGGATGGAGATCGGTTTTTGTTTTCTAACTGAATTTTAAAAATTTTATTGTTGTTCTATGAACAGACTTTATTTTTTAAGAACAATTTCAGATTTACAGAAAACTTGGGCAGATGGTGCAGAGTTCGATATTCTCCCCCAGACAGCTTCTGCTGTTATTCAGAGCTTACCTTACTGTTACTATAATTAATGAACCACTATCGGTACACTATTATTAACTAAAGTTGACACTTCCAATTTCCTTAGTTTTTACCCTAAAGTGCCCTTTCTGTTCTAGGATTCCACCCAGGACACCATGTTACATTCAGTCTTTGTGTCTTCTTAGACTCATTTTGGCTGTGATGGTTTCTTGAGACCTTCCTAGTTTTTTGAGGACTGTGATAATTCTTTTTTTCGGGGGAGGGGCAGTGGGTTACTGGGTACCTAGGGATGCTCTACTACTGAGTCGGATTTCTAGCCCTTTTTGTTTTTTATGCTGAGACAGGATCTAAGTTGATGAGGCTGGCCTTGAACTTGCCATCCTTGTGCCTCAGCCTACCAAGGATTACAGGTGTACGCCATCATGCCCAGATGACGGACAGTTCTCAGGAGCACTGGTCAGGTGTATTATAGGATGTCCCTCTATTGAGACACATCTGATGTTTTCCTCATGATTAGAGAGATTGTGGGTTTGGGAAAGGAAGATCACAGAGGTAAAGAGCCGTTGTCATCACGTCACATCAAGTGTAAATGCTATCAGTGCAATTTGTCGCTGTTGATATTGAGATCAGTCACACGGTTTCATCCTTCCATGGCCCTCAAACAGCGCGGTTCCTGCACCTGGTGATTGGAGCTGGGATCTCTCTGCCCCTGGAGACGGACACATCAACCTACTGATCAGTTCTCTCTGGCTGTTCTCACTGTCCCAGGTCCTGCAAGTCATGGAGTAGCACAAAGACTTTTCAGCTAGAACCCTGTTAAAGAGAGCATGAAACAGAATGTGCTGTGTGTCAGGTCAGTGTAACTGAGAGGTCGCAGGTGCTCTGAGTCTGCAGAAGAGTCTCCAGGTCAGTCTCCAGGCTGTCATGGTGGTTAGACAAAGGGAGCATTTCTCAGGCTGGAGTTGTGGCTCAGAGGTAGAGCGCTTGCCTCTCACGTGTGAGGCACTGGGTTTGATCCTCAGCACCACATTAAAAACAAATAAAACAAAAGTATTGTGTCCATCTACAACTAAAAAAAATTAGAAACAAGGGAGCATTTCTCAACCTTGGCTGCATGTTAGAATTAGTGGAGGAGATTCTTAAAAATTATTGATGCCTTGGCCACATGTCCCCTGAATTTAGAATTTAATGGAGCTTAGTTGATTCCCAGGTTCGGTCCTCCCTCCCTCCCTCCCTCCCTTCCTTCCTTCCTTCTTTCCTTCCTTCCTTCCTTCCTTCCTTCCTTCCTTCCTTCTCTCCATGTGATCCTAAGGTATAGCCAGATTTGAGATCTGGAGTCAACAGGGAAGGGAAGGGCATTCTAAGTACAGGGAACAAAATGTGCAAAGGCATGAAAATAGGTGCATACAGGGTGGAAGATGGGAAGTAGATGCCCTTAGCTGAAAGTCATTGGGAGAAATTACTGGAGGGTAGAAAAGGAACAGACTCAGAGGGTTTTCTGCCTGCCAAAAGAGAAAGGTCTGGATTTTTAAAAAGTAAATAAAATACTGAAGGCATTACTGAGTGCTTTTGAGTTTGTAGGTGACTGAAATACACTTTAGGAAGAAAAGTCACACAATAATCAGTGTCCAGGACAGTGGAGGGAGGAGGTGAAGATGCTCACAGCTGCTGCAGTCCGAGGCAAGCTGCTGGTCAGCAGAGAGCAGTCATGGAAGACAAGGGCCAGACTAGAGATGGTGCAGGAGGTAGTGGGGCTCGGGCTTTGCCACAGAAACATCATGGAGCCCGAAGGGAGAGGCAGGCCCTGGGACCAGGGGAGAGCGGAAGCTCCATCAGGTACGGACTGTGCCTGCTCTGCTGGTTGTCTAGTAGCCTCAGTGAAGAGCAAAGTGCCTAGAAGACAGCAGCCCATCATGGAGGATAAGGGTTCCATTCTTTCGAAAATCACACCTTGTTTCAAAATCACTCTCCCTTTCTACACAAAAATTTTCATCTAAATATAGGCAGATCTTAGGTGTATGGACAGCAATCTTATTAAATAACTCCAGCTAAGATATACATGACTGTTAGAACTGGCAGTTTTTCTCTTTTCAAAGAAGGGTTTTCAACTTTTAGAAGGCTGTCTTTGGAGGATGTCCTGGGGGAAGGTGTATTTTGGAATAAGAGATGGTCTTTATTTCAGTTCTATATGCTAACATTCCAGCCAGTCCCCTGGAGAGTTGGCCAGTTGCTGGGCTCCGAGTTGTTGGCATTCGTTCCCAGGGAGCTGAGCCCTGTGGACAGGATCACCTACAACTGGTCTGGGACATCGTCCAGCTCCAGCATAGATGCATTGATACTCAGCTGGGCAGAGAGCAGCAGGGTGCCCAGCAGCTGCTGTGAGACAGGCAGAGCTGAGGAGGGAGAGAGCCTGTGTGGCTGCTGAAGCTTGGCTGGGAGTGATGGGGCATAACTGTGAACAGCTGGGATCCAGCAATGGCTGGCAGATATGCAGGCCTCCCTCCTCCTAGGAGGCTTCAGGGTCTCAGCCGTAGCCCAATGTTAGCCACAGTTGGCAGAGCAGAATTGGGCAAGAAAATGTGAAATGAACTTTTAAAAAGGCATTATGCATGCCAGAGATTTTTAAAAAGATATATTTTGGGTTATTTTCACCCAGGCTCTCTTACCCTGGCCTAGGGGAAAAAATTTTCATCAAATGAGCCTGGCTTGGTCATGAGTCAGGGTCAGCATCTCCCTCCCCACATCCGTTATATCCACTTTATTTTCTACTTTTTTTTTATTGTGGTAAAATACACATAACATAAAATACATATAACATAAAATGTGTGTCTTAAACATTTCTAAGCATACATTTGC